>OX104113.1:18995562-19509357 GCA_944474755.1 Limnoperna fortunei | reverse complement strand
TTTTTATGATCAATATTTACTAGTGCACTGTTTGTACAGCACATGCTGTTTCACAGAAAATGAACCACGGACAGTTTCAATGTTTATGATATATTCCATCCTCACAAGTCATGGTTTCTGTGTCCACATGTGTCTACGAAACCCTGACAAACTTAGCTAGGAAATTCCCAGGCTACATAGTAGATTTTCATATGATGTAAAACCTTCAAAATACATCAACTAATTAAATTGCTTGAAAGAAGGAAGTATTTGGCTGTAGTCATTCTTACTCATTCTTGAGTGGGAAGGAAACTTAACACAACTTATATAATGTGGCAATAACAAACTATTAACACCACTGTACAAAATACACAGATTTTCACATGGTCTATGCAACACATCCGTTTTGTTTATTTACAATCGACATCGGGATATCCCCTAACCAAGTCGTGAATGAAAGCGACCTTTTGATTGGCTACATTCAGGTATGATGTAGCCAATCAAAATAGTGACATCAAGCCTGGGAATTTCCTAGCTAAGTGTTTCGTGGACACATGTGGACACAGAAACCCTGACTTGTGAGGATGGATATATTCCCTTACAGATCGCTTTTGTTTTTTTTAGCCATGTGTTTGTCTCATCATATAGGTTATGTTATAATGTCTTGGTATTATCTGATGTACTGTAGATGCAGTGCACTAGGTGTCACACATCTTTGTTTGTGTCTCATTGTTATCTAGCCATGTACAGCAGTTTCTACATTCATGTACCATACATTGAACATTATAAATGTATGTACCTAATGTTTGGCATTCAGTAAGATTTACTGTGAATTGTATTAATGTGAAGGTTAAAAGAAATATATCCATACCTACTTAAAGGTTTTTAAAATTCTTGATTACAGTCTCTCACAGACTTTTAAGTCCTTGATTACCATAGTACAGTCTCCAACACACATTTCAATACTTAACGACCATATAGTCCATATAGTTTTTAATGTTTCAATTTCAGTGCATTCATTTAAAAATTAGAAACTACATGTATGCTGCAAAAACATGATTTCTACAGATTTTAGCATGGAGAAAGGTTTTACAGGTTTATTTAGAATTTGCACATTGGAGGTAGATTGTTAACAGAATGCTTACAAATACAAAATTCCTGAATTTTAACTCATTTTAGTAGAAAAGAATGTTTTTGACAAGCCATGAATAGTAGTGGATCTTCGGCCTGTATAATCTGTTCTGGAACATTTTGTTTTTAGCTGTATATCATATGTCAAAGGCCATTTAAGTATTGATGATTTGATATGGTATCAAGATTGGGTTGATTGATCTAAAATAAGGTTTAATGGCAGTGAAGACCCATAAAATACCTTTGTCACAGAGACACAAGACTTAAATGTAATTTATACAATGTAGTGCAGCTTGATTTATAGATTTTCCTACCATTGGCAATGCATCTGCACAGTATAATGTAATGCATGGACACAACTGTGATGACTTTAAATGTGATCCTTATAAATATGTATATTGGCTTCTTGGGGAACAGCAGTTTTAGTTCGTGTATAAGTGTTCTTTGCTTCTAAAGTATTAAACAATCAAGGAATCCCTATAGCTAAAAAAAGTTCTGATAGCAGCATTAATCATAAATAAACAAACTATCATTTAACATAATTAGTCATGATTTTTGTTTTTCTCCTTCATGTATTTCACATTATTTCCTTGTTTTCATAAGAAAGTGTTTCTGTGCCTAAAAGTGTGAATCAATGTTCATAGAAACTCACACAATTAAAAGTTCTGAGTGAATCCAATTTTTGACAGTTTATTTGTTTTATCGTGAATTTTGAATTAACTAAGGTTTAAAAGAAATGTTGGCATTATGTTTTTAATGTTGTTACAGTTATTATAGTATAAGGTTTTTACTGTCGCAAACCGATCCAATCCTCAGAAATCCATGATCAGTCATGTTCTCGCTATGTATCACTTAGCAAAGCAAGAACATGACTGGATGTGGGTTTCCAAAGATGAATTGACAAGGATTGCCAGTTTACTGTCTGTCTAATGCTGAGTGCTTTCTATGGTACTCCAGCTTCCTTACCCAATAATAATTGGATGCCACGATATGCTAGTAGCAAAATCATTATTATTGTGCATGTATTTAGAATGCTGTAGGTTAAAGCTTTGTTGTAAACTGTTTTCACTTTTTCTAAAAAAGAAACTTTGTGAAAATTATTGATAACTTCACAATAAAATAGTTAAACAAAGTGTTAAAATGTTTTTTTTTTATGATTTGGGTTTTATTTTCAAAACCTGTCTTTCCAAACATTGCTGAAAAGTATAAAATTAATACAATTATAATATTAATTTCTGTGAGACCATGTGAATGTGTATGTACATTCAGAGTAGTATTTAGTAGTAAAGTAATGCTTGAGTGGTCATTCACTCTTAACATATTGATTACCTTTAGGTCATCGATTACCTGTACCTTTGATCTTTCTAATTAGGTTCCTGGTCATCTTGAGCTGAATTGGTTTTAAATCTTCTAAAATCCTGACAACCTACATATTAAAAATAATTGATTTTACAATGTTTATGTTGTTTGGTTTGACAGTTGATAAACATGTCCAGTCATTACACCTTTATGGATACATTAGTAATTTCCTGCTTGATATCCAGTGTCAGGCTCTGTCCACTGTTTTTCTCCAACTATTTATGTAATTCATTGACAAACATTCATTTTGTTTATTCTAAATATTTCTTAATTCAAATACTTAGCAGCTTGGAAAAGAAACCAATATATTTGCATGAAGAATTGGTGTAATTTTTGTATTGAGATACTCCACATCAGTATATACATGTTTTTTTTTAATAACAATTTCACAGTATCACTAATAGTAAGGAAATGTATTGTAAACATTCTCTGTTGGTTTAATGCACTAATTATTAATTTAAAAAAAGTAATGGTTGTTGATGATTTCCTTCTGAATAATAAGTTTATGCAAAGGTTTCAGAATAAATTTTGCATTTCATTAGAAGCTGAATTTAGTGTAATATTAAATTGTTTTTTTTTTTAATTATTTCGAAAATGTTCAAAATATATCTATATTCAGTTTTTTGCAAGAAGTTATTTTTGTAACACTGATTTTACATTTCTGGACCAACTTATTATTAAAAAATTCTGCCCTTTCAAGATTAGCAAATGCATTCACTCACTTTAGAATCAATTTTAAAATTCCTTTTCAAAAGACTAAAGGGGGCCTCGGTGGCCGAGTGATTAAGGTAGTTCATCTACTATTGATCATGTGGTCTGTCAACCTGAGATTGCTGGTTGGATTCTCACTGCAGGCAGGGTGTACTAGTACTTGACTCCAATCTTAATTGACAAGGATTGCCAGTTTTCCTACTGCAGGTCGGGTTTTCTCCGGGTACTCTGGCTTCCTCCCCAATAAAAACTGGACGCCATGATATAGCTTAAAAATTGCTGAAAGCAGCATTAAACACCATTAAAACAAACAAACAATCATAAGACTACATGTATACTATGTCCTGAAATACACATATAAGATGTAAGTAGTTTGTACGATGCTCTGTTTAAGGAAGGATGTTTATCTTATACCCAGTTTCCTAAGGAAATACCAAGTTAACCAGTGATACAAGATGTTGTTATAAAGTCATTGAAATCAAGGACAGAAGCTTACTCAAGTCAAATTACTTCAATTTTTTAATGTAATGTAAACATTGGGTGACTGCAGATTGACATGATCAATAAGTTTTATTGAGTTTCATGGAGACATTTGAGAATTTTAGGTTTCGCAATAATTCAGGTATTACGATACATTAGGCAGATTAGATTTCTATATTGTACATTTAATCAAGTTAGACATGCATTGGATGCTACACAAATTGTTGTTGTATTCAGATGTAAATTTAGATTCAATCAAAGGTCTATAACTTTATTATATCTCTTGGAGTAGTGTTCATTGTTCATTTTCATGCATCAAGCCCAGGTGAAAACAGAAGTCTATATTATAATGCATAATTGATGTTTATTGACTTGTGTTGGTTATAAAATAATGTTTGGTTTTAATCTGATGAAAAACATTCAAGGTAAGCAAAAAGGTGTTTTACACCTACTTCTTGAATTTCATATATTTTCTTTTTAAATTGACAAATGTGAACAAATTTTTAAAAAAAACTTTCAGGATACATTTATGAAATGCGCAGTATTTTAAATGGCATGTCTAATGTTAGTTTCCTTTGAAATCTGATGCAAATAAATGTGTTTTGCAACTACTTTTATTGAAATTTGTTTATGATCTTTGCCGGAACTTTGGATTGGAGGAAAATACTTAATTAACACATTATGCTACCCTTTTATTTAATGATTTAACATATTTTCTCAAATTAAAAAAAAGATATTTTTACTAAACATTTTTTTTTTAAATCATTGTTGTCGATAGCTGTTTTCAGTTTTTCATACTTACCAGTATTTTCCCACAATACATGCATTACCATTCTGTTATGGTGGTCAGTTTATATGACAGGATCTCATTCATGTATCTATAAAGGGCAGTATTTTTTTAGTTAAGTGATAGCTATTGTTTAAAGTTCTTTTTATTATCCAGATAAATGAAAATGGAATTTTTTTATGCCTTGATGACTTTTTTGATTGATTGTTTGGTTGTTTGTTTTATGTACAGCAAGTAGTTTTTCTGATATATTCTGGACAATCCTTAAATAATTATGCATTTGTTGATCATTGTTCCTAAGGTATAGATTTTATATAAAAAATCAATGTTAATGGCAAACCTCATCTGTTAAAGTGTAGCGTGTAACATATTTTGTACTTTTTTTAGATGGAGTGATGTCTGTGAAAGATGTCCAGCAGTTTGAGAAGGGCCGTATAAAGGCCCTTCAGGATGAACGAATCTACATTCAGAAGAAGACGTTTACAAAATGGGCAAATGCTTTTTTGGAAAAGGTAAAAATCTTTAAAAGCTTGGTAATAAACATAAGACATCGCAATGCTTCTATGCTGTGATTGTTATTATGTTAGATCACATATAGGCACAAAATGTTAACAAGAACTGGCAGAGTTTATGGTGCTTTCTAATTTTCCCAAAAAGTTTGAATGGCTTAAACAGTACAAGTCCACTTAGAATGTTCAGGTGGAACCGCTCATCAAGGTAGTACCTGGCATTGTGTACACATACATGTATACCTAGTAATTGGGTCTCGACAAGATATGAGGTCAAACAGAATCAAATAGTCTTCTCTAAACGAAAGCAATAATGGCTGTATAAAAATAAGATCATAGTTCACTTAGAATTAAACAGACGCAACTAATGGCAGAAGATAGCACTGTAGAACTTGGCATGGCTGCTAATCAGGTATATGAAAAGTCATTGTCTGAGCATACTTTGTCATGACTAAATGACTTATTGAACATTACTTCTTTCTAGTAACATTTTATTATTGAGTATAAAACAGAACTGTATATTTTTTTTTACAATAACATTAAACATATAAAGAAAACGTTTAAATTATTCAAGCTATCAGACTGAGTTTAATATATGTATCAGTATCAGGTAAAATGTTGAATGAAAAAAATGTGTAAATCCAATGGTTTTAACCAAGATGAAAGATTTATCTTAGTGAAGTATATTAACATAACATTATCAACTGTGCTTTTGTCAGACTTCCTGTATTTGGTCATACCTTTTATTAGTTATCACCTGGACACTGGCTACCTAGTGTTTACCTGTCTACACAGCTATCAAAACAATTTCTGTTGATGGACCAATGTTTTGTGTAAAAATAAGGCATAAATTTCATTTCAGATTATCATTATTGTATTGCCCTTAGCTGTTTCTTAGAAACATAAGCTGTCAATATTTTAATAATGTCTGTTATCAGTAAGAATCAATAAAATGATAGGTGCAAAGAATATTAGTCAGCATTCTTTCAAATAAAACTTATTTAACAGAAATAATTTGATTAATTAAAGGACAGTTCATCACATCTTCATCAGGCTTGGCTGAAATTCCTTTGGTAAAATCAGAAATATAATAGTCTAGTTATCTTGGGAATGATAATTTATTATAGTGTGGTGCCTATGTGGTCACATGGTCTCAGAATATATAGTCATCTCGAATTGATAACCCATGTGTCAACACTGGGGTTGTGAATTTTGAGTGAATTTCTGTCAAAGTCTTGTCCAACCTAACTGAGGGGTTGGTGGCCTAGTGGTTAAGGTACTTTAGTAGTTAGTCTACTATTGATCACTTGCCTGTCAACATTGAGGTTGCTGGTTTAAGTCTGACTTTAGGCAGGGTGTAGTGTACTTGATTCCAATCTTAATTGACAAGGATTGCCAGTTTTCCTACTTAAGGTCGAGGGTTATCTCAGCGTACTCCGTCTTCCTCCTCAATAAAAACTGGATGCCAAGATATAGCTGAAAAATTGCTGAAATTGGCATAGAACACCATTCAAACAAACAAGCCTAACTGTGCAGGATTGCCTGTTTTCCCTGGTGACATCATATAGGGCTATCACTTGCCACTATGGTTAGCTAAAATAAAAACCAGATTCCATAATAAATATAGCTAAAAAAATTGCTTAGTGTATAAAAAGAATTAAAACTAAAAATAGTCGAGCTATCTAACATCGTGACAGAATGGACCGGGTAGGTATATGAATGTGTCCATCTACTTTATATACATTTCTCTAATTGTGACCTCTAAATGTGAAATGCATAGATTTATACACTTGATACAAATGACCTTATGTCATCTTTACCAGGTTTCCACCATACTCTAGCTAATACCAATACACTACAGAATGCAGAAGAAATAATGGCAACTGCAGAATGTTTCTTTCACTTTCTTTTTTAAAGTATTTGAACTTTGACCTGATATTTGATTTGAACATGATTTAAACTTTTACTTTCTTATTCAATTAAGAATTTGAATCTTGGTCCTTTTGTACACATATAACAATGCTGTAAAACCATACTTATAATAACATCTTGTTTGTCTTTGTTAAACTTGGGCCCACAGTGCTGGAGCCTTTATTGACCCATAACTTTGATAACTGCATTATGAACCAATTATTGTATAAAGTAATTTTAAATGTCAAAAATACATTATTTTTAAAAATTGTTCAGTTTAAAACAAAAGTATATTACCCTAAATAAGGTTCAAAGGTGCCTGTGTGGGAAAAATATGAACTGAAATTTTTTATGCTACTCCAGAGAATGGGAACTTTAAAATCTCATATTTAATGCTCAATTATATGATCATATTTAGATAGTTTTCAATACAATATCAAGCAATACTTTAAAGTCGTAAATGACTTAATATTACAACATTGCTAGTAATAAATATGTAATAGTTAGCAGACAATGTATAATTGTTTATTGAGAGCTGTATTAAACAGTCACAGGGTGGTTTCACCAGATAATCATTTTTTTTAAACATCAGTCTACATATGAAAATAATAAGATTGTCTGTTAACCACAAATGAGTGATTTTGAGTTATTTAAAGTAGGTCAGACTTTTAAAGTTTGTCAACACACGATTGTTGTGATTAATATTATCTATCCCTGTTCTGGTCATGGTCTTGTTATATTCTATGGTTTGGGGTAATTGATATATTTATATATATTAAACCAAATACGAATGTACACCTTTCTTTTTAACCAACAATAACGGATTTCAATGCATCTTATGTTTACATATTACCTACCAAAGGTGTGCATTTTAAAACAGGTGAAATGTGTCACCTTATATTTTAATCTCAGGTAAAATCATTAGGCAAGTTTAAAATTTGTTGTCATAAAACAGGTACTAAACAGGTGCCTGCAGATGTAGTCATCTGTCATTGAAATTCTTATTTATGACATTCATAGTCATAGCAAAGGATTTCTGTTACAGTGTGATCAATCTGTTTAATGTTGTAATAAATGAGATGATTAATGTTGATTGAAGCCTCCAGTTATTTGTTTTCTTTTATTTTAGTATTTGACATAACCAAAAAATTTGTTGTATGATTTTATTTCAGACATGTTGAATTCTATTTTGATATGACTCAATCATCCAAATTAATGAACTATATTGTAACATCTTTGATAGCCAAGTGTTACTATTAGGTCCCATCCCCCCCTCTCTCTCCACCGTTGGTATTGCCAAAACTGTAGGTCTGTCCTTCATGGATAGAATTTCATGACAAATTCTACACAACTCAATTGTCACCATGATTTATTTACATCAAGCGTACACATTTTTTTTGTTAAACACAATTTGAAAGATTTCTATAAATTTCATCACAACTGAAAACATTTATGAATCACAATAAGCTACTATAACTAGATCATTTGGTTGAACAGAGATATTCTTTGTTCTCCCATCTATGACAATTAGGTTACATTTGGCAAATGTAGTAACAAGAGCTAATCAGTATCTTCCCATGGTGTTGTTCCTGTCTTGTAAGTTTGAACTGAGTTTAATGCCACTTTGGGGGCCTAGGTGGCTGAGTGGTCAAGGTAGTTCATCTACTATTGATCATGTGGTCTGTCAACACTGAGATTGCGGGTTCGATTCTCACTGCAGGCAGGGTGTACTCGACTCCAATCTTAATTGACAAGGATTGCCAGTTTTCCTACTGTAGGTGGGGAGTTCTCTTTCAGCAATTTTTTAGCTGTCTTATTCGATCCAGTTTTTATTCTTTGGCAGAAAAAACTGGAGTACACCCTTTCAACAGTAACACCTGAACCTTTTATCACATTGCTTTCCTGCATCACATTTTGTTAAATTATGCTTAGAGAGCTTATCACTGCTCCAATGGCATTCAAGTAATATTTAGTAAATAATGCTAAAAGAGCTAATTTAATGCTCCCATGACAAGTAAGTCTTTGAAACTTATTGTACTATCTTAAACCTTGGTCCTGAGGAAGGGGCAGAGTGAGTAAGGGCAAACATTTCTGCCACAATTAACAGCTCACTTTAGTTTTATGTATTGCTGAACATCATATCAATGTCATATTTGTTCTTGTGTTATTAAAACAGGATTTGCTGTTTTAGGTAGATATTGCTTACCTGAGGTAAAGAAATATCTCCTGACTTCCTGCTGGAGAGTTGGCTTATTCTGACAAAGGTTAATTATGACGTCATGGACGTCACATATATGTATACACAAATGGCACCAACCATTTTGAAGAAATGCGTAAATAATATGCAACTCTGGTCAGTCATGCAAAGCCGATTCAAGAAATTCTCAAACTTGCGGCAAAGATATCTTGTCCATCGCGAGGCTCTGCCGAGGGATTGGACAAAGAGATATCTTGGGTTTGAGATTTTCTTGTCTTACCTTTCCACTTGTTATAGATGCTATTTGTCTTACTGATTCATGTAGTTATTTAGAAAATACCACAAAATCTTTATCACTTTTGTTTTAATTTCATTGGTCCTGAAATTAATTTCAAGATAACATGGTCGGTAGACTTTATTTTTTTGGTCATTTTCAGGCCAGACTGGAAATCAAAGATTTATTCACAGACTTAGCTGATGGGAAGATATTGATGAAATTGTTAGAAATTATTTCGGGCGAAAAAATAGGTGTTCCAAACAAGGGAGTAATGAGAGTTCAAAAAGTAGAAAATGTCAGCCGATGTCTGAAATTCCTAATTACAAAGGTTTGTGATGTTGTTTTTTCAGTACTGGTAGAATTGTTTTGAGAAATACCTCTCTTGCAAAAGACTTTACAAGAACATTTTCTGTAATTGAGGTAAACAAATTGCAGTGGTTTCCCAAATCATTATGGTATATCTGAAAACAGTATCAATTAAATTTATAACCCACATCTTTTAATATAAATTTTATTGATTTCATTATTTAAAACAACAACAACAAATGATTCAGATGAAATTACATATTCTGTGTAGTTTAATCTGCATGTTTTCACATGTCCTAAAATATTGAAGAATTTGTTTTAATTGTTCATAAAGTTTTGCAACTAAATTCTGTAAAATATTTATTATTGGAGGTTAAAAAGCTGAAATTCTATTAGCCGGTGTTAAAGCAAACATTCAATCAATCAGTGGAATTGGTCAGCTATTGTTAGTGAAGTGTAGAAATCGGAAAAAGAAGGTGTAATATGAGAAAATTAGAATCAAATTGCTTTTATAAATATTTAAAAACTTTATGTTGACATAGTACTGAAAATATTTATAAAGTTTTTAACTACAGTGAAGGACTAATACAGTTAATTGTCAAGTCTAAGCTAACCGACTACAGTATTTTACACCTCTGATATTGACATTCCTGTTTAAAAGGTGAATATTATAGCATTCTAGTAATACTAGAGTATTCTGGTAACAAGTTTTTACAGTCTTTCCTTATTTGGTATCATTATATATTGACATTTGTTATTGAAACAGGTATTTTTTTTTATCAATGCATGGTTTAAAGGGTTTAAAAAAGATTTTATCTGTAGATTAAAATTATCTCTCTGCATGGTTCAGGGAATGACATATCTATTTATAAGTTAAAAGTTTTTACTGTATTATAAATCCTGTCGTTTTGTTTAAGTATGATGTTTTCTTAACTGGCCACTTTTAAATGCAAATATTGTCATGTAACTCCATTAAATAAATAAGGACATATGGTATTACCGATGACAAAGAAAGAAAATACCTTGTGGTATAAAATGAAGTCATAAGCATTTATATTTTTATCAATTTTTGTTTAGTTTTAAAGTTTACCAGATTGTCAAACAGTCACGGAATGTCTTAATCTAAAATCATGTTTAATGCTTACTTACAGGGCACATTTGGCCGCAGACAGTTATACTGTATTGGTTTTATGAGTTAGACAGTCTTTCCATTTTTTTCTTCTTTTAGATTTTAATCTTTTGTTTAGGTATACTTTGAGAACATTGGAGCAGAAGACATTGTTGACGGAAATCCTCGTCTTATCCTTGGGTTGATCTGGACAATTATTCTCAGGTTTCAAATCCAGGAAATTACTATTGAAGTGGTAAGAACTAAAAGCTTGCACAAGCTCTCAAGCTCAGGAATGTAGATGAAAGCTTTTTAGCATAAAAATGCTGTTTATATCTCTCTAACATAGGGATGCAGATCAAAGCCCTCTAGCATAGGGATTCAGATCAAAGCCCTCTAGCATAGGGATGCAGATCAAAGCCCTCTAGCATAGGGATGCAGATCAAAGCCATCTAGCATGGGGATGCAGATCAAAGGTCTCTAGCATAGGGATGCAGATCAAAGCCCTCTAGCATAGAGATGCAGATTAAAGCCCTCTATCATTGAGTTCGAGTTAAACTCTCTTTAACATTGGGATGCAGTTTAATGCTTCTAGCAAAGGGATGCACATCAAAGCCCTAGAGCACAGGGATGTAGATCAAAGCTCTGTAGCATAATGCTGCAGATCAAAGCTATCTTGTAGTTTAAATCTCTCCAGCATATGGATGCAGATCCTCGATTCGCTGTTTTCAGATATGTTTGTGAAGAACAAACAACTGTTGTATCATAACCTGGATACTACATACATGTAAAGTATATCAAATGTCTGTTGGCAGTCACTATTGCACAGGGCAATTCTCGAAGTGTTTTCCCAAATAATCCAGTGCTATCTATTACTTTAAATTATATCTTATTACAAACTCCATTCAGATATCATTACTTGAAGTAAATCTCAAAGAAATATATTGTTTAAATAACCTGTGAATGGAAAAAAAATGTGAACATAAAACCTTTAAGAAACATGCCAGGATATTTGACCGACATACCTGTTGTAAATAATTTAAAGGTTTAAAAATTTGGATATGTCTCAAATAGTTTACTGTGTATATCATTATAAACAACACATCAACATTCACAGACAGTTAGAAGTTCTAAATTTTATAGTATTGTGTAGTACTAAAAGAGACATGTACTATACATTAGTACTGTTGACAAAGAACCATGACCTTTTTGATCAGGGCAGGTCAAGACAATATATACACATTTTTAATAAAGAAGCAGTTATTCAAGAATTTACTTTATCATAGATATAAGATATTACATGTTAAAAACTAGAACTTAATGATTTATTCTTGGTCTTTTGAAAGAATTTTTATTGCAGACATTTCTCATTAGTTTATTTTCATCATTTCAGTCATCAGATTATAGCTTCAATTTCATATGACTTAAAAAAAAAGAAAATTTGTGTCCCATGAAAAACTCTTCAGTGTTACAAGTTCATTCTTATTTAATCTGAATTTAAGGCAAACGTTTTGTTTTATGAAAAACTTATGTTGACATTCAGGATGAAGAGTCTACAGAAAAGAAATCTGCAAAAGATGCTTTGTTACTATGGTGCCAAAGAAAGACTGCTGGGTAAACACTTTTACTCATTTATCAATAACACATAGGTTATGAGTTTGGACCTGACTTCAGGCAACGTGTGCTAGACATCATGCAACCTTAATTGAAAGTATTACCAGCATTCCTGCCGAAGGGCAGATTTCACCATGTACTCCAGCTATACCCTAATAAAAACTAGACACCATGATTTAACTGAAAAATTGCTGAAAGTGGCATTAAACCTTTTTGAAACAATAAAAAATTATTTATTGGTTTGTTTTGATGCTTTGATGAACAGAACATTATAAATGCTAATACATGATTCTACTGTGTACTTACCAGTTATATGATTATTGACGTCATGATGTAACTTTGATGGGGGTTTAATGCTATTTTTTGTTGATCATGACTGTTATTTTTGTCTGGCGATAAAACCAGATTACCTAAAACGAGCCTTTGAACATGTACTTTAAGAGAGTAAGAATAATTCGAGATAGTTTTCAGCCTGATTTCACACTTACACTGTTAATGTTTTATAATAGAAAAATAAAGAACAAGTTTTTTAACCTGACCTGGATACTAAAAATAGGTAGTTTTATAGTTTAAAAAGAAATAGGACTCCAAAAATTATACAAGGTACTAAAAAATGAACCACAATTGATGCTTGTGATAAAAACTTGCTGTTGTTTCATGCATGGTTAAATATGATTAAATGAAACAAAATAAACATGTTTTTTTTAAGTACATATGATTATGGTTAAAAAAGAAAACAATCTAATGGGACATTTGATCTTTTTTTCATGTCATGAATATCCTGTTTTGTGTGGTCATTAAAAAGGTGTAAAATTGATAAAATACCTGGTATATAAATTGT
Organism: Limnoperna fortunei; assembly: GCA_944474755.1. Lineage (NCBI taxonomy): Eukaryota > Metazoa > Mollusca > Bivalvia > Mytilida > Modiolidae > Limnoperna > Limnoperna fortunei. The sequence continues at coordinate 19,496,147 of OX104113.1, read as the reverse complement.
TGTGTTAAGTGTGGTGAAAATTAAGATCACTAGAATGAGGAAGTCAGTGTCTATGTTCAAGTAAAACTCTGTATTATACAATGTGTGGAATGTCTAAGAGAATATCTCAAGATATATAAACACATACTAGAATAATGAAAATGTAGAAAATGCCTAGTAAATGGTCAGACATTGCAAGTTTGTTTAATTCAAATCCATGGTTATATTGTATTATTTATTAATCGTTGCATGTTATATTGCCACTAGAGTTCACTAGTATCTGTAAGACTTAAAATCATACCATTTATTGTACTCAGGGAGCATCATGTTCAGATGTGTTCAATTGGTTTTTATGTTATAATTTTTATGTTTAATTCTAGCATGAAAGTTATTATTTATTTGCCTGACAATTTTTAATAATACATCAGCTGATAATATTTCTATTGATTTCCATTCAGAAGAGCCATATGAATCACTATCTTATAGGTATGCAGTAGTGAAATTTCATACCACAATTTATTATGTTAAATGTGGACATCCCCATAGTTTTATTCACATGAGATTATATTTAAATTTATTTATATTATTATTTTTTTGTTGTTGACAGGAAAGGTGGTCGTAGCAGGTGACTCGTATAGAATGCTTACCTCACATTCCTACATTCACAATAACCTATTCCTTTTGGATTGTTTTTTTTTATAAACGTGTGATTTTTATTTATACTCAAGTATGCTGATTTTTGCATTGAATTTTTAGGTGACATTTTGCAGCTGTAATAAGGCTTGAACAAACCTTCAATCTCTTTATTTTTACATTTGAAGTAGGCCCTATTGTTTGTTTTTGTTTTAGAAGACTTTTTTTTATTTGAGATTTAATATATATTGAACTTCCCTGTACATTGCAAAAATGTAATAGCTTTCACCCTGTGTAGATAGCACCTATTGCATGAAATGCTGAGCATACATTCAATTTGCCCTAGAAAACCTTCAGATATGCTTTTTAATTTGTAGAGGTTAAAAAACTAGAAAAGTAAATGTCGTAGATGACAAAGAAATAATCATAAATGCCAAACTCACTCTAGGAGTTCTTTGCATGGTTTGTCATTACAAGAATCTTCTGACCAAAAACTTGAAGCAATTCATTGTTTTGATAGAGCTTGAATTTAATGCATATTGTATACCTGTGAATGTTTCTGACATGCACATATAGGTATTTTTTACCGACATATTTGTGTCTGTAGAGTAGAATTTAAGCTTTTATTTTGAGGACGATTTTGATGCTGCATAAACAATGTTGGCACTATATTTAATTAATTTGTTCACATCACAGTCCATGTGGTTTTAAGTAATATATCACCAAGCTTGAATATTTTAATGTGCACAATTTGTGACCATACCTTATTTCAGTTGAACAAATACTTTTGTTGTAATAATTCTGTGTACTGTTATATTTTTTGCATACAACTGTGTCTAATCATGTGATTTTCATTATTTTCAGATATCCAGGTGTTAATATTCAGAACTTCACAACAAGTTGGAGAAATGGACTTGGCTTCAATGCTCTTATACATGCACACAGGTACAAAGATCTAAAAATACTTTGTAGTGACTTGTACAGTATAATTTTTAATAGGTCCCCCTATATTGCTGATTATCTTACTTGACAGGGATTGCCAGTTTTCAAACTGAATGTTTGGGGTTTTCTTCGCTACTCCAGCTTGCTTTCTAGTAAAAACTGGACACATGATATAGCTGAAATATTGCTGAAAGTGGTGTTAAACACCACTCAAACAACTAAATCAATTTCTGATTCTGTTACATTTATTGAACAACTATTTTTGAAAGGATCAGACAGTTTTTGTTTTACCCCATATTATTTGAGAATCTTGTGTTTGAAATGGTTCAGTAAGATTATTGGTATTTTTGTAACATTTCTTTTTTTATGTATAACTGTGCACATTCATAGATACAAACATTTACTTATTTTTGCCTTAATGCAAAAGATCATTTTTTTAGCTGAATATTTATACTTTTACATTTTAGACCTGACTTAATAGACTATGACAACCTCCACCCAGAAGATCACCAAGGAAACTTGAACAATGCCTTTATTGTGGCAGCAGAGGAATTGGGTATTCCAAAAATTTTGGATGCTGAAGGTATGCAGGGTTTGTTAGAATTTTGTTGAGACTCTGACATTTAAAATATGTTCTGAAGCTTATCAACCCTCAAATGTAGTTCCAATCCCTCTTTTAACTTACAGCTGTATCTGATTTGCCATCATAATATTTAACAGTTCCTTGTCTAGGATCAACTGTTCTGATCTTTCTGCAAACACACCCCACAAACCACATTCGTTTTTAAGCGTTGTATCATACCAAAGATATCTCATACAATATCTGATTTTTTTGGCTGGATTTCACGGAGTGAAAATCCAGGTTATAGTATGGTGAATGTTTTGCCAGCAAGCAGGGAAAAAAATTTTCAGCAACTACTAATCACATTCTCTTGAAATTTGATATGCAGCATCAGCATGGCCTCCCATAACGTGGAATTCCATTTCAGGTCTGTCGCTCACCTACGTCCTGTTAACCAACTTAAATCTGTCATTTCTGTCTTTGATCGATTTTTAATATTTATAGTATGGCATGGCCCATTGATTTTAAGCAATGGCCCATTAAAATTTCTTTGAAGGGGCCATGGGCCTGGGTCATCCACAAAAAACTTTCAATGTCACTGTATGTTGCTAACAATTTCTGAATTTGGTTGTTAAACTCATTAAAACTAACTTTGCAATGCCATGTATATGTTGAATGCTTGATATAAAATAGCACACTCTTACATTGATCAAAGCATTCTGTAATTACTATAACTGATAGGAAAATAGAGATGTTGCAAACCGTATGTTAATGACAATAAATCAATGATTTTGTTGTTTTTTTCTGCCAGATGTGGATGTCAACAAGCCTGATGAAAAGAGTATACTGACTTATGTAGCTTCGTATTACCATTATTTCGCCAAAATGAAAAGTGAAATGACTGGTGGTAAAAGAATTGCCAAGGTATGAAATTCCCACCCTCTAAACAAACATGATACATAAAATGCTAAATTTATATTTCAGACAAGTGAACATTTTATTGGTTTAAAAAAATGTTAGTAAAAATTAATAAATTATGAAACCTACTGGTTCAGATCAACACGGTAGAGCTGGAAATTACTTGGTTGAAGTTTGACTACAGGTAATGTGTACTCAACCTCAGTTGGCAAGGATTGTCAGTTTTCCTGCAAAAGTTGGGATTTCTCTCCTAGTACTCCGGACTCTTCCCTTAATAAAAAAAAATTGCCATAATGTATCTAAAATATAGCTGAAAGTGGCATACAACATACAATGAAACACAAACCAGTTCACAATAATATTTCACAGCAACAAATTCTCACCCAATCATAAAACATACAACGATACACAAAACAGTACACAATAACATTTCACAGCAACAATTTCTCACCCAATCTTAAAACATACAATACACAAAACAGTACACAATAACATTTCACAGCAATAAATTCTCACCCAATCATAAAACATACAACGATACACAACAGTACACAATAACATTTCACAACAAATTCTCACCCAATCATAAAACATATAATGATACACAAAACAGTATACAGTTATTTCATATGTGATTTGGGAACAGTCAAACTGTTAGCCCGAGGTGGAGGGGATAGTGTTTTGAACTGTTGCCAGAGGCCGTAGGCCGAGGGCAACAGTTCAAAACACTATCCCTGACAACGAGGGACAACTGTTGGACTGTTCCCAAATCACATATGAAATAACTGTTTTATTACCTGATCAATTACTGTTTTAACAGTGCGGGCAGAAAAAAAGGAACAAGAGAATAGCTTTGCAAATATGTTAATAATTAAACTTTTCTCATGATTAAACAATCTTTTAACTATGTCACACTGCCAACATTTTATATGTCTGTATGTTTTCGTATTGTTTTTCTCTGTTATTTCGTCCAAAAAAAAATTAAGGAAACAGTCATTTTGCTATGTTAAACTGACAAAATGACGTCAGAGCACGCGAGGGACACAGTCGAAACTATTGACCGGTCAACAGTTCGCGAACATTGACGTTTTTATAATTTCAGAAAACAGTAAAATATACCAAATTACATTTATATAAGTTATCAGGTAATAATACACAATAACATTTGTCTAGGATTAAGTACAATTTTAATTATTATAATAATTTGAAGAGAAATGATTATAATGGAGTTCTTTTGTTGTCAGATTCTTGGAAGTCTGATGGATGTGGAGAATATGGTTGATGACTATGAGACATTGACTTCATCTTTGTTAGAATGGATCAGATTTACAATATCAAAACTGAATGACAGAAACTTTCCAAATGCCTTGGATGGTATTCAGAAGGAGGTTGTCAAATTTAAAGATTACAGAACCATTGAAAAACCACCGAAGTAAGTGTTAAATTCCTGATGATGCTGCTGCTATAGATTGATTTATTTCTATTGTTGACTTTCGTCCCCTTTGATTTCCGTCTTTAGTAAAAAAATCCCTGTCTCTTGGCCATGAAGAAATTATTACCAGTGTCAGTGTGTTTCAATGTCTCACAATAATCTTAGACATAATATTTTCCATACTTGGCAAATTACTTTCAATAACACATTTAAAAAAAAAAGTCTTTACTAACGAGACAGTTTTTTTGAAAATGTTCTGGGAAAAATTTTTAGATTCTTATTTTAGAAAGTAGCAATATTAATGGTTTTATGATCAACTTGATTAAATATAGCTCATATTTTCCAAGTCAATCTTGCATATTTGTTAAATAAGTGGGGACATTTTGAGTAAAAAAAGTCACTTATAGTATTTATTTGTTAACAAGATATTTATAATGATTAAATGTCGCTTATACACATTTATCTGTAGATGATCAATAAATATAAACAAATATTACATATGGTGTGTTAAGTCCTAATTTTGATTGGTTCGTGTAGACAATGTCCCCCCAAAATATTCTGTGTATATATTCTATTTCTAAAGCATATTTAAGGCTTGTTACTATTTTTAAAGCATATTTAAGGCATGTTACTATTTATATAGCATATTTAAGGGTTTTTCTAAAAATAGATCCGGATATGTTACTATTTATAAAGCATATTTAAGGCTTGTTTCTAAAAATAGATCCGTATATACTCTTCCGACGCATTATTCTAAATTTAAATAAATAGAGAAAAAATCATATGTAATATAACAATTAAGGACTTTTTACTCTGTCAATACGTAGTTATATGGACCTGTAGAAAAATATTGACCTCGGACTTCGTCCTCGGTCAATATTTTCCTCCACGGTCCATATAACTACGTATTGACCTTGTAAAAGTCCTTATTTGATAAGTATTGGATATCAATATGTAATAGATAAATGCTAACCTCAAATGTTACTGACCCCCTACATTACATTAGTATTGAAATAACATGACCTGACAACACATTTAATGAAATTACAAGTTTTGACCTCTTACCGTATAAAATAACTTTATCATTATTTGTTATATTTTTATGATTCAGTCCTTTTTTAGCTCACCTGACCCGAAGGGTCATGTGAGCTATTGCCATCACTTGGCGTCCGTCGTCGTCGTCATTAACTTTTCTTCAAAAATCTTCTCCTCCAAAACCACTGAAGGAATTGCTTTGAAACTTTGCACATATCATCAGTAAAATGTCCTCTACCAAGTTTGCTCAAATCATGGCCTCAGACCAACCAACGTGGTCACCATGGCTAAAATTAGAACAGGGGGGTCAAATTACAGTTTTGTGCTTATAGTTCAAAAAGTATAACAGACACAGGAAAACCGAACAGACCCTCCTTCTTCAGCATCTAAAGCTCTACAAAACACTCCATTGGGTCAAAGTTGTATGTAGGAGTTATTGCCCTTTAATTGTCAAAATTGATGATTTTTGCCATTTTTGCCTCAAAATCTTGAAAAGTATTAGAACTAGAGAAAAAGTTAGCATTGCTTAATTGTTCTGCTTTATGAGGGCTACAAAAATGACTTAAGGGTCAAGATTGTCTGATTAACTGTTTAAGAGTTTTTCCCCTTGAACTGTTTTTTTTTAATTTGTTTTAATTGATTTTTTAAAATATTCTCCTCTGAAACAACTGAAAGTACTGCTTTGAAACTTTGTACACATCATCCGTCCAATGTCCTCAACCAAGTTTGCACCAACAATGGCTGCAGATTAACCAACATGGCCACCATGGCTTAAAATCGGACGGGGGGGGGGGGGGGGGGGGCGGTAAAATACAGTTTTTGGCTTATATTTAAAAAAGTGTAACAGATACAGGAAAACCGAAGAGACATGCCTTCATCTGCATCAAAAGCTCTACGAAACACTCCATTGGGTTGAAGTTGTATGATGACTCCTTATAGGAGTTATTGCCCTTTAATTGTCGAAATCGATTATTTTTGACGTTTTTGCCTCAAAATCTGGAAAATTATTAGAACTAGAGCAAAAGTTAGCATTGCTTAATTGTTCTGCTCTATGAGGGCTACAAAAATGATTGTCTGATTAACCGTTTTGGAATTATTCTCCTTGAACATTTTTTTAATCAATTTTACTTGATTTTAAAAAATCTTCACCTCTTTAACCAATGAAAGGACTGCTTTGAAACATTGCACACATCATTTTTAGGACGTCCTCTACCAAAATTGTGCAAATCATGACACCTGACTACCTACATAGCTACGTTGGCTTAAAATAGAAAAAATGAAAAAAAGGGGGGGGCGGAGTCGAGAGAGTTTTCGACTGATAGTTCAAAAAGTATAACAGGTACACCAAATTTGAAGTGAACCTCCCTTTGCCCTCTAAGCATCAAAAGCTCCTCCTTATAAGAGTTATTTCCCTTAAAAGGTCAAAATTAATGATTTTTGCAGAAGTGTTGGGCAATTCCTTATAGCAAAGAAAAGCTGGATAAAAAAGGGTTGTTTGGTTTCAGGTTCAGGTGAGCGATACAGGCTCCTGGGAGCCTCTAGTTTGATAAACCTAATACACGGTACATTTTCTTTCTTAATACAGATATAGAGAAAAGGGTAACATAGAAGTACAGTTCTTCAACATTCAAGCTAAACTGAAAGCTAATGGACAGAAAACCTATATTCCTCCAGAGGGAATGCTAGTTCATGATATAGAGACAGCATGGTTACGACTAGAGAAAGCTGAACATGAACGAGAAGTTGCTCTGAGAGATGAAATGATCAGGCATGTTTTTATTTTTTTACAAGACCCATAAACCCAATGTTGTAATTGAAAAGAAACTGACACTGATCATTGATTCAGAAAAATGACAACTATATTGAATTTATCTTGATTCAATTGCTAAGTACATTAATGTAATGGTCTGTTTTTCATATAAGAAGAACTGAGCATGAAAAAGATGTTTCATGGTGGTCAGATAAGGCCACACAGAATTAATTTCTTGTTCGTTGGACTTTAACTTTGAAAATAAGGAGCGAGCGAGCAACATTTTTTTTATTAATTTTTTTTTGAAATTCTGATTTTGTGTAGCGAATGATTTTTTGGAAGGCAAGCGACATGTTTTTAATTTTTTTAAAGATTTTTTCTGGTTTTCATGGTTAAACCTATGCCAGCGGGCAATGTGTTTTAATTTTGAAGAAAGAACTGAAATTAAAAAAAAAAAATTGATATTAAACAAGTGCTTGTTCTCAGTGTTTTATGACTTAACCAATTGATTAAAAAATTATATAGCAGAAAAGAATTGTCTTGAATTGTTTTTTCTCTTCTGAAAAGATGCTGCCTTGCCTTTTTTTCAATAGGTACAGACGAACCAACAGAAAGCCCATACCACTATTCAGTTATGTTGCCAAATCTTTTTGGCAAGGCATAATTTCAAGATTGATTAAAAAGACATTCTAATACTGTATTTGGTAGCAGTACTTTAAACTGGGTGGCAACTGCTGTCATTGTTTTCTACATTTTACTTTCTTTTTAGATTTTTGGAAAGACTGAAACAGTATTTTAACCTTTTTTAATGAATCTCAAGCTATCGGAGCACTTGGATGAAAATCGTAAAACGTTCAGAAGATTATTTTTTTAAAGACAACTTCCGGTTCTGGATGCTGGCGGGTTTCCGGTTAATGTAGGCGGAAGAAATTTTTTTTCTTCTTTCTGAAATAATTTTACATGCGTGCGGTCCGACGAACAAGTAATTAATTGGGCGTGGCCTAAAATAGGAATTTGTAAATCAGTTTTTCTAACCAGTTAGAAATTAAAGTTATATTGTGCTAAATGAGATCTGGATTTGTTGAGTTGTACCATTTTTTTATTCCATTTTTTCTTTATAACAAAATACATTTTTTTCAGACAAGAACGGTTAGAACAGTTACATCAAAGGTTCCAGAGAAAGGTAAGATTTTAATTTATGTTCGCTTTAAAATTAATGTTAAATTCAGATTTCAAAGATATGTAAAACACATCTCATTGTTGTTAGAACAACATAGTACATGTTCTTTGTCATTATTTTTAAATATGTAATTCTATTTTCAGAAATTATACACCTGGTTGTTCAAAACAGAAACCAGAAAAATCTTATAAAAGAAAACAAAACATCAGTAGGTGTTGGGTTTATGGTTTTTTTTAACAAACAATTCCAAAATGGGAGCTTAGGTCTATTCAAACAATAGGTTGAGCCAAGAACTTACATTACCTATAGTAATTTAAAAATAGTAGTAAAATGATATTGATATGATTGCTTACAGGCTGAGATCAGAGAGTCCTGGTTATCAGACATGTCGCAGATTTTAGATGAGAAACTGGTCTGCAGTAATGCTGCTCAAACAGAGGCTTCAATTAAGAAGCATGAAGCTATAAGTGCTGAAATACTGGCCAGGGTATAGTTGCTTTTGTGTTTATAACAAAATATTTACTTTTAAAACTTTATACAATACTGATATGAGAAATACTAGACCTGTAACTTGTTCACTATAGATTCAGTGACAGTAAAGATATACAGTAAAGTCAAATATCTGTTTTTAATCTCTTCTTTCTGAAAGATTTGTGTTGTACATTTTGATGAGATTGTTATAATTACAGAAAGACAGATTTAGAGCTCTAAACAGTTTGGCAAAGGAACTTGTTCAAGGAAACTATCATGCCAGAGATGCTGTGAATAAAAAGTAAGAAGTCAGTGTAAACCCTTTAATTCAAAGAAATTTTACTAAAATACTGATTGCCCAATTTTAGGCAACCATTTAGTCAATTGAACAAAGAAATTTCTGCCTTTATTTTAATATTTGAATGCAGCATAAAAGAAAATCTTGACCTACTGCACATTTCCCAAAAAATTTCCGTTTGAAAGGTTTCTTTCTGCTTCTCACCTAAATTGCACCATTTAGAATGAGTAGCCAGGGCAGGTCAGATATGTATTCACTTAATGCTGCAGGACTAACTTATGACCTTTATATCAGTATGGTAGTTGTACAAAAAAATCAAAATAATTTGTTCTCAATACTAAGCAGGCATATAAAGCAATTTAAACCATATTTTAATTTCAGTTTGTTAAATTTGTAATGTAAATATTGTATTATGTTTTTATGTACTTTTATTTTTAGAGATCAAGATATAATGATGAAATGGAAAAAGTTATTAGAAAAACTGGAGGACAGAAAAAATACATTATCTGGTTTCAACAATCTTATGACAATATTTAGAGAAATAGAAAGTATACAGGAAGAACTTAAAGAAGCAGAGGTAACATTTATGCATAATTCTTATCTTGTGTTTAGGTTTATGGTCATTTTTTATTGGTCAAAAGGCCTTTCATTTTCTACTTTCAAAATGTTACAACAATTACATGTTATGGTAAAATATGTATTTAAATTTTTCTATTTTTAGGCTAAGGTGAAAATAGAGGACAATGGTAAACACTTACAAGCCACAGAGGACTACCTACAACAACACACATTAGTAGAGGCACAACTACATGGACTAGGAAAACGTGTTAGGAATCTCAATAGACGTTCCAAAAATATGACTGATTTATCACATCCAGAGGGAGCTGTTCTAGACAAACGATTAGAAGACCTGAACCAAGAATTTGATAAGTATGTATAGACAGATTTTTTGGACGGATTTCACAGAGTGAAAATCTGGGTTATAATATGGTGAATGGCAGGCAGGTGGGGAAAACATTTTCTTAACAGTTTTCTCAGCAACTACTAATCACATTCTCTTGAAATTTGGTATGCAGCATCAGCATGGCCTCCCATAAAGTGGGATTCGATTTCAGGTCTGTCGCTCACCTACTTCCTGTTTAACGAAATCAGGCCATTTCTGTCTTTGAATGATTTTTGCTAAGATTAGATACATTATATTGAGTGGTCACTTGAACATACACTATCATCTAATTTTAGCTGCATGCAGTCTATCAAAATAAGTAGGTCACAGAATAATTTAAATATTTCAGGCTAAACAATTTAAGTAACAACAGAAAAAAAGCATTAGAATTTGCCAAGAAATATTACCAGTTCCTACAGGACACGGAGGAAGAGGACAGATGGGTTCAAGAGAAACTTGATGTTTGTGCTGCCACGACAACAGGGAAAGATTTAAATGCTGCACTTGTTTTGCTGAAAAAACATGAGGTATGAATTATTGTGGTATACCAGAAGTATTGGTCAATTTAATAAAGTTTAAATAATATTAAAGTTTAAATTGTATATACATAATTTCGCTTCTTTTATATGCTTTAAATGTAAAATTTATAAATCTATTTGTTGTAAGTACTACTAAGAAAGCAGTTTCAAATTTTGGTATATACAGTGAACCCTCGTTACAACAACATTCGATTTAACGGAATATTCGACATCCGACAGGATTTCAGTGGGAACAAACGTGTCCACGTGTTGTTTATGCTCGATACAACGACATATTCGGTTTCCGACTCCGACTGCGTCTGTCGGTAACAAATATACCAAAGCTAGCATAAAATAATTCGTTACAACGACAAATTATCAAGATTTACCAGTGAAAGATTATCTTTGTCCAGAGAATTTATTTTTTTAACGGTTAATTGCACAGGTGAACACCTGTTGCTATTGCGTAATTAACCTTGCGTGACAGTTCCGTTACAAAACTAATCGATGATAGGGATATGGCTTCATTAAAAAGGTGTCAAATGCTATTTAATATTTAAATCTTCAAACATTTCAGAAAATCATTGGCTTAATTACAAGTGTGTTAAGATTGAAGCGGCACATCTGAAATAGGATAATTACTGAAAATCGGTCTAATGTAAATAATCATAACTTACAATTAATTTTGTTTAAAAAAAAGGGAAAAAAAGGTTTTTAATTAAATATCGGCAAGAAAACAAGCATTTTATTATTTTTTTGTTATTAAGCTTGGATATTGAGCAGACTTGAACGATTTTCAATAGACGCAAATAAAAAAGGGAGATAATCAAAGTACAAAAATACAAATTCATTATAACAGCAAATTCAGTTTAACATCAATAATGGCCGGAAACTAACATGGTCGTTGTAAAGAGGGTGGACTGTACATGTCATAAGTAAATGGCATTATAAATTGAAACTTCTATAGGTTCTGGAAGGAGAGATGTCTGGAAAATGGCCATGGTTTGAAAAACTGTGTGTAACAGGCAAAGAACTAATCAGTGGAGGTCATGAAGCAAGGAAAGAAATAAATACCAGAATAACAAGTCTGACAGAGAAATGGGAAAGATTAAAGAAGTTAGCTGCTGTCAGGAGAACAAAGATAGAAGATGGTATTGAAGCTCATCAGGTCTGTAGAATTTAATAAATAATGTAATAAAGCAGGTCATAAGTTGAGTTGAGGTCATTTATATTAAAAATAACACGAGGCAGAGCAAAGAATTCTTGGCATTTTGATTATATACCTTTTTAAACAGATGCATCCAACTTAAGACTTACTACAATTTGTTCATATTTAAAAAAAAATTCTGCCTTTTTGATTGGTTTAGCAAGTCATTGGTTTTTTTTTTAATTTTAAATGTTATACACAAAAGAAAATAAGTAAAATGATTTCATGGTAGATATCCTTGCTTCTTGACAATCATCTGTGACAATTTTTTTTACAGTATTATGCAGATGCGGATGAAGCTGAGGCATGGCTAAAGGAGAAAATGCCCCTGGTCTGTAGCGATGATTACGGTCGTGATGAAGCTGGTTCTCAGGTAATCCATCATAATTTATGAACCATGAGTGAACTATATTGTATTACCGTATATCGGGTTATTTTGGCAGTTGTAAATTTTTGTGGTTTTCCTGTTTTTTTTAGCAAGTTTTATTTTGGCGTTTTTTTATTTTGGTGTTTTTCAAATTTTACCACCAATATAAGAACAAGAAACGGTATTTTATTTTCAATGTTCATATTTATAGCAAATAAAGATTTTTAAATAAAAATATTTTATTTATTACTGTTTTAATCCTTTATGCCCTCAAGTAGTACCTGTTGATTTAATGATCATGAAGATGTTAATTTTATGATCGCTAACAGCGGGCTAATAAACAATTGATAAGACTTGCATATTTATATGTGAATAGAAATTCATACCTTGTGCTTTAAAACCTATTCAGGTAATCCATTCAATACAAACTTCCTTAATTATGGTAAGTTTGTTTACGTAAGAATCGATGAATGTAATGACAGCGATTTGAGTGTATTGTTCAGGTAGATGTAAACAGGTAAATTGAAATACTATTCAATTAAGTTGTAACAACAACATGTCATAAAAATTAATCGACGTACTGTAGTTTCAGACAACTTTCCATAATCACAAAAAGTTTTCAATGTTCTCAGTGTGCTGTTTTCCTCAGCAAACTTTCCAATTTTAAATCGTATGGTTGTCATTTTCCTTAGTGGTGGGCAGTGAATCCCTTGATAGATACTTCAAAATCGACATTATTTGTCCAAAGCTGTACTCAAACTGAACAAGTAAAAATTTAAATTGATTCGTGGTCAGTTTTACACGCTTCGTCTCACAACAACAAATCGATAATAAATGTAGTGTCAGGTATCAGTCGGTCAGTTTACATACTTAAATTTCTAAAAGTCAACAAATACCGTACCGGTAATTATTGTCTGGAAAAATTGGTCGTTTTAATTTTGGCGACTTTTTCGCGCACGCCAATATAGCCAAAATAACCATTACGCCAAAATAACCCGATATACGGTATTCTGTACCAATTTGTATGTGTTCATAAACTAACGGAATATTTAATTTACTACAACAAAGGCCATTCCTATTGATGATAATGATTTTTACTAATATGACTTTTTCTGTTTTTATCAACATAAGTACTGTTTTTAGATACTGTATATGTAGTTTTCTATTTGATCAATACTGAGATGTTTGAAACACTTGAGTTATCTGCTTGTTTTACTGTTTTGTAAATAGGCTTTGTTGTCTCGACACAACAGACTTGAAGGTGAAATCAGAAGCTTCAGAAGTGAAATTACCAGATTGGATGAACTTGCACAGCTAATGACTAAAGCTGCAAATGAACATAATGTAAGTATTAATTTTCTTTATCAGTACTTCAGTGGCCTTGGCCAATGGTCTAGGTAATTACTTATACAGTACCTACATTTTAGTCAGAGAATCCTCTGCCGTCCAATGTTTTTTTTTTGCATGGGACGTCAGACAGCTCTCCATAAGCAAAACAGCGGATTTTGCGACACCGGTCTGGGTTGGCACATTTCATCGTATCAGAATTAATAAAACATTTTCATCCAGTTAATCTCTATATAATTCGCTTCTTTAGATATTTTTCTCTAGGAATATAATCATCATACATTCAATCAAGCTAATTTAAGCACTGGATTTAAGTCACATTGTTGTCACGTGACTTTTTGTTCAAAATGAAAGTGAAATGTAGGAATGTAAGGGTATCGATGGAAATGAGCTTAGAAATGGACTTAAATCAGCTTGATTGATGGTAAGATGATTAACTTCATAGAGAAAAATATCTAAAGAAGCAAATTATATATAGATTAATTGGATGAAAATGTTTTATTAAATCTGACACGATGAAATGTGTAGACCCAGACCAGTGTCGAAAAATCCACTGTTTTGCTTGTGGAGAGCTCTCTGATGTCCCACGCACACAAAAAAAAAGCGTTGGACGGCAGAGGATTCTTGGACTACCTACATTTGTGATGTTTGTGTTTGGTTTATCTCCTTTTTATAATTATATATACATATAATTTTGTACTTTTATTTATCACCTGTTTGTTAATACTGAATTTTTTATTTTTTTAATAGTTGATAAATATTATTTGAGATGTACAGTTAAAAACATTTATTAGTGACAAATCCACATTTTAAACCCTAGAATGTTTTTATCAGTAAAATGGTAACAGAATTGTAAATAAAGACATTATTATAGTGAATTATACTTGTGTAAAAATGGTTGAATCCTCTAACAAAACATTTTTCCTAATAGATTTCACCAGAAAAATTCATGCCACAAGAAAATGGTGAGAAATCAGATGAAGAAGAATTTGAAGAAGAAGTTGTGGAGGTTCCACATGAGGTGGAAGTTGAGGAAGAGGTTGAAAAGGAGGTAATGCAGGATGTAATTGAAACCAGGAAGATTCCTCAGGTCAAGGTTAGCCATGCATACACTGGACAAGGAATGAAAGTTGAGAAGGGAGAAGTAAGTGTCTTAATATTAATTAATGTAATAACAACTGACTGACTGGTAATCTGATGTTTGTTTAAGTACAAATATAATTGACTCAAAAAATATGGATCAAATAAAGAGAATATTTAGTGTATTTTTTATTATTTGAAGTTTGAAAACATATTCTTTCAATTATTTAAGTAATTTTTTAAAGTAAAGTGTTCTAAATTTTTCTTATAATTAGTCCCCTACCGACTTCACCGAAGGGGACTTTAGGTTTGCACTCCACTTTTTTCTAAACTCTTGCAGATATTGGGCTGATATTTAGTATGTGAGTCAATCATGATGAGTTACAGAATGATGTAGTTTGAATATCTTTCCAGTCCAATGATTTTTGACTAAATTATGGCCCATGGAATATAACAGTTTTCTGGACTTTTTTTCTAAATGTTTGCAGATATTGAGCTGAAATTTGGTATGCGAGTCAACCTTAATGATTACAGATCAAGTTTTAATATAGTACCAGTCCAATGATTTTTGACTAAATAATGGCCTTGACCGAGCAATACTATCTACACTTGTTTACTTTAAATTTCCCTGTTTCAGATACTTTTGCTTATCCAGAGAACAAATGCAGATTGGTGGCAGATCAGAAAATCAGATGGAACTGAAGGATTTGTGCCTGCTAATTATGTCAAGGAAGTACAACCTAAAGTGTCCCAGAAAGTTATTCGTAAACCTGTGACAGTCAAGGAGAAAGTTAAAGTCAAGAAAACTGTGATGAAAAAAGAAGTTGTGAAGAAGAAGGCTGATAAACCCAGTAAATTAAGGAGAGCTCCATCAGGTAATGAGGGCCATGGTGGCAGAATGGTCAAGGTAGTTAATCATCAATTGATCACATGGTCTGTAAACACTGAGTTGGTGGGTTCGAGTCTCACTGCAGGCATCTTGTACTTGACTCCAAACATAATTGACAAACATTACCAGTTTTCCTACCGAAGGTCATGGGTTTTCTACGAATCCTCCCCTAATACATACAACATCCTTCAAAGGCTTTAAAATTGCTATTGTTGTATGCATGCTACTAATGATAAAGATTTGACATAGTAGGTGGGACTTATGTCTTCCCAATTCCTCCCACTGGAATAAACATTGTGTAATTGCTATTCTATGTATTCTATGAGCATGTAGAAACAATATAGAGTAATATTAAGCTGCATAAAGTGTCTGTTTCTGGTTAAATTGATGAAATGGAGTCTCCTTGAATTATTTCATAAATTTATATATATAACTTAAATTTTTACACTTTTGGGATTGACTGTTGAGTTTGTGGTTCATTCTTGTTCATATATTTCTTATTTGTAACTTTTTATATGTGTTCTTATGTTAAAATAATGTTTGTTACAGTGAGATCTAAATCCAACCTTCATTTTGACAAGGACAATGTAGACAAGAGACAGAAACAACTGAATTTGAACTATAATAAACTTGTCAAGTTAGCACAGGTATTATACATAGAAAAAACTTTAATTTGGCATGAAGTTTTGCAAATTAACTTTGTGGTTAAAATATAGCTAGTATAAAATCTCTAAAACATTGAAATTAAACACAAACACTGCTAATTAGCAACCACAAAATAGTTGTAATGTTATAACTGTTATTTATATGTAGAAGATGTGAAGGGAAAAGCATTGCATATATTTCAGTATATAAATATACATGTCTAAAAGTTTCAACAATAATAAAAAATTACATATGATTCTCAAAATGAAGAGAAAATTTTCTGCAAGAGAAATTAAGAAATGTATTTTCATCTGAAACTTTAAGGAAGAGATTTCTTGTCATCAGTGATACTAATTGTATACATTTCTTTTAGCCAGATGTGCATTTCATCTAATCACTACTAATCAGTAGCTTTTTAACCAAAAATATTTATATGCAAAATGCTAAAAGGCTGTACCAAATCTGGCTATGGCCAAAATTATAAAAGGCTTTACTGAATCTGGCTATGGCCAAAATTATAAAAAGCTTTACCAAATCTGGCTATGGCCAAAATTATAAAAGGCTTTACCAAATCTGCATATGTCCAGTAATATTTCACTTTATCCTAAAGGTATCAAAAATAAGAAGTATTTTTTTGCTTTCAGGCTAGAAGAATAGCCTTAGAAGATGCCAAGAGACTGTTTAAATTCTATAGAGAATGTGATGAATTCGAATCCTGGATGATAGAAAAGGAACAAATTCTCATGAGCAAAGAAAGTCTGTCAGATAATATGGATGCTATAAGGAAAAAGTTTGAGGTCAGTTAATAATTTAAGAAAAATAATATAAACAATTTCAATACATGTAAACATAATTTTACATTTAAATTGTATAGCAATACATTTAGCCAAAGGGAAATTAATAAACTTTAATCTTTTTAGTAAATGTTTCTGCTGTCTTTGCATGATGAGCAGTCTTTTTCAAGTATTGCTTTTTCTTCTTTGGAAGTGTTGCCCTTTAAAAAGAGACCTTATGTTTACATGCAATTAAATGTAGTATCCTTATTCACATATTATTTTGTATGTTAGAATTTACTAACAAGTTTAGCTGCCAACAAGGGTCGATTAGACGAGATTAATAAATTGGCTGAAGAAATAGTTGAATCAGGCAGTGGTCAGAAAGACAAAGTGAAAAAGAGGCAAAAAGATATAAATGACAGGTAAAGTTACAAAACTAAAATTCCTCCAGAATTTTTGATAACTGGTTGCCAATGTAAATGTACTGGTAACTTTTATTTTAATGATTGTTGACTGTTTAATGAATTCTTAATTGGAGTTCAACATCTTATATTGTTATTTAATTTTAGAAAACGAACATAAGAAAAGGCAAAGAACAATATGTAAAACAATATATATTAATTTCCATTCATTTTCTTGTAAATTTTTGCAAGAAGATGTATAATTTTTCCCCATTCCTCATTTTCACTGTTTAATTTTAAGGAATATTCTTGTTATACTTTCAGATGGATTAGATTGAACAAACTGAAGATGGACAAAGAAAAGACTCTGCAAGGTGCTTCAAGGTATTAATACTATTTCTTTGCGTATTATGTAAAACGTTTGTAGTATTTTAACAGGAGGTATGTATTCCTAGCAATACAGTAAGGAATCTACCGTTACTAGAATTTGATGGGGAAGGAATATGTAAAAACAAACTGACAGAAATCAAATTTCTCACTTTCAAATGTAATAATGAAATTCATGGGTTATAAAAGAAAGCATTCTTATTTGCCTTTTAAATACTTAAAAAACTTGTGGTATTATAGCCATTTTTCATGGTTCCAAGACAAACCCCTTTGGATACAAATGTGTGCTTTTTTTGTCTTATCATGAAAACACAGAATTTTTCACTTATCTTGTAGGTATAAATATAGATTTCTTTTAAATAATCTTAAAACTGTATGAGATTTTATGCAGACACCTTTGTTATGTCCAGCCAACGTAAGTTTGGGGACATATAGCTTTTTCAATCTGTTTGTTTCTTCATTGTCAGTCTAACTTCAGGTTTATGTTTGCGTTTAAGCATTTTTTTATGAAGATGATTGCATGTCATCATGACACATGGTACACAGTTATAACATTGTAAGATCTATTAATTGGCAAAATTCTGTATGGCTGGCTGTGTCAAATATTTTACACTTGAGTGAACTTAGAAAAAGGGTTGGGTTACCAATATTTGCCAAGTGGGACATCAGTTTAGCAGAAACACATCTTATTTTTTTTATTTACAGTATAGAGCTATTCCAATCTACCTGTAACGAGTTAGCTGATTGGATTAAGGAAAAAGACAATGGTCTTAATACTGATGATTTAGGCAAAGGTCTGCAAGCCACCATAGCTTTACAGAGAAAACATGCTGTATGTAATATTTATTTTTTGTTAATCATTTTCACACGTAAGACTCTTAAAACATAGAAAACAGGTATCATTTTGTCAATAAATAGGTTCTTTTTTAAATAGATGCTTTTCTGATTACAAGCCCTTGAAGAAAATGCTAATTAGACATATAGTCCACAAAGACTAATAATCATGAAAATATTTTTATATACATAAGAGTACTTTTGTTTATTTTTAATGTTTTACACTAGTTGACCAGTATTATACAATTACTGCACTTAAACGAGATCAATATGAGGTTTTATGGAGCAGGGTAGAATAATATTGAACGAGGCGAAGCCGAGTTCAATATTATTCTACCCTGCTCCATAAAACCTCATATTGATCGAGTTCGAGTATAGTAATTGTTTTATTACATAATCTATTGAGTCATGAAATGGAATATACAAGTTTTTTTTATTCCCGAAAGTGACTGTCTTTCATAATATTTATTTCTCAAAAATCGGTAAAATATCGACATAATCCATGACGAAATGTTTGCATTGATTACTTCTTGTATAATGTCCCATCCTCAGTCCTTGCTCCAATGCATAAAATTTACAAAGATTTGAGTCTAATTCCTGCGGGTCCGCCATTTCCAAACTAACTGACATATCCGTTTCACGTAAATATTTAGAAAAAAAATAAACGCTTGCTTTTTCGATTTGCGAGTGTTGACAGCATCTTTTTTCTTAATGATTTCATTAATTTCCAAGTAAGTAATATCTGCAATTATTCGCTTATAAGCACCAGAACTATCTGTATTAAGTTCCCTCGATGACGTTACAACGTTACCATGTTTACAAACAACATTATAATCCGAACATCAGTCAGAACGATAATTTTGATTGGTTTAGGGGATTAAAGAAAGAAGATTTGATTGGCTATCGTATTTCGTTGGGGGAAACAGCACGTGCTAGGTATTTTCATTCATAAATTTCTCACGAGAGTGCAATATGGTTTTTTATTGAGTAGAATGAGTTTTTTGCAAACCAATATGATAGGAAATGGAAAGTCACGTGTATTGGTTTAGGCCAATAGGAAAAACGCAAAAATATATATTATGTAATAACACTTTTTACCTCCAAGAATATGAAATAAACTGTATTATAATGTTATCAATTGATTATGAATTGTAACAACATAATCAAGTTGATTGATGTTTTATTTATTTTTACAGAACCTTGAGAGAGAATTGAATCCTGTAGAAGAAAAGATGAACAGGATGAATTATTTAGCAGATTCGTATGTAGTTCTTTGTTTCTAAAATAGTTATAATGTATTGTTTTATATATTGTTTTTGCATAATGATATGAATGTGAAAGTTATTTAAAAAGAAAAGTCATTCAGATTTTTACTCACATTTTATGGTTTTTACTGTTTGTATGAAAATCATTTGGAGTTTTTCTTTAAATATTATGACATTTGGAAAGATATTCCCTTAAACAAACCTCCAAATATTCTTTTTTTTCAATTTAAAACATAAGTATACAATATATTTGGTACTGGTGCCATACACAGTTTTTATAAAGAATTTTTTAATTGTCAAATCTATGCAATGCTTATCGATGCTCAGATTTGAACAAGTTTGATCATAAGTTGCGCGTAACTCCCAGCCTGTTTAGATAACACTATTCTAGATAATTTGCCTTCTTCTGCAATAAAATGGGTAAAACATCAAATATATAGATGAAATACTGGGGAAAGAATTGATGAACTAGCATATATGGGCTTGTTTTACAGAGTACGATCAGCCTATCCTGATGAGAAAGGTTATGTAGATAAAAGACAAAAGGAACTACAGGATATCTGGGATGCATTAAAGGTAATTTTTATATGGAATACATCCTTGTCTTGCATTTGACAAAATGCTACATTGGTTTGATAGTGTTTGTGGTATTTTCTAGTAGTCACTTTTGTACTTAAACCATACTTGCTGAATAAAGGTCACAACATTTGATACAATACTTGAAATATATATTAAATACCAAAACAACAATACATGTTTAGAGTTTAAAATCCAGGTTTTAAATGGGAAGAAAATGAGATCCTTCTGGAAATTCAGTATTTTTATGCCCCCGCGACGACATGTCGGGGGGCATTAAGTTTTACTCATGTCCGTCCGTCCGTCCGTCCGTACGTACGTACGTCCGAACAAATTTCCGTCAAGCTTTTCTCAGAAACCGTACATGAGAACAATTTTAAATTTGGCAGAGTGGTTCAGTATCACAAGTTGTACGTCCTAAGCGAATTTCAGACCTGTCGGACAACTACTTCCTGTTTGGGACTTCATTTGTACGTAAATACGACCGTCTGTATGTACAAATTTCCGTCAAGCTTTTCTCAGAAACCGTACATTAGAACAATTTGAAATTTGGCAGTGTGGTTCAGTATCACAAGTTGTACGTCCTAAGCGACTTTCAGACCTGTCGCACAACTACTTCCTGTTTGCGACTGGGCCGATATGAAAATGTGTTAACATGAGTATGAAAATTTCCGTCAAGCTTTTCTCAGAAACTGTACATCAGAACAATTTGAAATTTGGCAGGGTGGTTCAGTATCACAAGTTGTACGTCCTAAGCGACTTTCAGACCTGTCGGACAACTACTTCCTGTTTGCGACTGGGCCGATATGAAAATGTGTTAACATGAGTATGAAAATTTCCGTCAAGCTTTTCTCAGAAACCGTACATCAGAACAATTTGAAATTTGGCAGGGTGGTTCAGTATCACAAGTTGTACGTCCTAAGCGACTTTCAGACCTGTCGGACAACTACTTCCTGTTTGCGACTGGGCCGATATGAAAAAGTGTTAACATGAGTATGAAAATTTCCGTCAAGCTTTTCTCAGAAACCGTACATGAGCACAATTTGAAATTTGGCAGGGTGGTTCAGTATCACAAGTTGTACGTCCTAAGCGGCTTTCAGACCTGTCGGACAACTACTTCCTGTTTGGGACTTCATTTAGCGGGGGCATCCGTGTCCCATGGACACACTCTTCAATTTTTTTATTAAGTGTTAAAATTTCAATCATAACATACATGTATTTATCAAAAAGTTTGAATACATTTATTTGATTGCATCATAAAAACATGCATTTTTCTATTTAGAACTTCAGTGTAATTTAGACACAAGTTTTTTAGAGTTGTTTTTTTCTATGAAGAATTACCTTTTGGTTATTGACATGGTTTGATAACTTCTTAAAATAATGTGGGGGCCTCGGTGGCTGAGTGGTCAAGCTAGTTCGTCTACTATTGATCAAGTGGTCTGTCAACACTGAGATTGCGGGTTCGATTCTCACTGAAGGCAGGGTGTACTCGACTCCAATCTTAATTGACGAGGATTGCCAGTTTTCCTACCACAGGTCGGGGTTTTCTCCAGGTACTCTGGCTTCCTCCCCCAATAAAAACTGGACGGCATGATATAGCTGAAAAATTGCTGAAAGTGGTGTTAAACCCCATCAACAAGCAAACAAACATAAAATAATGTGTTGTGATTCAACTAAAAGCATGTTCCTTTTGTCCATAAACTCTTCTACAACTGTATAAATATAAATCTACATTTTTAGCTCACCTGGACCGAAGGTCCATGTGAGCTATTGCTATCACTTGGCGTCCGTCGTCCGTCGTCCGTCGTCCGTCGTCCGTCGTCTGTCGTCCGTCGTCCGTCGTCCGTCGTCCGTCGTCTGTCGTCCGTCGTAAACTTTTTCAAAAATCTTCTCCTCTGAAACCACTTGGCCAATTTTTTTCAAACTTGGCCACAATCATCCTTAGGGTTCCTAGTTTCAAGTTTGTACCCAGGGTGTTGAACAACAGACAAATATGGCCGCTGTTACTAAAAATAGAACATGGGGGTCAACACAGGTTTTTGATCATTATCTAAAAAACTATAATAGCTATAGAGAAAACCGTTACTTCAAATTGATCAGCACATTAAGGTCTACAATAGTTGCTATTAGTGCGAAGTTGTGTATTGGCTTCTTGTAGGAGTTATTGCCCTTTTTTGAAGATTTTTGACAAAATTTTTGGTATTTACAATATAACCTGAAAAATATACGAGGTAGAGTGAAACTGTAAATGGCAAAAATGATCAGCAATGAAAGCCCTACAATTCACTTGATTGGTCTGAAATTGTCAGATGACTCCTTATATGAGTTATTGCCCTTAAATGGTAATTTTTTATGAAATTTTCTGTTTTTGTCCTGTAACTTGAAAACTATAGCAGCTAGATTGAAACTGTAAATTGCACAAATGATCAGCAATAAAGACCCTACAATTCACTTGATTGGTCTAAAATTGTCAAATGATTCCTTATAAGAGTTATTGCCCTTAAATGGTAATTTTTTATGAAATTTTCCGTTTTTGTCCTGTAACTTTAAAACTATAACAGCTAGAGTAAAACTGTAATGAGCAAAAAAGATCAACAATACAAGCCCTACAATTCACTGTATTAGTCTGAAATTGTCAGATGACTCCTTATAGGAGTTATTGCCCTTAAATGGCAATTTTTTATGAAATTTTCCATTTTTGTCCTGTAACTTGAAAACTATAGCAGCTAGATTGAAACTGTAAATTGCACAAATGATCAGCAATAAAGACCCTACAATTCACTTGATTGGTCTGAAATTGTCAGATGACTCCTTATAAGAGTTATTGCCCTTAAATGGTAATTTTTTATGAAATTGTCCGTTTTTGTCCTGTAACTTTAAAACTATAACAGCTAGAGTAAAACTGTAAATAGCAAAAATGATCAACAATACAAGCCCTACAATTCACTGTATTAGTCTGAAATTGTCAGATGACTCCTTATAGGAGTTATTGCCCTTAAATGGCAATTTTTTATGAAATTTTCCATTTTTGTCCTGTAACTTGAAAACTATAGCAGCTAGATTGAAACTGTAAATTGCACAAATGATCAGCAATAAAGACCCTACAATTCACTTGATTGGTCTGAAATTGTCAGATGACTCCTTATAAGAGTTATTGCCCTTAAATTGCAATTTTTTATGAAATTTTCCGTTTTTGTCCTGTAACTTAAAAACCATAACAGCTAGAGTGAAATAATAAATTGCAAAAATGATCAGTAAAAAAAGCCCTACAATTCATTTAATTGGTCTGAAATTGTCAGATGACTCCTTATAGGGGTTATTGCCCTTAAATGACAATTTTATGAAATTTTCCATTTTTGTCCTGTAACTTGAAAACTATAGTAGCTAGATTAAAACTGGAAATTGCACAAATGATCAGCAATAGAAGCCCTACAAATGATTGCTTAGTCCAAAAATTGCAAGATGACTCTTTATAGGAGTTATTGCCCTTTCATTATGAATTTGGACATATGAACAGTTTTTTAATTATAAATTAGTCTATAACACACCTATTTGTAGAGTAAAACTGTAAATTTCTAAAGTACCCTAAAGGACAATGCCTAAAAACCATTTAATTTTCAGAAATTGTGGATGGCACCTTATAGGAGTTATTGAATTTAACAAATTTTTTGAAGAAATGTATAGTTTTTGCACAGTAACTTAAAAGCTATAACAACTAGACTGAAACTGTTAATTTCAAAAATTTAAATATAGTTTAAGTCATTTGGATTCCAGGTGAGCGATTACAGGCTCCTGGGAGCCTCTAGTTACAAGTTTTTTGTCTTTACAGAAAAAATTAGATGACAGAAAGAAGAAATTAGATGACTCCGGAGAGTTGCACCAATTTAACGATGATGCCAAGGACTTGGTAAGTCAGTTATACTGTGCAGAACCACACTACAGAAAGTGTAATTATTTTATGTCAAAAATAAGAAGGCATAGAAATTTATCAGACTTTTATCTTTAAACTAACATACATTTAAAATGTCAACATAAAGTGCCTCACTTTTATTTTTTATTATGTTGTAGTTGTCTTGGTCAGGTTCAATGAAAGCCAAACTAGCTAAGACTGACTTACCGAGAGATGTACAGGCAGCTGAAGCAATGCTAAAAGAGCATACTGAATTAGCAGAGGATATCAAAGCACATAAACCAAAGTAAGACTTTAGAGTAGGCTAAGAGTTGTTGGAAGACATACAATAGTATATCCAAGTGGGGTGTTGTATCATACAGTGGACAGTAACTTAAAATGTTTAAGACCAAAATTTGGTGTAGAATAAAATAACATATACCTGTACCTATATATTTGACCCGATTTTTTAATAACATGTTTGTGTTGAATCATACAAACAAAAATATAGTTCTTTATCAAGTAAGACAACTGTTTTACAATTTGAAAAAAGTTACCAAGATCATTTTAGTGTAAAATATACGGTAGTGTGTTATGGTTAAATGGTTTTTATTTGTTAAAGATAAATGATGAATTTAGTAAATGTGTGAGATGTACATCTTTTTCCAGATTTTCCAACATTCAGAAGCTAGGAAAGAGTGTATTACAGAAAGACCCAGACAATGCTGATGTTAAGGGTAAACTACAGAAGCTAAAGGAAGACGAAGCTGTTATCGATGAGATGTGGCAGAAACGAATGGAACAGTTACAAGATGCTCATGATTTACAGGTATTAACAGCCATCAGAATACACGAGAGAATTCAGTTTTTATTCAAACAATTGTTTAATGTAATCACAGGGACAAAGACAACAGAACCTTGAAAAAACAATGATACTGAGCATTAAGTAGTAAAATCAATTACTGTCTGTCTGGGGAGTCAAAAAAAAATAATGATTTGTCTGTGGACCCTTATTCCAGCATATTCTACCAAAAAAAAATTCAAATCTGCCTTTTAAGTTTAGTGAAAAGTCTATATAAAAAACAAAAAACAAAAACCTAAGAGGTTACTCTTCCTATTATACTTCATTTTTGTTAAACAATGTTTATTAAATAAAGGATAAAATGGACAAACACATGCTATTATGGCAAACTTGCATGGAAGATTGTTTATTCAGTGTTTAAGATTTAGTAATAATAAAGGAGACTATACTGTGATCAAATATTTACAAAAATAACAAAACAGATTGTAAATAAAGCTATTTTTAGACATAATGTGTAGTATTTAAATCTTGTATTGTGTCTTTTTCAGGTTTTCAATAGAGATGCAGATAATATAGACTCTGTCACTGGCAGTCATGAGAAATTCCTAGACTTTGGAGACCTTGGGGTTAATATGTTTAAATATGTGTTTATTATTATTAGTAAATGCTTCTTAGAAAGAACTTAAATAAGAACCAAATATCTTTGAAACAGATTTGTTTCAACTGTCATAATGATTAACTTAAACTGTTAATTTCTAAATTTGGTGCACACTGGTAAAATTTTCATCTACATATAAGTTTTGTTTGCAAAATTTCAGAAAACAGTGGATGATGTTGAATCTTTAATGAAAAGACAAGAAGATTTTGAAAGT
Organism: Limnoperna fortunei; assembly: GCA_944474755.1. Classification (NCBI taxonomy): domain Eukaryota; kingdom Metazoa; phylum Mollusca; class Bivalvia; order Mytilida; family Modiolidae; genus Limnoperna; species Limnoperna fortunei. The sequence goes on along the minus strand of OX104113.1, from coordinate 19,470,149 downwards.
ACTTTACTAGCTCAGGATGACAAAGTCAAGGCTTTGGATGAACTGGCTGATAAACTTATTGCTGATGACCACCCTGATAAAGATCAGTATGTGTCAGAATAATTGAAAACTGGGGAAAAGATATAGTTGAAAAAAAATCTAGAATGAAACAGAGAATAAAATTGTTTGTGCTTCAAAAATGTGTACAATATTTACAACATTTAGTTGTATTGTTTACTTTGATTGAACAATGTGTACAAGTCTTACACAAACACATTTTTTTTCAAAACCTCTAAATATTGGACTATTGGGTTAAAATAAAATATTTTTTAGTTAAACTATTCTTTAATGTCCTCTGTCTTTGCTCTGTCTTTTATTCACTGTACGATAAATTATAATCTCTAAACAGTTGGTTGACCTTTCATTCTTATTTATCTTTTTATCCAAGTTTCAATGGTTATTGATAAATGTGGTAAATATAAACAGAATAATAATTTGTTGCATCAAAAACATTTACATTTCGATTTCCCTCTTTAATCACAAAAGTATATTTTGAATTTCGAGACGAGTTGATTGTAATGGTGTCATAGTAAATCATGTAAAAATCATCAATGACCATCTCATCTTTTCATCGGTTGGATCGTTTTAAATTTATGATAAATCAGCGTTATATTTAATAAATTTGGAATCATTGTAAATATATGTACAGTTTGTATTTCTATATTCAGTAGGTGAAGTTTGTTTACAGTCATGACGTAATATGTACACCTGTGCACATACACACCACATACATAAAATACCCTACAAACAAACAAATCTTCCTTTAACCCCAATAACTTTTATTCATTTATGATTTTTTTATGATTTTTAGAGACAGTAAAATTTACGAAATGCTCATATATCTTACTTTTAAAAACTTTACAGAAAATACGTTCGAATGACTTCCGGCTATCACGATTGGAAATAAAAGAAACAACAACAAAAGATAAATATTTAATTGATATAAAACACACGATTCTGAAAAACTTTATTGATAAATACAATATACAATTCATGTAAAACATTACAATTCAAAAAGGGTAACAAAAGTGACAAAGTACAAAAGAATGTGAATAAAATTCCAAACTTCCGGTCCATACGATCTCCTGAAATACAAAAAAATATCCGATTATTATACAAATTGACAACATTTTGGGCGAATATTCTATTCTATTCGCTGGTATATCCAATGTTCCGATATCCTAATTCCCGATAAAAAATACATAGAAGGAATAGGAAATGGTTTGGTGTTTTGAAATTCTATCCCATTTGCCGATATATCCAATTGGCCGATATCCATTTTCGTGGACTCTACTGTACCAAAAAACAAATTTGCAACAGTAAAATCACTGATTTATGTTAGAAAGCATTAAATGTAATACAATTATTCACTTATTAATTTCCTAAACTTAAAATTTACTACTTTGTGGAATGCAGTTATAATAAGTTTTTATAAAACAAGTGTTATTTGTATTCTAGCATAGACAAAAGACGAAAAGAAGTACTGGACAGAAGACAAAAGGTCAAGGACAGAGCAAAGGAAAGAAGAGATGCTCTGATGGCAGCCCAAGGCTTCCAGGAATTTAAACGAGATTCAGATGAGGTATGTACATATTATCAAACAAGAATTGCCATTTGACTCCAAAGATTATTATAACAAAACTTAAATCAGACATTTAAATTATGATATATTAATTAAATAATAATTTCTAATTGTAGCTATCATCCTGGATGAAAGAGAAGTATAAAACAGCTACTGATGAATCCTATAGAGATTTGACCAATTTACCAGAGAAGCTGAAGAAACATCAGGCATTTGAGGCAGAGTTGAAAGCTAATAATGAACGTCTTAAAGATATAAATGAGGTTAAAAAATACTATACAGATTTCTTATCATATTACTTACAGAGAACATGTAATTCTGTGAATAGAGACTAATACCCTGATATAGCTTAAAATAACACAAATCTGCAAAGACTAGTGCAATTTCAAACTGTATATATGTAGCCCAAGGCTTCCAGGAATTCTAGACATTCTGCTCGGTATGCTTAGACTTCCTCAACAATAAAAATGGACATTTGCAGAAACCATTTTATTTTATACAGTCTGTTTTAAATATGTGCAAACTTATTATTGTGTGGATTTCAAATATTTGCTCTTGTAGTAATATATTTTCTTTTTTCAGAGAGGTAATGACATGGTATCGGCAAAACACCCTGATAGTCCAGAAATCAAAACTATTTTATCAGACCTAAATACTCAATGGAAAGACTTGTATGATAAATCCACTGATAAAGGCAACAAGCTACGACAGGCTGTGGATCAGCAAACACTAAACAAGGCATTAGCTGATGCTCAGGTACACACAACAGTTGTTTTCTAAATTAAATTGAAACTATGTTTTGAAGTTGTTGGTGGGTTTTTTTTAAACTTGAAAAGAGTTTATGTGAAATAATTGTTAATTCTTGCTTGGACTATTAGAAGATGTTTCCTTACAAATTAGAACATGGGAATTAAATATGACACCCATAAATTTGGCATATATTACTATTGTTTGCATGTTTGTCTGGTAGAACACCCCATATGTATTTGTATTTTGGGTTTCCAAGGCAACAGTTTGACTATTAAGCTACAATTTAGTCAAATCTTCTAATTTGAAAACAAAAATAATGGCAAAAATGCTACTTTGATTCATACCAGCATGTATAGCAAAATTACTCTACTTTAAAATTATGAAAGAAAATATAAGTCTTTCATCTACTGTTATGCTATTTATCTAAACAGTTTAAAAATGCAGGAATGTCTACAATTCCAAAAAATGACAATCATGCCTTCAATAGCTTTTATTGTCATCATAACACTGCCATGAAAATTTTCAACAAAAAGTTCCAGATTCTGCATATTTTACAACATTAAAATAAACAAAATTTAATGATTTATTTATTATTAGGATAAATTAGACGAGATGGAAAAGTCTGTTGCCAATCAAGATTTGGGATCTGATTTAAGAGGGGTGAAAGAATTACTGAAGAAACATCAGAATTTAGAAAATGATTTAGATGTTTTAGCGGACACTATTGAGGGGATTATATCCAAAGGTCAAGACTTGGCTAAATCAGGACATTTTGACAAAGCTGGAATTCTCAAGGCTGTTAATGAATTCAATGAAAGGTAAGATTTGTTAGAAATTGAACTTTTACAATTCTGCAAGTTGACAAATAAATGAAAATATTTGTCTCAAGAGCTGTTTGCAATGAAGTGTATTCTCTGAGAATGTGTAGAATAAGTATGTTGTAGTTTAATGGTCGTTGTTGTCACAGATTCTAATTAATTTTTTGGACATTGCATAGAGATTACCTTTAAGTACAGTGCACATAATTTGATATTTAAGTAAACATTTAGTTTTTGGTGTTTGTGTTGAGTGGGGGTTTCATTAAAGTTAGGGTGTCTTGTTGAAAATCTTAATATCAATTATTTTGAGAATAAAAATTGTGTTAATAAAGTGTATAAATTAAACTAAATCTTCAATTAAGACAAGTTAGGTAACAAATTTAACTTTCTTAGTTTCAAAATACTACACGATACTTGGTGTAAAAGTAAAACTTACTTAGTCTGTTAATATTACAATTAAAATATTGCTAAAGCTTTATGTTGCAAAATAACATTTCTGTACAACAGTACCAGAAACACAGATATCATTTACTAGAAGGAAAGTGTACATGTTTATAAAATAAGTACATGCAGTATTTTATTTTTTACAGATTTGAAGCATTAAAACCAGCAGTTGACACCAGAAAAGAAAAACTACAAGATTCTTTACATTTCCATCAGTTTAAATTTGATGCTGATGAGGAATTACAGTGGATTAAGGAACACCTCCCGGCTGCTTCTTCTACAGAATATGGCAAGAGCTTGATTGATGCTCAAAATTTGCACAAAAAACATCAGGTGTGGCTTTATCTTATATGTAATAATAATAGGAAAATTAAAATAATAAGTAATAATCATGTGTGCTTTAAAAATACATTTTAGTGAATATCAGACAAACCTCAAAGTTCCCAATGTCTATTTACAGCATATTCAACGTAATATTATAGTTCACGATATTTGAATAATGCAGTGTGTATACTGTATGTGTATAAATTAAATTTTTTACTAAAGATTATCATTACAAATACTATTTTCAGAAACTTGAATTAGAGATCAATGGCCATGGACCATTCATAGAGAAAGTTTTACAGACTGGAAATCAATTAATAGATCAAAAACATTTTAATTCCAAACCCATAAAAGACAAATGTCAGGAATTACAGCTGTCGTGGGAGGACTTACTCAACAAGTCTAAAATACGCAAGAAAAACCTTGACATGTCAATGCAAGTACAAAAGGTAAAATTTAACTTACTGAATTGTAACTAATGCAGATACTAACAATTTTAAATTTCATGTAAAAATGTATTGGAAAAGGTTTGAATGTGTTGAATGTAAACTAACTGGCAAGAAATGAAAAAATGCTAAAAAAGTGATGACTACCATTAAAAACTATTCAAAATGATTCCAAATTTCATCCAATACCTATGGTAAAAATATGACCATTGGATTATTGCTGTTAGTCATTCATTCAATTTGACTTTTTGACACTTTTTATATTCTGTTAAGTAATTAAGATTTTGAATTTTATATACATGTTGTTGTGTAGTATCTATTAATTAGCAATAATACTGTGTTAATTTGAAAAAACTGAAGTATTTTAATTTTTATTATGACTTGTGGTCAAGATAGTCAGTCTACTACTGGTTACATGCCTTGCAACACTTTGGTTGTGGGTTCGAGTCTTACTGCAGACAGTGTGTGCTTAATTGATGAGGATTGCCAGTTTTCCAAAGGATGGTTGGGTTTTCTCCAGGCAGTCCAGCTTCATTATCTAATTAAAACTGGACACTATGATATAGCTAAAAAAATTACAGAAATGGTGTTAAACACCATTTAAAACAGTATAATTATTTTTAAATTAAACAACAGGATACATTTGTATAACATTTGCATTTTCAGTATTTGTCAGAAGTTGCTGAGTTGGAAAACTGGATCAATGACAAGATGACCTTGGCTTCCAGCACAGATTATGGTAAAGATGAAGCATCAGCAGACAAACTACTCACAAAGAATAAGGTAAGTCTGGACATGAAAATGGTTAAAATAGAAACTAACACTTGGTGGAACATTAAATTTATCTTAATGTGTATAAAAGTGATGGCTATAAGGTTTTAAAACTTTTAGAAATATAATAGGCATTTAAACTTTAGATTTTCCTGATGGTAAATTGGATATCTGTTTACCGGTACTGCTCATGTATCCCTATAACTCAGTTTGCCAAATGACATGACTGACTGAAATCATATCTATTTTTTAAAATACTACATCTGTATGTTTGTGATACATATACCAGATTAATAATTAGTGCCATTGAAGAAAACCAATAATATAAAATATACTCTTCTAGACACATCTGATCAAGACCAAGTAGTGCTTCTTAAACCATTATATATTAAGTTCATTATTTATTTCTTTACTCAGACTTTTAGTAAGTACCACAGTTTTTTATTTATTGGTCACTTTACATTAATAATGCTAATTGTATATTTGTAGGTACTTGAAACAGACATACAGACTTACCAAGGTATTGTTACAGGTCTTGGTAAAGAAGCTCAGAGACTGTTTAAAACTGGCTGTCAGGACCCAACCACACTGAAAAAAGCTCAGGATAATTTACAGGAGCATCTGAACAAACTTAAGCGACTGGCAGCAGATAGAACACACAATTTAGAACAATCTAAGTGGATGTTTGCATTTAAACGAGAAACAAGTGACTTTGAAGAGTGGATTAATGAACAAATGCAGTTAGTAGCTTCAGAGGAATATGGCCAGGACTACGAGCATTTACAGGTATGTTACATTATTGAAGTTTTCTTTGTTGACACATTAATAAAATAGCATGATTATTTGGACAACTTACTGATCCCCTGCAAACTATGAAAATAAAATATTCTGGTTTGCCTAAACCATAGGTTTCAATCCTGATCTTTAAACTTGTAACTACATTTTAAGTTCAAGATATTTTAGACTATGTGTTGTAAATATAAACTGTGTCTGACAGAAAATATGTTCTTAGAGGTAGTTTTTTTAAATGTCCACTGAGGTTATTTTACAATGTGAACAAGTTGACCGGCAGATGACTGCATGTAAACATGAACAAGCAGCCTTGTTTTATGACAAATGACCCTACAATGATAGTTGTTGATTTGACTAGCCTTAAAGAGAAAGCATCTGAATATGATTCATAGAAGTCTTCTTTCTTCAAGAATTCAAATTGATTCCCCTGTTTTTTAGATATTGAGAAACAGATTTGACGAGTTTAAGCGAACAGTTGAAGCAGGGACTGAAAGATACAACAGATGTGAAAGATTAGCTAACTGGTTACTGGAAGATAATACTCCATATGAAGAAGAGGTCAAAGAGAGACAGGAACAGCTCAGGTAATTACTCAATATGTCAAAAAACTTTTTTTTTCTGTATTTATTATCAATTATTGTTTGCATGTATTGAGAATGTTTAATTGCAAAGTAAATATTTTATGTGAAAATTTGGAGGGTTTTTTTTTGTGTTGGTTCTGCTGTTAACTACAGATATTGATTGTTTAAATGTGTGTTTTGCAACTCCTGCATTTATTAGGGATGCATGGAATCAGCTGTTGGAACAAATAGAGAACAAAGATGTCAAGTTATATGGTGCTGGAGAAATCCATAGGTTTAACAGAGATGTAGAAGATGCATTGCAACGAATACATGTAAGTTGAATTCTGATGGTATAAGATGTAATAGGTTGTAGTTGAAGTCATTGTTCTTTATTGTTAATAACTTGAAATTGGCATTAAAATGAAATTTAATAATTTCTTTGTACCTTTAATGAATTGTTGGAAATTACGGTCACAACGTTGAAGGTGAATGAGGAATGAGACTTTTTAGACTACAATCAGTGTTGTTTGCATATGTTTGCACATTACATTTTTGTTTTATAGGAGAAATATGCAAGCATCCCTGATGATACTGGCAGAGATCTTGCAACTACTCAGATGTACATAAAAAAACATGAAGGCTTTGAAAATGAGTTGGTAGCTTTGGAGGCACAGGTATGATACTTAACAATATTTTATTAGAAAACTAGGAGTAAGTCTTGTACAAAAATCTGAGATTTAAATTAACAATTTAAAGTTCTTTTTTAAATAAAGACCAATGTCCTGAATCTAGATATTTGTATGTTAACTTAAAAATCATTTATTTTCTTTTGAAATAAAAGGCTTAATCCAGATGTCCTGAAAAAGGTCCTTCCCTTATTTGGATGCTATGTAAAAGAAAAAATTGTCTTTGTCAACAGTTTATATTAGAATTTTAATATATAAGTATTTTTACAAAAAGCTTACATTTGGAATGATATAACGAACATTGTGCAACATTTTGTAAAACAGAGATATACCCAGTTGAGATATTACACTGCTCTTATTAAATGCTCTTGTTAAAAACTTCACTTTAATTCATAAATTAAATATATTAAATTCAAATCTCCATGCACATTTTATGTTGATTTCTTGTAATATTAGGCGTGGTTAAGGTAGTTAGTCTACTGTTAATCAAGTGGTCTGTCAACACTGAGGTTGCGGGTTTGAGGCTTGCTAGAGGCAGGGTGCACTTGATTCCTATCTTAAATGAGGATTGCCAGTTTTCTTACCCAAGATCGGGGGTTTTCTCTTTGTACTCCAGCTTCCTCCATAATAAAAAACTGGATATAGCTGAAAAATTGCTGAAGGTAGGGTTGACCTTATCAAACAAATATAATATAAGGAAATTATATCATTGCATTCCTGCATACAAAGAGTTAAAGTACTGACTGTAAACATGTTACTTTTTCAGCTTCAAGTACTTGTAGAAGACTCAACTAGATTACAAGAGACATACCCAGGAGAGAATGCCACTCAGATAGAACAACTACAAGCCTCTGTTGTAGAAAACTGGGGTGTCCTGCAAGACAGGGCAGCTCAGAGGAAGGATGAATTATTGGCTGTAGCTGATATGCATAGGTTTTCAGCTGATGTAAGTTCTATTATTTTATAACACTGCTCCAACTGTGTCTGATTTACATTGTTTTCATGTATAATTCCTTACATTACTATGCAGGGGCCTCGGTGGCCGAGTGGTCAAGGTAGTTCGTCTACTATTGATCACGTGGTCTGTCAACACTGAGATTGCGGGTTCGATTCTCACTGCAGGCAGGGTGTACTCGACTCCAATCTTAATTGACAAGGATTGCCAGTTTTCCTACCGCAGGTCGGGGGTTCTCTCCGGGTACTCCGGCTTCCTCCCCCAATAAAAACTGGACGCCATGAAATAGCTGAAAAATTGCTGAAAGTGGCGTTAAAACACTATTCAAACAAACAAACATTACTATGCGAAATATGCGTGAATTTGAGACTAATTATTTTAAAATTTAAATATTTTCATAAATATTCTCCAACTATTATAATAGCTAGATATTGAGATTAAATGGTCATATAGTTATAGGCAAGTTTGACAGTTTTTGTGTATCACTTTTTGAATGTAACTGTAATTTCAGGTGCGAGATTTGTTAAGCTGGGCAAACGAGATTGAGAGAGAAATGTTATCAGAGAAGACAGTTAGAGATGTACATGGTGTTGACATGGTGAGAGCTAGGCATGAGGAACTGAAGGCAGAAATAGATGCTCGAGACGATACGTTCTCTACAATCGCTCAGACGGGAGAGGCTATGATACAGGATGATCATCCAAGCAAAGATGAGGTAACTTTAATGTCATATTTTACTGTTCTTTGTCTTATGTTTGGGAGTTTCTGGTTATAAAGTTGAAATTTAAAGAGCACAAAAATTTAAAGTAATCATTGATTATACAAATAGTTTTAGACTAACTGTTATAAGATTATTTTCTAAAGAGTCATATTAGGAAAGAATGCTACCATAATAATTAATTATAATTAGAAATAGAATTCAATAAACAGTAATGCTCAACAACCAGCCTGCCTTGCATATTAACTTTAGTAGTAACTCTCTGATTAACACAGTCCTTTCTATACTTCATTGCTAAGATTGCACAATGCCACAGCAATACTGGGTAAGCACTACATTTATAAACATCCACTGAATTTGTAGATCAATGAGAAGGTAAAACAAGTAGAGGCTGCCAGGGACAGATTGAGGAATACCTGGGGCAATAGAAGTAAACACTATGATCAGCTTTATCAACTTCATACATTCCTTAGAGATGCTGAACAACTTAATAATCTTAGCTCGTCACAGGAGGTAGGTATCACTGATTTTTTTTTTTCAGAGTAAGGTTCTGTAATTTATATAAAAAATGGATATTGTTCAAAATGATATGGCCATTTCTTTTTAGACAGAAGCAAAATAGAACACATCTTACATTCTTTTTTTAAAATTTAAGAATTTAGTCTTCCACATTGTCTAACATTTATTAAGTTCTCCATTTAATATTATGATATGGGCATCATTGTCTGAGTGGTTAACTGCAGTTTATCTACTATTGATCACATGTCTGCCGACACTGAGATTGGGGGTTTAAGTCTCATTAGTTTGTGCTCAACTCCAATCATAATTGACAAAGATTGCCAGGTTTTCGACTGAAGGCGCGGGGTTTTATCGGGTTCTCTGGCTTCCTCCCATCATAAAAACTGGACACCACAGAAAAGCTGAACATTGTTTACACCCCACAAAAAAAACCCCAAAAAAACACCAATAATATGATATTGTTTAAATTATACACAACATTAGGGGTGATCTTCGACATTGTAATCATATGTGTGTTTTAATAGGCCTATTTAACCAGTGCAGAGTATGGTGACACAGTAGATCAGATTGAGGCTCAAATTAGACGCCATGAAGCATTTGAAAAAGTATTAGATGTACAGAATGAAAAGGTACTAGTTTAATATGTTTTATTGTTTAAATTTTAATAAACATGATTGTCATACACAGAAAGCATTATGATTCTTTTGATAAACATCGAACTACATCTTTACATTGTTATTTAATACTTTATTTGTCAGTGAACAAAATTTTTTTATTCGCATTGGAAATAGAATCTCAAATAGCTCTTGACGTATTTTAGTGTTGTCAGTTAAATAATACGATCAATAAATGGTAATATTTGGGATAAATAATAAAATTCATAGTTTCTTAATTTGCTTCAAATTTAGGTTTGTCCTACTTTTCTCATTTATTTATATGCCTGTTGAAGACGGTTTTTATTATGGGAACACCCATGGCAGAGGGTGGCGCCCACAGTGATGTCCGTTTTCTAACTCAATCAGTTGTTGTCAGATCTTCATTAAACTTGGGGGAAAATGTTAATGAGCATAATATGTCGGCCATGTTCGATAAGCAGCCAAATCACTTTTAGCTGCTTCACAGTTATTTATAAAAAAATTCGCCTTGTCTGCTCTAACTCAATCAGTTGTTGTCCAATTTTCATGAAACTTAATATCTCCACCAAGATTGATAGCCAGCCAGATTGTTTCAGCCACTTCAGACTGATGACCATTTATTTACAGGCTTCGACTGGCGTAATTTTTTTATTGGTACTTTGGCACTTGTTTTACATCCTTAATACCTTGAATACATTAAAGGCTTAACCAAAAGCATGCTTTTATTCTCAGTTAATTTAAAAATGATTAATTTTTAGTTGCACGCCATCCAGAACCATTGTCAACAGATTGTTGATAGTAAACATTTCGAAGCTCCTAGAGTTGTCAAAGTCATGGAAGATGTCACATTAAGAAGGGAGAATATTAAAGATCAAAGTGCAGCAAGACATAGAAATCTGGATGATTCTTTGCTCTATGCACAGTTTAACAGAGATGTAGTTGAGGTAAAGTTGGAATGATAGCATTATAGAAACAACAAACAAAATTGGGGTATTCTATAGAGATATATAGAATTTTACATTTGTACCAGTGGAATAACATATTTTTCCAATTGAGATAGTTAAATTATGGAAGTTTTAGTCTGAGCCTTGGGGTGGACTTTAATTTCCCTTATTTAACTATCAAGATTTGAGAAATCAGATAATCCAAAAGTACTATTGTAAGATTCTGTTTCTCTAATTTTAAAAAGTAGTAAATTTGCAAAAAGAAATATCGCAGGTCGGGGGTTTTCTCCAGGTACTCCGGCTTCCTCACCCAATAAAAACTGGACGCCATGAAATAGCTGAAAAATTGCTGAAAGTGGCGTTAAACATCAAACAAAAAGAAATATAGGATCTAACACCGGTGGGAGGGCAAGACGGGAAAATCTCAGACACCCAAGTGAAAAGATTTCTGGTCTCCAACAAGGCTCTGCCGAGTTGGAGATCAAAAGAAATCTTTCACGCCAACACAGATCTTTCATAAATTGGGTCATGGAAGCTCAGATATGTTGTTTTCATGTTTATATTTAAAAAGGCATAGTAAACCAACACAACTAAAATAAATATTTTATAATTTTTATTGCTGAACTGACAGTTGACGTCACAATACATTTTTACGGGAAAAGGAGTGTGAAATTCTTATCTCACCCATGGGTTGAGATAAGGATATCTCAACCAGCTAAAAATAGGCACCAAGTTGTCTCATTAGTGAGAAGTACAAATTCTCCCAACCCCATTTTTACCTTCATGCCTTGACCTCATCAGTTCTTATTATGACTTTATTGTTTTAAACCAATCAACTGCTGAGAACAGCATTTTCACTAGTGACAAGAACAATTTTTTCCACACTGTTTAACTTAAAAATATAAATAAAATAATAGATGCTTCCAATTTTGTGACTGACACTATCACTTTGAATATCTAAACTCACACTGGTGTGCTTGTCAAGATATTTCTTTTCATTATTGAAAATAACTATTATTCTATATACCAGTGAAATAATTTGTGCTGTGAATAACTGTAAGTTTAAAGTCAGGCAGACCCTTATAAGGTTTTTAATGTCTTTATTATAGGCTGAAGGTTGGATAGACGACAAACTGGCCGTAGCCTATGAAGATGACTTCCAGGATGTGACAGATCTCGAATCTAAGATGAAGAAACTACAAAAACATCAGGCATTTGAGGCTGAATGTTTGGCCAATACAGATCGAATGGAACAAATTAAAAAGGTATATTCATGTAGATATTTGTAGATCAAATTTCTATGTTCATAGAACTTTCTATAAACGAAATAATCTTGTAACCTTACCCTATAGTTTATGTATAATATAAATTTCTATATATTATGATGAATTGCGTCATTAAAAGACCGACACAATAAGCCTAGAAAATGTAGATTTAGATTATGCTTTTTTTTTTTAAATTAGAGGTGTTTAGTGTTTATGGAATTACATGTTTAAAGGATAAATATCTTACTGCACTGAAAATTAGCCTTAAAAAGTCTTGGCCTGGTGTGCAGACATATTGTAGTTAAAAAGCACTATTCAAATGTTACCTCGTGCAGTCATTGGTAAAGGGTGGCCTCAGTTTTTTCGTGAGAGGAACATGACTGGTTACTCATGAGAGGAACATGAGGGGTTGCTTATGAGAGGAACATCAAGGGTAACTCTTGAGAGGAACATGAGGGGTGACTAATTAGAGGAACATGAAGGGTTACTCATGAGAGGAACATGAGGGGTTACTCATGAGAGGCACATGAGAGTTTACTCATGATAGGGATATGAGGGGTTACATGAGAGGGACATGAGGGGTTACTCATGAGAGGCATATGAGAGGTTACTCATGAGAGGGACATGAGAGGTTACTATTGAGAGTAATATGAGGGGTTACTCATGAGAGGAACATGAGGGGTTACTCATGAGAGGGACATTAGGGGTTACTCATGAGAGGGATATGTGGGGTTACTCATGAGAGGGATATTAGGGGTTACTCATGAAAGGGATATGAGGGGTTATTCATGAGAGGGTCATGAGGGGTTATTCTATTTGATATTAATTTACATGGCTGTCAACAGTTGACAACTACATTTAAACAATTTGTTTTTGGATATAGCATTTATTATTAAATTAGTTTTATATTTCACTCCAGCAAGGTGATGTGTTGCTTAAAAAGAAACACAAAGAAGATGAAGTTCACCAGTCTCTGCAGAGACTTATGTCAAAATGGAACGAGCTGTTGCAGGCCTCTAATGACAGAGGTAAAGGTCTAGTTGAAGCTAAAGACATACTTGAGTTTAATGAACAAGTGGATAAAGTGGAAATGTGGATCAGAGAAAAGGTAAATAGTTACTTTGGTAACTGTTATTCATGAATGTTGTTACTTGAACTTGGCAATAGTTCTGAACTAGCACCATCTATTCTCTTGTAATTTTAAGCATTTTAAAGTTAGTCTAATTTTTGTCATTAATGCAGTTAAAACAACTGTTTTATATCCTGCCAACGACAGTTTGGGGACATATAGTGTATCTGTCTGTTCATTTGTTCTTTCATCTTTTTGTTCCCACCTCTGGTATACCTTTTTTTTAAGATTACTGTACATCTTCATAGAACCTGGAACAGTTACAACATGATGAAATCTCTTTACTGGCAAAATTCTGTAGGGATGTGCCAAATATTTCAGGCTTGAGAGAACTTCCTAAAAGGGGTTTTACCAATATGTGCCAATCGGGACATCATTGTCACCAAGACAAATGTTCTTATTATTACCTGATATAACAAGTTCATTAAAAGTATTTGTTGTGATCTTTTTGTGCTGAACATGGCAAATAGAGGTTAAAAGACTTTTTAGGGTGATTATTAATTTAGATAATTAAATTTCTTTTTATTTCAGGAATCACTGGTTAATGCAGGAGATTTGGGACGTGACTATGAACATTGTTGTGAACTCCAGAAAAAAGCCAATGACCAAGAATCTGCTGTGAGTTAAATGTCAATGGAAGTGCTTTTTTGGCTTATCCAGTCTTATTGATTTTGTACATACATAGAATGATTCTTCCTACAGACACATTGTGCTTCTTTTAATACACCTGTTGAAGACTTCATTGAAGTCAAAATTAATGCTGATTGTATGTGTTTTTATTGCTGACAGTTGAGTAGAGCCTATATTATAATTAAGCTTTATATTAGAGAAATAGATTGCCTGCTTGACCCATAGGTCAACTTTAAAGTTATTTGCATGTTGTTCTTTTATACAATTGTTTGCTTAGTTCTGTTTGATTTGACGGTTTTTCTGCAGATAAATCTTATTATTTTGATTTTCAGGGAACGCTGATTGTAAGAAATGTTTGTAGTAGAAATATATTTTTTCTATACATTTTTTTTCACCCTGATTAAAATCCATTTTCCCCATGCTTATAGTTTTAGCTTTGACCGATTTTCACGGGTATTCATGTGGGGAACAAATATATTTAGTCTGTTTTTTGGAAGAGATGTCTTTACACTTTTAATTACAAAATACTATTATTGAAAAATGGCGGTAAGACATTGCCATCTAATATGAAAGTGGTAAGGAAATCACCCAATATCTCCACTTTGTAAGCATGACTTTTGTTGCATCTTTTCTTTTTCATTTCTGAAAATGAGCCTTTCTCCTTTTTCCAAATGCAGTCTTTATGATAATAAAAAACTATATATGTAGCATTACTACTGTGAGGTTATTCTGAATACATGTATATTACCCTATTGCAGAAAATCTCGCAATTTAGCCTCAATTCCACACTTGTGAATTTCTGCTCCTATTGCAAAACAATTGAGCCAGTCCCTGCTGCTTACTATTTCTATATCTACATTTGCATGTTGCATGACATGGTCGTGCTGCTTTGGAAATATCATGCAGACTTGTATTTCATGTTTGGGTACTATTCATGGTAATGTTATTGTATAATTATGGGAAACATGCAAGGTCATTCTTCCAGTTCAAGGACATTTATGAAAATTTGGTTATTAGTATTTAGTTTCATAAGACAACTACTAATGCGACTATAACTATATATTATTTCACAAATATTTTTATGTAAAGATAATATATTGTTTTCTAATTAACTCAATGTTATTATTTAGTTTGCACTACATTAAAATATTTTGTTTTTAGTTTAAATTCTGGGTTGTTTTTTTGTTTGTTTTTTTTTTTTATTGTTTTTGTCACTAATAAGATGGTTTTTTTATACAAATATATTATAAGATGTATCAAGGGTAACTTGATCCAGTGTAAACAAGAGGGACAAAATATGTGTCAAACATTTCAGACAATGTTCCATTGTGTTACAAATATTACATCAAGCAAGTTTTATGTAGCATTAAATGCAGAAATAAACAAAACAGAAACTCATTGATGTCAGATGGCACATGACTTTAAAGAAAATCGCATGAACTGTTTATAAATGGTTGGCCGATCTAATATACTGCTGATTTCTTGTTACAGGGAATAACGGTGGATAACGGTCGAATCAAATTTATCAGTGACTTGGCAGATAAACTAATATCACAGGGTAGGACAGATACAGCTAAAGTCAAAAAGAGGAGAGATGATATGAACCAGAAGTAAGTGTTGCATTGTATCTTAATGTGTATTCCAGTTGATAGTACTGTAGTTTCTTTGGCAACATTTAAACATGAATCTAAGTTGTTTCAAATTAAAACAGTTGCTTTTAGACTTGTTTAATTGCTAAACCTTAAACTCTATTGTATAAGATCACTTATTTTCTATGACAGTGTTTCCATGGCAAAGTGGTCTTGTTAGCTAGGTATCTAGTATTTATCCCTAGTGTTTCAACACAGAGGTTGATGTCATGATTCACATATTTTTACATGAGATGTTTTACTCCAACCAAAATTGATAAGAATTTCCCAATAAAAACTGGACTCTATAATATAGCTGAAAAATTGTTGTAAGTTGTATAATCACACAAGAAAAGATTGACAAATCTGACAAAAATACAATTGATAGTTTTCTGGTATATTCATCATTAAATTATTTCTAACAGAAAGATTGCTAAAACTTGTGTTATCTATAATATTAAGTTTTAATTCAGGTAGAGTGACACATCTGAAAGTCACAGTCATTAAACACCATTAACTCATTACAATTAAGTTATAAAAGTATTTTGTTTGTTTTGTAGATGGAAGAAAATACAAGGCGAACTTGAGTTGTATAAAAAGAATCTATCATGTGCTCTAGAAATTCATGCGTTCAACAGAGATGTTGATGACATAAATGATCGAATGAACGAGAAGGCTGTATTGTTGTCTAATGAAGACTTGGGAAAAGATCTTCCTGCTGTGGAAGCTTTACAGCGTAAACAGGAAGAGATAGAAAGAGATATGTCAGCTCTACAAAACCAGTTAGAGGTAAATAATTTGAAAAAAGATCTTGTGGTCCAGTCAGACTAGAGACTTTATAGTCTATTTATAAACTTCTACCAGGGGGAACTGGTGTAATTTGTGATAAAAGCACTGTACATTTTTACTAAGATTTAGAATAATATGCCAATGTAGAGTAACATGTCTTACTCTGTAGTGATTTTTGAATACTTGCACTATGAAAATTCACCTAACTACCTGGTACTAAGGTGATAAAACATACTTTGTCAGCATTATACTGAAAAAATTGGGAACTTGGGCAGTATGAATTCCCTAACAATACAGATCATAAACACAGGTCGGGTGACTAAATAAAACTGTTAACTCTGATTTAAAATGTTAAACTTTAGAAACAGGAAGCATCAGCCAGTAAACTGTGTAGACAGTATCCAGATAAAGCAGAATCCATTAAAATCAAACAGAAAGAAGCAGATGAAAACTGGGAAAAACTGGAAGATTTGTCAGATAAGAGGTTAGTTGTACTTTAATATGTATATAACTTGTAACGTATGGAAAATGTAGGACAATATTACTTACATATTGGGTAGGTGATGGTATTTCATAGCTTTTGTATCTGCAGTATTTTCTGGACTTGGACATTGTTTAGGGTAGGTGATGGTATTTCATAGCTTCTGTATCTGCAGTATTTTCTGGACTTGGACATTGTTTAGGGTAGGTGATGGTATTTCATAGCTTTTGTATCTGCAGTATTTTCTGGACTTGGACATTGTTTAGGGTAGGTGATGGTATTTCATAGCTTCTGTATCTGCAGTATTTTCTGGACTTGGACATTGTTTAGGGTAGGTGATGGTATTTCATAGCTTTTGTATCTGCAGTATTTCCTGGACTTGGACATTGTTTTGGGTAGGTGATGGTATTTCATAGCTTCTGTATCTGCAGTATTTTCTGGACTTGGACATTGTTTAGGGTAGGTGATGGTATTTCATAGCATTTGTATCTGCAGTATTTTCTTGACTTGGACATTGTTTAGGGTAAGTGATGGTATTTCATAGCTTTTGTATCTGCATTATTATCTGGACTTGGACAGTGTGTAGACCTTGCTTCTAATGGGTTTTGTCTCCATTAGGTTATAATGAAAAGTGCATCTATTTATGATAAAAAAAGTCTTTACCAGTAGGCCAAAAATACAGTTTTTCTTGTTTTGAAAGTTTATTGAAGGAACATTTCTTATTAATTATTCAGAAACAAATTTATTATTGATTTGTGATGAAATCTTTCAACTTTAAAATTGTATTTGTCTTTTCAGGAAGATGATGTTATCCAAGTCTTATGAACTTCAAAAATTCTTATATGATACAAAGGAGCTGGTAAGTTTTTCCTCCTAAAATTAGTCTTATTGGTGACCTTTACTTCTTTTTTCATTTGCTTTAACTCTGTGGTGGTTAAGTCGAGTTGAATTCAGAAGACATAAATGTATATTTTCTTTAAATAAATCCAGATGTCAATAAACATATTCAAAATTACAGTAAATTATAATCTAACTGCTGGCATGGTGCATTTGACACCAGCCTTAATTGACAAGAATTGCCAGTTTTTCTGGTCAAGGTCAGGGGTTTTCATGGCACTGAGCTTTCTACACCTATAAGCTGCGTGACATAATAAAGCTGTAAAATTTCTGAAAGTTATATCCTACTGACTGTCTGGGGTTTTCTCCCCGAGTACTCTGGCTTCCTCTGCAAATAAAATCTGGATCTGGATATAGTTGAAAAATAGCTAAAATTGGTGTTAACCCTTTTCAAACAAACAAACCAAATCTGTGTTATATTATACATGTAAGTATTTATGATTATAGGTCTCTTGGTCAAACAACATGATAAGTATCATGAATTCAGGAGAACTTGCCAAAGACGTCCCAGAAGCAGAAATTCTTTTACAACTTCATCATGAGAGAAAGGTATTGGTTTTAATAAAAGCTTTATTCAAATTTAATTACATGCATTTGTTTAATGCAAGTGAAAAGTACACAAAATAATGTTTGTATCTTTAACATTAGTTCTTATAATTAATATTGTAATCAAAATATTTCTTTTGATGTTACTCTTGTTGAGTTTCAAATAAATAATCCATTTTAAATATTGACACTTTTTTTTAGAAATATAACATGTATGCATTTTGTAAATATCTTTAGTATTTATAGTAATTATAAAAACAATCAGAAATGTTTCTGATACATTCCAGGCTGAGATTGATGGTAGAAAGTCCCATTTTGCAGCAGTAAGGGAACATGGCAATAAATTGGTCAGTGAAAAGCATTACGCTGCTGAAGATATCCAGAAGGCTATTGGTCAATTGGATAAAGCCAAACTGTCACTGAATGGAGCATGGGACAAACGAAACAATCTTCTTACGCAGTGTCATGACCTTCAGGTGAACCAGAAGAATTTATTAACTCTTCGACTACAAATGTTTAATGCTTACAATTTCTTAGTTCCAGACAGGCTACATACAACTTAATTACTCATCAATTGAAAATAAATAACTTTTAAATATCTTTGGATCCTAATAGTTGAGTACAACTAATTTTTTGTGGAAGTAACTTCTTGAATGGAATATATATTTGAAAAGAATACATTTTCATTGTTGCATCATTTTCTATAATTATAGATGTTCAAAGAGACAGCAGAACAGACAGATGCTTGGATCTCTACAAAAGAAGCATTCTTAGCCAATGAAGATCTTGGGGTTAGTATGTTATATTTGGATCTTCAAAAGGTATTTCACAAACAGTTTGGTTTGAACAAATTGAGTACAGTAAATTTTTATATGTTCAGAAGCTATTTTTATATTTTAAATATTATGGAAACACCCATGGCAGGCAGTGGCGGCATCCACAGTGATGTCCGCTTTCTAACTGGAACAGTTGTTGTCTAATCTTCATGAAAGTTGGGGAAAATATTTATGGGCATAATATCTCTGAAAAGTTTGATAACCAGCCAAATCACTTCAGAGTTAGGGCCCTTTATTTATACAAAAATGGCAAATTCTCCTTGTCCGCTCTCTAACTTGAACAGTTTTTGTCCAATCTTCATGAAACTTTGGGTATTCAATATTTAATTTCAATTATAAATATGACTATCAACACAAGAAACCAACATTAATTTGTTATAATTGTAGAACACGTTGTATAGTGTGGAAGCTTTGATCAAGAAACATGATGGGTTTGAAAAGATGACTTTTGCACAGCAGGACAAAGTAGAGGACATGAAACAATTTGCTACAAATCTAAAGGACCAACAACATTATGCAATTAATGAAATAACAGATCGTTGTCAAGCAGTTTTGGATAGATACAAGCGTCTGCTTGATAGTATGGCTGCCAGGAAGAAAAAGTTAGATGATTCAAAGAATTATCAGCTGTTCCTTAGACATTTATATGAGGTAATTCACATTATTTAACATTTATGTAGTGAGAGAGATCATTTCAGTAGTTTTAAGTCCCCTTTTTTAAATTCACAATAGATTTTTTTGTGTATTGTCAGTCTTTTAACTCCTTGTCTTGCAACATTTATGGTTACATTGTTTGGTTCCTTTTGCAGTAGCTAGCAGTGTCTTGTTCAGCCATTTTTGTAGTAAACCACAATATGTGTAATACAATCAGTTCAAAGACATTTTCAGAATGCATATGTCTTCCAGATACGAATGTAACATTGTGTGAAAATATAGAAATTTATTGGTTTCTGTTGATTTAGATATTGACATATTTATCACTTTATAATAAATATACATTATAGGTTTCCAACTGGATCAATGAGAAGTTGCAGATTGCACTTGATGAATCTTACAGAGATCCTACTAACCTTCAGGCCAAGATACAGAAACATGTGGCTTTTGATGCTGAGGTATCAGCCAATAGAAACAGAGTTGATTCTGTTAAAGAGGTACATGTATATTTCAGCTATTTAGTAACTTTAATTAGGTTATAGACGCACATTTTCAAAAATGACCTTAAAAAAATTAATTGAAATTTCAAGCACTTGTTTCATGGTGAATTTATAATAAGAGAAGGCAGTTTATCATTTAATTTTATATGAATTTTTCCCAGATTTATTTGGTATGCATGTATTTGTGTTGTTTGAAATATTTGTTCTGAAAAGTCATTTGGATATTATAGGAAGGTCAAGGACTAACAGAAGAGAGACACTATGCATCAGATGACATCAAGAAACGTTTAGAAGAACTAGAACTGAGTTGGCAGGCATTGATAGCAGCTAGTGCTGAGAAGAAAGACAGACTACAAGATGCTTATAGGGTAAGGAACTTCCATGTGACATTTTGAAAGAAAAAATCAACATGTTAGATTTACTCACAAAAGAACAAAATATCTGCTACATTGATGAAAAATTTGTTTTTGATATTATTTTTATACCCCTCTTCGAAGAAGAGGGGGGGGGGGGGTATACTGGTTTACCTTTGTCTGTCCTTCGTTCCGTCCGCAACATAACTTTTGTAACAGTTTTTTCAGCAACTATTACTTATCACAATCACTTGAAATTTTATATTTGACTTACCATGTGGGCCTATATTGCGTGTACCAATTTCAGGTCTGTCTCGTATCTACTTCCTGTTTACTTACTTATTCTTTTAGAGCAGTTATCATATTAGTCATTATAAAGAGATGTTAATAGCGGGGATATACTGAGTGAGCATTAGCTCACATATTCCTTGTTTTTTTAAGGGAACCATGGATAATAGATGTCTTTTGTATGTTTCGCTAATAAAAGGTGGGGGTAATTTAGATTTTGGTTCGTTCCTCTGTTTATTTGTCCCAATGGTTAACCTTTGCATTGAAGCATTCACATCGTCATGAAACTTGAATCACAGTTACAATATAATAAAATCTCTGCTGGCAAAATTCTTTAGGGCTATGCCAAATATTTCATGCTTGGACAAATTTAGAAAAAGATGGACGTTTCCCATATATGTGCCAAGTGGGACATCAGTGTCGCTGCGACATATTTTCTTGTTCTGAAAGAATCTACTAATTAAGTTATAATGCATAATAGTTTCTAAGCCTTTTCTCAAAATGGTTGATGTCTTATTTGAGGTTTTTGATTGTAGGCTTTGATGTTCAACAGAGTGATTGATGATTTAATGACTTGGATGGATGAGGTTGAGAACCAGCTTTCATCTGAGGACCATGGTAAAGATCTGACATCTGTCAATTATCTTCTAAAGAAACATCAGGTGAGCAGTTTGAAGAGTTTTTTTCACATTTTGTTTTACAGGATGGATATAAATACTGAGATATTTTACTTTAAAAACAATGTTATGACCTTATGGTGTAATTAAAAAATATATCTGAAAGCATTTATCCAATTACATTTTTTTTGGACACTTATTGGATGATCATTTTTTATGTTATAATATAAAACAACAAGAAGTAACCAAATTGAACAATTGAATTTTGCAGATGCTAGAACAAGATATCGCCAATCATAAGGAGAAGGTACAAGACATCAAAGATGCTGCACAAGTCTTCAAAGATGCTAAACATTTCATGAATAAAGAATTACAGGCTAGAGCTAAAGAAACGTCAGACAGGTTAGAAATGATACAATTTTTATCCACAAAATTTTTCAGTTTTTCTGTTTATTGTGAACCAAACTTGTATTCGTGTGGAATTTATTTATATTTTATTTCAAAGTGAACGTAAATCTCTACAAGCCTTCATTAATTTCATACAGTTATGTTTTATATGTAAGGTCAGAATAGATTACATCATCTAATGTAGATCTGTTTTCGCACTAGATATTCCTCTCTAATGGAACCCAGTAAGATTAGGAGAGATAATTTAGAAGATGCCCTGTTGATGTACCAGTACTACAGAGATATTGATGATGAGCTATCTTGGATAGAAGAAAAGAAACCAGTTGCTGCCTCCACTGACCTTGGCAATTCATTAGTTGCAGCACAAAACCTCATGAAGAAACATATGGTAGGAATAACTTCCTGTTGAGTTGGATGTATATTTGAAATACTTTTTTATAGAAATGTTTTTTTTTA
The DNA here is from genome assembly GCA_944474755.1 of Limnoperna fortunei. Taxonomy (NCBI): domain Eukaryota; kingdom Metazoa; phylum Mollusca; class Bivalvia; order Mytilida; family Modiolidae; genus Limnoperna; species Limnoperna fortunei. The sequence goes on along the minus strand of OX104113.1, from coordinate 19,447,686 downwards.
TAATTTGTTTATAATTTATGGTTAATTTTAATTTAAAAGAACTTTTTAAGAAGATTTTTAAAAATTTGTTTTGTGTTGAAGAATTGCCTAAGTGAAGTGTAAAATAATCATTTGTGTATTGTTAAGAAACAATTCTACATGCAAAGAACATAATATAGATTTTTCTTTACAGACCCTAGAATCAGAGATAGTTGCCCATGAACCATTAATTGATTATGTAGCCAGTTCAGCAGAACGGATGGTAAAAGCCAAACACTTTGCTTCTGAAGATATTGAACAGAGGATGAAAGAACTCCATCAGGAACTAAAGGAATTGAAATCGTTAGCACATGTTAGAAAGCTGAAACTACAGGAATCTCTTGAAGCTCAAAAGGTATTATAGATCCTTATTATTGCTTCAGATACATAAGGTAATCTGTAAGGCCGGTATTATTTATTTTGTTGGTTTACGGATCCGCCGACCCGAAATTTTAAGATTGTGAAAAAAAATAAACGCGTTTTTTCATCTGTAAATTATTTCCGCCGACCGCTTTTCTTATGATTCTCCCCAGAAAAAAATAAACGGTAAATTCATTGTTTACATTTATCTGCTGGTTGCCCATAAACAAATATTTGACCGTAAACCAGTAACCGGAAATCACACTGAATACCGATCGGAAGGTAACCTTTTTGTAGGAACACCTAGTGTAGGACTATCGGGAACCAGATACTTAAAATAGCATGGAAAATAGGGGAATCCATCTTTTTACAGTTGGAAGTAACTGTAACAAAGAATACTTTTATGTCGGATAAAAAATTTATTAAATGTTATCCAAATGACACTCAGGGCTCACCACACTGGGCCAAGTGGGCGACAAAGTCACCCTAATGGGATCTGAAGTCGCCCTAAGGAACCTCAAAAGCGAAGTCGAAGTCGCCCTGTTATTTCCCTTAAGTCGCCCGATTGTTCACATAAGTTACTTGTAAATCTGGTCCAAATAATTTACCCTGACTACAAATTTATCAGTAAATGTGTAATTCCGATAAAAACGGCAAACAATTTGCGTATTTTACATATTTTTAAACGATTTACGTCTTTCAACTGGATTACGCGCCATTTGTTTATTTACCGGATGTGGCTAATTACCGGAAGTGAACAATGAAGAAAAGTAAAGTACAACGGCCCAAAATGAAAAATCGTAATTTTGTTTATAAACAAACACTTTTAATTGGTTTCAAACTTCAGTTCTTTTAAAGTGTATTGTATTTTAACAATTTTCTTTGATAAATATATTTGCTGCACTTGAAAGAATAAAAAATGTATTAATTATTGCCATCATGATTAAGTTCTGTAGATGGGTGTCCCATGAAGCAATTCGGATCAGCACAACTTTTTCCTAGTGGAAGTGTGCTGAACTGAAGAAATTTTTCTGGGTTTAATGCTATGTTATTCTATCTATCTTCTTTAGAAATTTTGTTCAGATAAACATGACAAGTTCATAACAAACTATTAGGAATATTATGATATACAAGAACTCGTGAATCAGGGACAGTCTATACTAACTATATATAGTATAGATAGTCTTTGCACGAATGAAGTTTAGGTCTACACATATACAAATATTTTTGTTGATCTATTTTTATTTGTGTATGCCTTGTATGGCTACAAGTACGGAATTGATAGAAAAATAGTCGTTATATCTGGTGCTTTTTTCATTGATTAATGATAAAGGTTATTTACTGTTTGATATTGCATACCATGAATAATAATGAAAAAGAAAGAAAAAAAAACTGAAAATAAGTGTGTTAAGGTTTAAAAACACAAGAGAAAAAATCCTGGAAATTGCTGTCAATAATGAAAAATGTATGTAACTACTACGAAATTAATTATTTGTACAGTCCCATGTCTTCTCCCAAGTGTCTCCCTGAAGTCTCCCTATCAGAGAGAAGTCACACCTCCCTACTTTTTTAGCTCACCTGACCCAAAGGGTCATGTGAGCTATTGTTATCACTTTGCGTCCGTCGGCGTTGTCGTCGTCGTCGTTGTCGTCGGCGTCTGTAAACTTTTTACATTTTAATCTTCTTCTCTGAAACCACTTGGCCAATTGAAACCAAACTTGGCCATAATGTTCATTGGATGGACCTTTACAAAGTTTGTGTTTTTTATTTTGATTGGTAAACCAATATGGGCGCCACCTCAAGACTTAGTTTAACATAGGACCCTATGGGAAAAAATTTAAAAAGGGCTTCTTCTCTGAAACTGTTTAACCAATCAAAACAAAACTTACTGGCAATATTGTTTGGATGGTCCTCTATAAAGTTTGTGTTTTAGATGGGAATTTGGAAATTCAAAATGGCTGCCACCGCAGGACTTAGTTTAACATAGAACCCTATGGGAAAAAGTTTTAAAAGGCTTCTTCTCTGAAACCGGTTAATCAATGGAAACAAAAACTTACTAGCAATATTGTTTGGATGGTCCTCTATAAAGTTTGTGTTTTTTATGGCAATTGGAAATTCAAAATGGCTGCCACCGCAGGACTTAATTTAACATAGGACCCTATGGGAAAAAGTTTGAAAGGCTTCTTTTCTGAAACCTGCCAAACAATGGAAACAAAACTTACTAGCAATATTGGTTGGATAGTCCTCTATAAAGTTAATGTTTTTTATCCCAATCGGAAATTCAAAATGGCCGCCACCGCAGGACTTGGTTTAACATTCAACCCTATGAGAAAAAAGTTTAAAAGGGCTTCTTCTCTGAAACCGTTTAACCAATCAAAACAAAACTTACTAGCAATATTGTTTGGATGGTCCTCTATAAAGTTTATGTTTTTTATGGCAATTGGTAATTCAAAATGGCCGCTACCGCAGGACTAAGTTTAACATAGGACCCTATGGGAAAAAGTTTTTAAAGGCTTCTTCTCTGAAACCGGTTAATCAATGGAAACAAAAACTTACTAGCAATATTGTTTGGATGGTCCTCTATAAAGTTTATGTTTTTTATGGCAATTGGAAATTCAAAATGGCCACTACCGCAGGACTTAGTTTAACATACAACCCTATGGGAAAAAGTTTTTAAAGGCTTCTTCTCTGAAACCGGTAAATCAATGGAAACAAAAACTTACTAGCAATATTGTTTGGATGGTCCTTTATAAAGTTAATGTTTTTTATGGCAATTGGAAATTCAAAATGGCCACCTCCGCCGCAGGACTTAGTTTAACATAGGACCCTATGGGCAAATAAAAAAAATCTTCTCTATACAACTGGTTAACCAATGAAACAAAGCTTTCTAGTAATATTGTTTGGATGGTCCTATTTAAAGTTTATTGAAAATTACAGGACTTACTTTAACATCAGGGAAATGCCATCTTCATTGCCTATAAAATCAGGTGAGCGATACAGGCTCTTAAGAGCCTCTGGTTAGAGTGTGTGTGGTGACCCCTGACACTGTAGAAGAGGTCATATACACCCATTTAGAAAACTTTAAAGTGGAGATTGATGAAATAAGAACATGAGCTACAAATGTAACCAATGGGACTGTCACACCTGACACCACCCCAATCCACGTTCTGGGAAGCTTTGGTACCAAATTTATAATGGTTACATGTCATGAGCTCAAAACTGATGAACAGCATGGCGATACTAGTGGATAAATGCTTGTCTGTGAGGACCAAATATGGAATAAGCAAGTTTTTTTTAAATTTTGCCTCCTACCCAATTTAATTTAAATTTGAAAAAAAAATCTGAAAAGTTGGAATTTAAATTTATTTTTTTTCCCTCCTCCTACCCTAATTTTTTGGGGCTGATGTCCGTAAACCAACAAATTAAATAAAAACGGCCTAAAGTTCAGAAATAAAATAAATCATTTAAATATTATGAAATTATACTTTTATTTTACTCTAATTCAGTTGACAAGTTAACCTTACAGATTTATAACTTTTATATTTATATTGTTATAAGCAGTGAATAAATGAAATCTATGTATGCTTTATTACATTTTAATTTGAAATTATTCAACTATTTTGATTATCATTTAATTTATTCATGCATTTGATTTACAGTAATGCTTTGTTACACAGCAGTTACTTGCCTTTAATTCTTAGTCTCTTTATTGACTGATAAAACACAGTTAAGTTGCTATAAACTTTATAAAAATTAACCTTTGAATGATTTATTTGCAGTTCTACACAGAAGTGTCTGAAGCTAATATGTGGATGCAAGAAAAGATTCCTATTTTAAGTAGTCCTGATTACGGTAAAGATGAAGACACTGTTCAGGTAAAGGTGTTGACATTTCTGTGTAAATAGACTATTGTAGAGATTAAACTACAGGTATATTATGTAATTACAACATGTACCAGGCATACAGAATAACCCGTTTACAGTTTGTTTAAAATAACAGTGTTAATATAAGGGTAAACAAACATATACTTTACTTCTCATTTGTTCAGTGGTAATTGTTACTCTTCATGTAAGATGGTTCTCATTTAAATTGTACATCCAGAATATAGCTGAAATATTTCTTGCTGGATGTAAAACATCAATCAATCAATCAATTATTTAAATTGCCTTCATGTCATTGAAGCATATTTGTGTAAAGAACAAATAGCAGCATGGTATTATGCCTCTTGCAAACACAATTGTTGGAATTATACCATTTGGAAGGTATAATTTCTTTAAAGAGGTGGGGTCTAACAGGATCACTTAACCGCTTTTCATTCATGATTCATCTGCCTAGGTCATATGTTTGTTATTGTACATAACATGTACTTTAATTTGTTCAAATAACTGTAAATTAAAGAAATAGCTGAATTATTTCGTTTTCATTGTTGAAGTAAAATATTTCTTGAATTTATAAGAATTTTATTGTATATTTTCAATGCCTATTGCACTGAAACTTATTTAAAAAATCACAAAATGACATTCAGAGCAATAATAACCGTATTATTGTATAACAAAATATCTTGTATTCTTTAAATCAAGTCCTTTTTGTGTAAGAACAGAAAGTATTATCATTACACAGATTCTTTCACAGTGATGCATTAATGTTTGCTTCAATATTTTTAGGTTTACATCAAGAAGTTGGATACCTTAGAAAGAGACGTAGAAAATTTCAACAATAATATTGCAGAATTGGCTTCTTTACAAAAATCATTGGTGGAAAAAGGTCATTATGACAGTGAAAATATTAAAAAACAACAGGTATGTACAGCCAGACAGTTACCAAAAAAAAAAAGAAAAAAGAAAAAAAGAAACAAAAAAACTAGACCAGCAGATTGATCTCTAAAATTAATGAAAATTTAAAACATTACCTTTTAATTTATATTAACAAATACATTACATGATACAGTGATTCTTCCATCATTTAATTCTGTTATGACTTTTGTCCACTCGAAAGAGTAATATTGTTATCAACAGGATGCTTCTCTGATGATCACGTTGAATGTCTGGTACAATATTTCAAATGTACATGTAGTTTGCAGGAAAATGTAATCAGCTTGTGATTTATCAAACTGGTTTAAATGCACACAGTATTAGAGAAATTATTTTATATTTTTATATCTTTATATTCACTGTTGTGTAATAAAAAAGAATCACCAGAAACGTACAATCTGGACCATACAATACAGTAAATTGAATATTCATCTCAAGAAAAAATCAAATAAACATACCCATTGAGACAAATTATTGTATCTTTGCATTTGTAGGTTTCTATAGAAAATAAATACAGTCATATTCAGGAATTAACTGTTCAGAGACGGTCTATGCTTAATGACACAAAGAAATTATATGAATATTATCGTGAAGTTGAAGAGGTAACAACATGGATTTCTGAACATTTGATAATTGCTAGTTCAGAGGAGTATGGTCAAGATCTAGAACATGTTGAGGTAAAGATTATTGTAGTTAAATCTTCTTTCATTTTACATGCCCTAAAACTATGTTTTGAGAAACATACAGCAGCTGCATTGATTTGTTTAAGCAACTTTTTGTAAGTAAACATAAATACATTTATAAATGTGGGGCACCATCAATTTTAAATTTTATTTTTGATGTTATTTTAGCTGTAATTAAAAACAAAGAATTTTGAACAAGACATGACTAGGAAGAAAAATAACTACTAAAAATATGCTCAATTTCTCTAATGATCAATTTGATGATTGCAGACATTGATTCAGAAGTTTGAAGATTTTAATCATGATGTGAACAGTAATGAATTCAGAGTAATAAATGTTACAACAATGGCTGCACAGATGATTGAGGTCAGACATTTTGAATCTGAGACAATTGAAAAGAAATCAGAAGAAGTTAAACGGATGTGGGCAGAACTACATGACACATCTAAAGCGAGACAGGAGGTACAATATAATGTTTTACTATATGTAGCGCTATGGATTGTAATTTTATAAGCTACTCTTACGTGGAAATTATATTAATAAAAGTAAATATTTCATTGAAGATCTGATATTGCTTGATTAGCATAAAGCTTATCAGTTTTCACTTTCCAGCTCAGCTTCAATCTTTCACCTTTTAAGAATTGTCATTTTCCTGCTGGAGGTCATGGGTTCCTTTTCAACATTTTTTACCACTCGGTAAAATTATATCTGAACATATTCAAACAAACAAATTTGCTACTTTGGTACTGATTATATGAATTTTTTGTTTGATATAGTTTTTTAAGTATTCTATTTATTTTTAGTTAAAATTAGTTTTATTGTTGTTAGGCACTAGAAGCAGCCAAACAAGTACATATGTATGGGCGTGATGCAGACGACACACTAGACTGGATCCAGGAGAAAGAAGGAGTTATTGCTAGTGAAGATTTTGGTCATGACTTAGAAAGTGTGAGAGCCTTGTTGAGCAGACATGAAGGTCTAGAGGTAAATAAATACATTTACATATTGGGATTGAGGTTATTTTTAGAAATACCTCCACAGCTAATAAAAGCTTTTCAATCTTACCATATCTTATACCAACAAAAGCAGTCATTAGTGGTTTTTGGAAAGATGTAATATTTAATATTTCATTCTAATGCAATTCTTGATGTAACGTCAATTCAGATTAGACAACGTAAATAATTTCATGGCATCAATTCCAGGATTGATGCAGTCAGAATTTAACGCAAGCGCAGATGTTATTTTCGGCAAATAAAAAATTCCCTTTTCAGTCAGCTTATTTTGCCTTTTTTGCTGTAGCATTAGAATGGAGAAAACCATAATGTGTTTGAAGATTTGGAGGCATCAATTTGTGATTTGATGGTCGAAAACTATCCCTTTACTCACTCAGCTTAAGCGTTACCAGTAAACTCAACTTCCGACAATCAAATCATCAATTGATGCCGGCAATTATCAAATAAAATTCATTAATCTCCTAAATTAATGTGTACCTAATTATTGGACTATTGGTGAACAATTGTGTACCTTAATTTGTTAAAAAGCCAAATACACCTATAGTTCAGAACTGGTAGTATATATTCAGTTGCTTGTAATATGACTATAATAAGGCTTCATATTGTAGAGAGACTTGGCAGCCATCAGTGTCACGGTAGAGGACATAACAAAGGAAGCTGAGCGTTTAATGGCATCTTTCCCTGATGCTCAGGAACATATTGCTACTAAACATGAGGAAATGGTAAAGTCTTGGAATAATTTGGTAGAACAAGCCACACAGAGGAAAGAGAAACTTCAACAGGCAGATCAGCTACAGTTATACTTCAATGATTACAGAGAATTAACGTAAGATTCAGATTTCTAATCAGAGCTTTTCTCAGTAATTTGGTAATGGGCATGTGGTTTTGCATTGACACTTTAAAGTTAAAAAATTTGTGTTATATATTTTTAAATAAAATGTGATGGAAGGTGCTTGTATTTTGAAAATCTGTCTGAAAAAGAAAGGAAATTATTATTGAAAATTGTGTTAATGAAAACAAATTTTGGTTTTGTTTTCTCATTTTTTGCCCTGCATTGTAAAATAATTGAAAGTCTTAAATAAGCTGTAGGTAAGAAAAATGACTGTGATTTTTAGGGCTTGGATAAATGAAATGATGGCCATCATCAATGCCGAGGAGGTACCTAAAGATTTACCTGGAGCAGAAGCCTTGGTAATCCGAAGTAAAGAACACAAAGCAGAAATAGACAGCAGGAAAGACGCTGTTGATAAATTCTTACATATGGGTCAAATGATGATTCAGAATGGACACTTCTTATCTGAAGAGGTAAATATATAAAAATCCATCAACTGTATTTGTCGTGCACACATTCCATCTAGCGGTAAAAGTCAACAACAATAAACTTACATTAAACAAAAAGTCACATGCATTCATATGTTTGCTTTGTTTTGGACTGACAGAAATTTTTATTGTAACATTAGTAACAGTTATCCTTGTCACTACTGTAGAACACCCAAGTGTTATAGGTAGAAGCATGGTCATCATTATTAAAAAAACATTTCTGGATGTTGGTATCAAGATTTGAATTATTTAATTGAATCTAAGAATTTTTATTTTTTATTTATTTATTTGTTCAACACATTTACAATAAGTGGTTATAACACATAAAATACAACAATAGAAACTGGGTCTTGATACAATTCTACACCCATTCATCATAATTGGTAAATAAATATAAAATTGCACCAAGATGCAGTTTTTAAAATAATGTTTGAAGTATAACAAAGAACTATATACTTGGAGCTATATAATGTACGTATTTAAATATGAATAGCTGTGAACACATAAAACACATGGTTAATCATGCTTTTACTTGAATCAGATGTTTAACTCTATAATCACAAACTTGCATACCAATGCTATCAGAGGTTTTAAAGACTAGTCCAGCCCCAGGATTGGTTAACAACACTATAACTTTACTGTCTGGTTGTAGTCTTGACGAGTGTTGTATTTGCGTCAGCTGTTTGTATTTACTTGTTTACTTGTTAGTAAATTACATGATTTACTGGCATCAAATATATCCAAATGAAATTTATATCATTTTAGATCCAAGAAAAAGTGAATGACTTGAATGATGCCTGGAACACATTACTGTCAACATACGAGACATACAGAGTATTGTGTGAACAAATACTAGAGGCCCAGGTTAGTATAGTTCAGTATATTGGGGTCTAGAGGCGTAGGTTAGTATAGTACAGTATATTGGGGTCTAGGGGCCCAGGTTAGTATAGTACAGTATATTGGGGTCTAGAGGCCCAGGTTAGTATAGTTCAGTATATTGGGGTCTAGAGGCCCAGGTTAGTATTGTACAGTATATTGGGGTCTTGAGGCCCAGGTTAGTATAGTACAGTATATTGGGGTCCAGAGGCCCAGGTTAGTATAGTACAGTATATTGGGGTCTCGGTTTTATTGGTTGTTAGACCTACTACTAGTTATGGGCATGTTAGCACTGGGGTAGTGAATTCAAGCCTGATTAAGTCCAACAGGTGCTCAACTGCAGCCTTAGTTGACAACAATTGCCAGTTTTCCTGATGCAAGTAAATCTTCCTCTTGCAACCTTAACCTCGATTGCCAGTTTTCCTGATGTGAGTTGGAATTTTTCACTAGCTACTCCAGCTTCCTCCTCCAGTAAAAACAGGTGGCTTGCTTATTAATGAAAATGACAATTTAACTGATTCTTGATTAACATTATATAGTTAATTATACCCCCCGTAAACTTGTTTGGGGGGTATATAGGAATCATCCTGTCTGTCTGTCCATCTGTACACAACCCTTGTAAGTGCAACTTCACCTAAACCGCTTGATGAAATTTAATCAAACTTAGCATAAAGGAAGTACATTATATGTAGATGTTCATGAAGAATTTTTATTGACCTCGGATATCATCATTAAGGAGAGATAATTGGACTTGAAAGCTAAGCGGTGGTGGGGGGGGGGGGGGTGGGGTGCGGGGTATCCATTCCACACTTGTTACATTTGATTGTTTTGCATTATGTCATTAAGTATTACCTCAGTTAATAGTGTTTTAATACCTAGATTTGAAAAAAAATTGTAAACTAACATCATAATTGTTTACAGCAACTTAAACATGAGATGGAATCACTAGAGGCTTGGATCAACATCAGGGAACCAGCAATGAAAGAGAAAAACTTTGGAGAAAGTATACCAGCTGTAGAGGAGTTACTGAGAAAACAGAATGATTTTGAGAAAACTGTGGATGCCCAGGATGATAAATTTAAAGCTGTTATTCGCAGAACAGAGGTAAGATCAACCTATTCAATAAGGACTTTTATAATTTAAAGCTGTTATTCGCAGAACAGAGGTGAGATCAACCTATTCAATGAGGACTTTTATAATTTAAAGCTGTTATTTGCAGAACAGAGGTAAGATCAACCTATTCAATGAGGACTTTTATTTGCATTAAGTTTCTATGCTGTTCCTTGATTCTATAATTTAATGTTCAGCTTAATTGTCTTGAAGCAATATGTTACACTAAACTTCAGGGCTTTTAACCAGGTACTCGGGCTTCCTCCCAAACTAAAAACTGGTCATCATGATATAGATGACAGTGGCATTAAACACCTTCAAACCAAAAAAAATTACACTTTTCAAAAACACAGTGGTTATCATGTCCTCCTGCACACAACTTTTTTTTTATTTTAATTATACCCAATAGCAAAGGTTACAAAACATTAATGTATCCAATCCGAAACTTATGATTATCTTGTTTCCATATGAACTGTAAACCTTAATCAGAATGTTTTTATGGTATATTCATAGTCTCTTAATTACCATGAAAGAATTTGTTGATTTCCAATAGAATATTAAAAGGTCAGAAAATAGTTTATAAAAGATGTTTAAAAGTATACAATACTTTTTGAATTGAAATATCTTTAAATTGTGATGATTTTATTGCAGCTGGAACAGTCTTTATTAAACCAAAAGGAACTGCAAAGTCAGAGAGAGAAGGCAGAAAAGGAAATAGAAAGACTGGAGGAAATAAGGAAGAGAGAACAGCAGAGAATTCTAGAGGTCGGTTCAGTGTTACTGGTTTATGTAGATAGTATTATCCTACTACGATTTTACTTCAAAAATTCCTGTATAATTCCTGTATCATAATGAGTTTCCATGTTCCTTTGAATATGTACCTGAGTGACTAGTTTTTATAAGACCCAGCTTTACCCTTAGTATGAAGCTTTGGTTCATCTGATTGACTTCTTTGGCTTTAGTCAGCTTGAATTACTTGCAAAAATAAAGCTCAGCTTTTTATGCTAGAAAAATTGCCCTCAATTTAAATAGTCATACATTGTGAAGTCAGTTCAGAATGGGGATGAATTTTGATAATGATTTCAATATGTAATTCCAGAATACATCAAGGTGACATTTATGCAGAGTATTAAATGCAACAAATATAAAGAATTAAATTGCTATATACAAATAAGTCTACTATATTTTCCATTATCTACAACTGTTGAGATGATGAAGAATATTTTCTAGAATTGTAATCTGTAGATTATTTTATATGCCATTATATTATAATCCCACTTAGTGATAAACATCATTATTTATTTGTCACTACAAAACATTTTAGTTGATCCCCACAGCCCAGATAATTAACCACACACTTTTTGTTTACAGATCCAGAGAACAGTATGTTTATTACATAGCTTATCTAGATTTTGTTTGCTAATTGCCACTGCTTTTTTAAACCTTATCACAATCATTCATGATTTTATTATTTAGACATTGTGTTCAGTTTTTACAAATTATCCTTCGTTGTAGAAAAAAAAACAATATTGTGTCTTGTTTTTAAAATGTATAGCATGTCTATTTTAATTCCTGGTTTGAATTAATACCATTATACTTGGAATAATTTTTTTCAATTTACTTTCGATGTTTTAACCTTTGCATATAAACCTTAAATTATTTGTTGTCTTCGTATCTCTCTCTCAGTTTCCTTTAAAAAAAGTTTGTGAAAATTTACCAAAAACGGTAGTTACTTTGACTTAGAATTGAAATTAAAGTGACCTTGACATTTGACCTTCCAACCCAAGAAAGTCAGTAAGGGCTGTTACATTAAAGTATAAGTGGTACACTTAGAATTACTGTTGTGGGTGGGTATTGCACATGTTTTGTAAATTTTCTGAACAGTGAAACAACAAACAAATATCTGTGGTTGTCATTTTAAACAGTTTCATCTGTGGGTACCATGTCTGTTTTAATGGAACAATTGTAAACCTCGCCACTTTCATAAAGTTCCCTTTGAGGAAGTCCAGTAGACTTTCCATGTATTGTATTAAAATTTAAATTATGGGAGTGGACCCATTTTTTTGCAATGTTTTTTGAAGTCTGGACAAAATTGCTACGTAATTTTTAACATACCAAACTATATTAGCATATACCTTTTGCATGACCATATATGAGTACAAGCACAATTTTGTTATGTTTTGATGTTCTGTGTTTCACTCTTCCTTTGACACTACCTTATCCAGAAATAATATACCACATAAAAGAAATTAACAGGGTAATGGTAGAGAACTTAATTAAACAGGTGGTCAAAGGTTGATTTATTAGATCAGTAGTAGTTAGCATATCAAGGCTGGTAACCACAACAAAACATGAGTCTTCAGCTCCCCTGTCTTTTGATAAAGTGTAGTTATTTAACTTTTTGTGAAAATGTAGCTTGAATTTGAGTTGGAGATAGTAGTTTGGACATTTGACCTATAGTAGCTAGGGTTTGCATTTGTTAGGAAAAAATTACCTCTGGGAGTTATTAGTAACACAATTTAAACATCTTAAATACATATGCTTCCATCTGGCAGTGCTTGAGCAGATCTAATGTTGGCTTTACAGACATTTATATCATACAGTATATATCAAACTTTATTGTAAAAAGCTCACAAAAGACCTACAACAAAATTTGTGGAATATTAAATGTGGCAGCTTTCTCTGTTGGGTGTTGTTTAGAAGAGCCTTAAGCTTTATCTTTAATTGTCCTAACAGTTGCACAGAGCATAGACTTTAAAATCTTGAATTGTCTTATATAGAAAGTAGATAAAATTGTTTGATTTTTGTGATATTTCTAAGCATTTGTATGATTGGACAAAAGCTTAATATCCAACAAGCAGTATAACAGCTATATACAACAAGTTAACAGGCAATAAATCAATCCACATGCTAATGACTACAACTGTAACAGTAGGGACAGAGGCCTTCAACATTTACCAAATTGGTCACCATCATGCAGTGATAGTGGCACTCTAAACCTTCATTCATGGCAATGCTGTCCATATCATAACCTGACAAGCCTGAAACCATCCTAGTACCCAAAATCAGAAACTAGCCTAGTACCCAAAATCAGAAACCATTCTAGTACCCAACATCTGAAGCCATCCTAGTACCCAAAATCAGAAAACCCAAAAGTGTTGATTTGTTTAGAGACATAATACATGTGTCATTAAATTTTACTGTCATTGTTTGCTTTTTGACATGCAAAATGCCTTAAGTGTCAACAAGATTGACCAATATTATTATAAGAAAAAGCAAATTATTTATAGAAAACACTTCACTTATGTAAAATGTTGAATTTGGCAATCTTTTTTCTAGATTTTCACTTTGTCACTGCATTTTAATCTGTAAAACAAACAAAACCAAAGCATGCATGCATTTATAATCCAACTAAAAATATAACAATAATAGCATACAAAGGAAACAAATAACAAGTAAGAAATGTAGTGTTTAAAATAAAACATCACTATATCATGGATGAAATCATGATTTTATGTGTGGCATATATTTTACCTTTCCATTTTAAATGTTTTTATTCTCTTTAGGAAAGAAAGAGAGAGGAAGAATCTCGTAAGGCTAGAGATGTGTTGTTAAGGAGACAGAAAGGAGATGATTCGTCTGAAAGTGATGAAGACAAGGGGTATGTTTGTGTTGTTAACTACATGCACATGTCAAATGTAAATGCTATGTTTAACATACGACAGGTCTATAATTCTGACATTGTATAGTTGAAATAAAACAATGTTTATTATTGCTGGTTGGCGGGGCCTCGGTGGCCGAGTTGTCAAGGTAGTTCGTCTACTATTGATCACGTGGTCTGTCAACACTGAGATTGTGGGTTCGATTCTCACTGCAGGCAGGGTGTAATCGACTCAAATCTTAATTGACAAGGATTGCCAGTTTTCCTACCGCAGGTCGGGGGTTTTCTCCGGGTACTCCGGCTTCCTCCCCCAATAAAAACTGGACGCCATGATATAGCTGAAATATTGCTGAAAGTGGCGTTAAACACCATCAAACAAACAAACAATATTGCTGGTTGGTAAGAATACTTTTACATAAAGTTCTGAAATACACAAACAGATAAAATGAAACATATGTTCAGACAAGTTCAAACATAATATATACCCAAACTAATGATTTTTAATTTAAAATTTTCTGTACAAATAGAATACATGAAGTAATTAATCCAGAAAAAATATATATTTAAGGGTTTCCACTTACCCACTTATTTTCCTTATTATTCTGTTTTTTCCCTGCCAACTTGGTTTAACATTATAAATTTTGTTTTTTAACATGTCATAAGATATTTTGTACTATTGATGTATTAAAAATTATGCTTTTGCAGTTAACCCCTTTTTCTTTGTGGAGTTATTTCCCCTGAAACAAAAAAAGCTTTGTGCAGATATACTTTAAAACTAAAAGATTTCACAATGAAGTTGTTCCAGCATGGTCAGAACGACTCCTTATAGGAGTTATTTACCCTTTATTGAAAATGAACTTTATTTTATTATATTTCATGAATCATATGTGATAGAAACTTGGGGTTTTCACTTTTGGTCATCGTTGACCTTTGCTATGAAAAAGGTATCAAGTTCACATATTAATGTTTGACCTTGTATTATGTGCAGATCTCCTTCTTAACAATAACAGATACAAATCAGATGTAGATCTTGTTAAGGTCTTGAATTGTCATATATTTATTTGATGCTTTATCTCCCCTGGATCAAAATGGTGATATCTCAGAAACTATAAGAGATATCAACATGGACTCTCACTAAAAACATTTTGAGAAAAATAGCTATGTGTCATTATTGACCTTGACCCAGCAGCATTGTCAAGGTCACACTGTTATAGGTCAAGGTCAAATATCAGATGTAGATCTTGTTAAGGTCTTGAATTGTCATATATTTATTTGATGCTTTATCTCCCCTGGATCAAAATGGTGATATCTCAGAAACTATAAGAGATATCAACATGGACTCTCACTAAAAACATTTTGAGAAAAATAGCTATGTGTCATTATTGACCTTGACCCAGCAGCATTGTCAAGGTCACACTGTTATAGGTCAAGGTCAAATTCCTATTTTGAAAATGTTTCCATTTCCCATGTATGTTAAGTGATTCATTCTTATAAATGCATATTTTTTATGAGTAATATTTGCATAGATCACAAGGTCAGTTGTCAAGGTCATTTAAGTTACGAAGCATCCTATTTAATGACCTTTTTTCAAAGTTATCTGAATATAGTTTTTCCTTTCATTTTCTATATTGTGAAATAGATTCAATTTAAATATAAAGGTCAGTTCAAGATCATAATGTTCTGCAATTATACCTTGCTTATTTAAATAGATTTTTGTAAGAATTTGTTAATTTTTAAAGACAGAATAATGTTCTTTAGACATTATATTTAAAGGTTATTTATTATTGGTGTTCTTTTTAAATGCATAAAGGCTGGGGAAAGCCTTTTAATCGTTCTTCAGAAAAATTGAACTAATATTTTCTTCATTGTTTTTCTTTAATTATTTCAGTGACAACAAAGATAAACTAGATATAAATACTGTGAAAAATTTGATTGGACGATCACATAGTATAAAATCCAATAAAAAAGACGATAAACGTGCAGATGTTAGACGTGCAATCAGTTTTAAAAATCCACATGGAGACGGATCTATTTCTCCTCCTCCAGTTCTGCAGAAAGCTTTAGGTTTTAAACAGGGTGAAGGTGTTATTGTTCCTGATGAAGATGATACTGACATATCTGTGCCACATCTTCCTGAAGCTCCACCACCCGAGAATATGTCCCATGTTGAAATTGAATCTTCTGGTAGTGATTTGACTAAAAAGGAGAAATTATCTCCCCAAGTTAGTCCTAGGTCTAATAAACATGTAGAATCTCTTAAAGATGAATCTAAGGACAAGAAAAAACGGACTCCTAGTTTTAACATCAGAAGAAGAACGAGAAGTTTTAAAGATAAATTTAAATTACCAGAAAATCTGCCACCTGTTGAAATGGAGGCAATGTTAGAAAGAAAGCAAGAATTTCAGAGTGGTGGTAAACGAGCTGCTATCAGATCTTGGAAGAATTTCTATACAGCGATTTTTGGACAGATTATGGCTTTCTTTAGAGACAGAGAAGGTAAATTTGTTGTTTAATTGTAATATACCTTTTTATGCATTAGTTTTTTTCAGTTTTCGTGATTTTGATATATTTTATTATGTTTACACTATACAGACAAAACACATGTATGGCATAGCAAATTTGTTAACCTGGTGATCTTTGACGAACATGTTATTTACAACCACAGGGTCAATGCCTCTGCAGGTGGACAGTTATTCCATGAGGGACTCGCCAGCCCAGTAATCACACTTAGGTCCTGACAAGAATATAATTGATTTTATCAGTGATATAGTGATTATCTAAACTTACTGCTATAAAATTTAAAAATGATTTAAATTGTAAAGCTTTTTTTTAGATAGCATTATTTGGATTTGGTATGACAATTTGGAATTTTGGTAATAAAAGCTCTAAATAATTTGTATTTTTGTGGGTACCAATGATGAGTCTTGATTAGAGGAACCGTTCAAATATCGTCACAAATTTTATAACCTTGGTATCTTTGATGACATTGTATATATAACAGTTTTGCATTATTGATACACATGGGCAGGTTAGCTAATGGGCAGTTTTGTAATCGTTAGTTTCTCTACATTATTTCTGTTTTTTAAGTTACTTTAAAAGTTGATATAAAGTGTGTGACAGTTTTGTGAATTCAAGATTGTTTTAAAACCTTTAACGGGGGCCGCGGTGGCCGAGTGGTCAAGGTAGTTCGTCTACTATTGATCACGTGGTCTGTCAACACTTGAGATTGCGGGTTCTATTCTCACTGCAGGCAGGGTGTACTCGACTCCAATCTTAATTGACAAGGATTGCCAGTTTTCCTACCGCATGTTTGGGGTTTTCTCCGGGTACTCCGTCTTCCTCCCCCAATAAAAACTGGACGCCATGATATAGCTGAAAAATTGCTGAAATTGGCGTTAAACACCATCAAACAAACAAACAAACAAACTAACAAAACCTTTAACTGCTATAATCTTGTTCAATCTCTTTTAGCCTTTTTGGAAAGAACTCCAGTTGCTCCATGCTTGTTTTTACACAATGCAACATGTGAAGCTGCCATGGATTATACTAAAAAGAAAAATGTCTTCCGATTACGTCTTAAAGATTCATCTGAATATTTATTTGAGGCCAGTAACCATGACGAAATGAATGCATGGATTGCTTTAGTTTGTCACCAAGCAGGTAGGTGGAGCCATCGTATATATCCATGCATGATGTATCGATCACGGCTAACAGTTTCACATGATAATATTACAATATAACACAAATTGTAGAAATATAATATTCTTTTCCTCAACCAAATCATGTTTATATTCATTTATGAAGTGACCCTCTTTGCAGCAAAAATATTGATATTGACATATGCTAATCTGTAATACTCTAACAACAATATGTGGACATTGTATGTTTGAGTAAGAAGCAGTTTTTGTGTCCGAGTATATTTTTTGTCTATAGTAAATATATACAGCATGATTTGTTATAGTGTACGATATGTTAGTATGTTTAGCATATTAGCAGAAAATATTGCTTTTGCTTATGACTGTTTATGAAATTTTAGCATGTTTTGGCCTTTGATTGTAAAATATAAATGTTATAATGATTTCAGCTGGTAGTCCAGTACATGCCGACTTTTTTAGCAACCACCAACATGATGAGGATAGCGGAGGTGACCAATAGTTGTTTTAACACTTTTTGCTTCACTTACGATGCAACAGTTTGATCTGAGTAGCCAAATTCTAAACAAACGTATAATGTGATTCCTTCAAACGCATTGATGACAAATATATGTGGTGAAAATATATATGGCTGTTCTAAACATCTTTTCAGAATCCAAATTATTAATGGGATTAGAAATTTATACTTTTTTAACCCCACCTGTGTTCACTGTTCCATGTTAAATGAATGGAATAAGTGTCCACAGGTTGTAAAAGCAGTATAAAATCTGGTTACCATTAATTATTTCTTATATCATGTTTTTTTAAGTACCTAAGTTTAGCAAAAAAATTCCTCTTTGTCTGAACTATAGTGTCTTTTTTAAATTCTTAAATATAAATATTTAATTTTATTCCTTTTGAGAGGAAGCCTTAATTTATAAAATAGGGTCATACCAATGGGGCATGGGGTGATTGTTGATAAAAAAATTAATTAGGGAGAAACTTTTTTGGACAGTCATATTGTACAACATGGGGCAAAAGATTTACAATTAGGAAACAATACTTATTTCTACTCCTTCTTTGTACATTGTCATGCCAATGGTAAAAAAAAATTCATGATACTGACATAAGGGACTTTGATCTTTCTTCACTAAGAGAAACTAGCAGTTTATATTATACCATAATATGAGTAGTTTACAATAAATGTTTACTGGCTTATCTTCAAAAAAATTTCTAAAGGACTTGTTTCAAGTCTAAAAATATATGGACTTCCCAATCTAATATTTGGTAGCTGTAAAGACTTATCTGTTTCAAAATTAAAATCTGTATTAATGTCAAAAATGTGGCTATTATGACAACTGTAACATCGGGAACTGGTGACAGTATGTTTATAACTTTTTAGATTTATCAATACTAGGGGTTTTTCTTAAAATTACAATTCTACATTAGTATTACGCTTTCCCAATTTCAGAAATAATCCTATATTATCCATGAGATTTATCTTTGTTAGAAATCCTACATTTATATGTACCCAATTCAGAAATCGATTCTATATTATCCATGAGATTTGTCTTTGAAAGAAATCCTACATTTATATGTACCTAAGTCACAAATCAATCCTATATAATCCATGAGATTTACCTAAGTTAGAAACCCTACATTTATATGTACTTATGTCACACATCAATCCTATATTATCCATGAGATTTACCTATTTTAGAAGTCTTACCTTTAAACATACCTATGAACCTAGACAACCTAACCCACCTATAAATAGGATCTTACCTGCATGTATATCAGAAGCTGTAAGCCAATATTAATGTGGAGCTATAGATTTGGCTACTCAGTGCTGGTTTGTTGAAATCTTGCAGCTTTACAGCACAAATCACATTTTCTTGTGAATTTGTTGTTTTTATTTGCAGCTTGTAACACTTATTGTGTGATTTTTAATTAGCTATTAGATGTTATGTTGATGTTAACATAGAAACTAGTCAGTAGATGCTGAAATGCCGTACTTTTTTAGCATGTTTTGTTAGTCGGTGCATGAAATTCCTTTTGTAGAGCATCTGTTAAAATTAATGGTTTGCCTTGAATTCATTTTTCATTAAAAAAATGGTTTCCAATTTGTCCCTGATGTTCCTTTATAATGTTTGTTCTAATGTTTCCCTTAGGTTTCCAATTTGTCCCTGATGTTCCTTTATAATGTGTGTTCTAATGTTTCCCTAAATGGTTTCCAATTTGTCCCTGATGTTCCTTTATAATGTTTGTTCTAATGTTTCCCTTATGTTTCCAATTTGTCCCTGATGTTCCTTTATAATGTGTGTTCTAATGTTTCCCTTATGTTTCCAATTTGTCCCTGATGTTCCTTTATAATGTGTGTTCTAATGTTTCCCTTAGGTTTCCAATTTGTCCCTGATGTTCCTTTATAATGTTTGTTCTAATGTTTCCCTTAGGTTTCCAATTTGTCCCTGATGTTCCTTTATAATGTGTGTTCTAATGTTTCCCTAAATGGTTTCCAATTTGTCCCTGATGTTCCTTTATAATGTTTGTTCTAATGTTTCCCTTAGGTTTCCAATTTGTCCCTGATGTTCCTTTATAATGTGTGTTCTAATGTTTCCCTTATGTTTCCAATTTGTCCCTGATGTTCCTTTATAATGTGTGTTCTAATGTTTCCCTTAGGTTTCCAATTTGTCCCTGATGTTCCTTTATAATGTTTGTTCTAATGTTTCCCTTATGTTTCCAATTTGTCCCTGATGTTCCTTTATAATGTGTGTTCTAATGTTTCCCTTATGTTTCCAATTTGTCCCTGATGTTCCTTTATAATGTGTGTTCTAATGTTTCCCTTATGTTTCCAATTTGTCCCTGATGTTCCTTTATAATGTGTGTTCTAATGTTTCCCTTAGGTTTCCAATTTGTCCCTGATGTTCCTTTATAATGTGTGTTCTAATGTTTCCCTTAGGTTTCCAATTTGTCCCTGATGTTCCTTTATAATGTTTGTTCTAATGTTTCCCTTACATTAGTTTGTCCTGGTATACAGAAATTTGCTAGAAATTCAGACAGTAGATTTTGTTTTGAGCAGCTGACAAGCATGGGTGGTGGATTAGAAAGAAAAAAGTTCTAATAAATACTAATTTTTTTACTCATTTCAACAATACAATAGTTCTGTGTGGCAGCTAAATAATAGTCAGAATAGCTTGCGAGATCACATAGTCAGAATAGCTCTTAAATATTGAGATCAATGTTTTGTTGGTGCTTTTGGTTTGGACTATCTAATCGTAATTATCAGATTTAAATGGGTTTATGGATCTCAATTTATTATATAATGCACATGAAAGATAATTGATTTTCTAAAAATTAGGCCATGATGTAATTGCATGTAGGTTTTGTTTTTTGGCACTAAATAAATTGTTAAATCATACCCTTTATCAGTTGTGTGCATAAGAATGTAACATATGAAAGCATGCTTCTGGCTACAGCACCAGCACTTGTTTAGATTTTAATAATCTCACGCAACAATTTTTGTTGATTGAGAAAAAATGATATATTGCATGTATTACTAAAATGTTAAAATGTAAAATGAATACTGTATGTAACTGAATAACAAACTATGAATTGGAACTTAATACATATCCAGTTCAAAATGTATACAAAGTAATATAGTTTTAACATATTTATAATATTTTGTCCTTAGCCCAAGTACAAGATGATCAACAGGTTACAGAAGATCGATCAGCAAGTCCAGAGGGTCGAGCCCGTAGCAATTCACCATTAACTTCTCACAGAGAGTCAATGGAATTTAAAGAAGAGGATATTGACCGGTTGAAACAGATGTCCCATGTTAGATCTGAATCACCTGTCAAGGAGAGTCCTCGACCTTCACCTAGACCTTCCCCTCGTCCACGAAATACTAGTGGTCAGAGTCACACCTCAGGTAATTATGTTATTTTTTATTGGGATTAAATTAAATTGGAGGATTAAATTAAAAAAAAATTCTCCATTTGATGGATTACAGTTGTAGATTGAAACTCAAAATTACCCATTCTTTTTTAAGTGAAAGAATGAAACTTAGAATTGCTCATCCCTTTAGTGGATGAAAGTGGAAAATTAAATAATAAAATTATGCCAGATTTTTGTGGATGACTGGCTAGGATAGAAATAAAATATAGTTTCACCATTTGGCTCAATAAACTTATTGAAACTTAAATTTACTCCATCTTTTAGTTGATTTCATTGGAGAGATAACATCAGTTTTATTAGTGGATAAAATGATATTCAGGTACAGGAAACTGTTGTATTATGATATACAGAGAGTACAATTCTTGAAAAAAAATGTAATTGCAGATGGAGATGACCATATGACAGTACTCCGAGATGTAGACAATTTAAATGGAGATCGTAAGCATTTCATTTTTAGCTTTATAGTGGGGAAAATATAATAATTTTATGATGTAACTTGGACCTTGTTATTGTTATCTTTCTGTAGACACCTTGTTTTTGGATTCAACATTTAGTTGACCAATTGTTTTCATTTTGTACGCATATCATCTGGACAAAATAAAGCATACTGTTTTGAAAAAAGGAGTTGCTCTTAGTTTTTTTTAATTTGAGTTATGGATATTTTATTTTTCATTCAATACACCTGGTTTTGTTCATATTTCTATCATTTATAATGTCATGAAAATGTATTTTACATTTTTTGTCTTTAGATCACCAACAAGAAGAAGATGCAGTAAAAGTATGTATTGTTAGTACTTATGTGTGATGTGTTTGACAAATCCCAAACTAATAACTAACAGTGTGATCTAAGGACTAATGATGTGTTTGCTCTCTCTAAGACTGTACTCCAGTCTTTCTGCATTCCCTGACATAATGTTTCCTTCCTCCATCCCCAATCCAGGATTAACAGTTTGTTTTCCTCCTGCAACTCTACAATACAGGACTAATGGTTTGTATGCCCATTATTGATACCCAATCCAGAACAAACAGTCTTTGCTCCTCCTTCCTCAGTGTTGTGGTTATTTGAGTCACTTAGAAGTTTTATATATGTTTTGAAAATCGTATTGCCCAATAAGCTTATTGAATATGATTGATTGATTGATTGATTAACAATCTGGGAGGAATATTTCAGCTATATTCGGGACCTCTCAGTCTTCAGACAACACCTCTCAGGGAGGTTATAAAGCATTGAATTATTTGATTACATCACTTTAAAGTGTCTTAAATTTAGAATTGATAATATGATGAATTGTGAATAAAAAAAATTTATAATGTTGCTTCAAGTGACCCCTAAAGCAAAAGACTGAATAGTGATATAGTCCAAACTGCAAATTGCATGTGTTGGTTAAGATATCTATCAAGGAAAGCAGACAGGATCCTCTTTATGAAATCTTTACAAATAGATGGCTTAACTAATTTGTAAGAATTGTTTAAACTACCTTTATTTTTCATTCTCCGTTACACCAGACATAATTTTCATCAGATTTTAAGTAGATTTGATGAATGGAAATTCATCATTTTAAAAACCTTATGAAATTTTCGTT
The DNA here is from genome assembly GCA_944474755.1 of Limnoperna fortunei. NCBI lineage: Eukaryota > Metazoa > Mollusca > Bivalvia > Mytilida > Modiolidae > Limnoperna > Limnoperna fortunei. The sequence continues at coordinate 19,424,662 of OX104113.1, read as the reverse complement.
TCTAATAATTATAAGTCTGAACTTAACATGTAGTTCAGATCAGATAGTTAAAATTAAAAGGAGGTTTGTCATTATATGTGCACTATAAACATGAATATTTTTGCAGTTGTCAAAAATCAAAAAGTATTTGCCTTTGGTAAGTTGGGGATTTATTGGCTTCAAGTTCTACTTCTGTTTTAAATATCATTTTACCAATAAAACATGTTTTTGGAAACATCTTTTTCTTTCTTTTTCGGAATTTTTATGCAGGATAAATAAAAATTACTAATTATACTTATATTGACAGATTTAACTGACAAACATTAATCTTGTATTATCCTGGAATTTTTAACCCAACAAATACTGCATGATTGTTAAAAACCTAACTACATTTTATTGTTTTGGTGTAAAACATCACATATCCCTGGGTAGGTAGTCCAGCTTTCCATTAGTTCCTCCTTACAATTTTACCCCTCCACATAAATTTCTAAGCTCTGGAGAGTTTTATTTTGAGGTTATTTGTTTATAATAATTATTTATATATAAAATTAAGCTTAACTAAATCAAAGGTCAAGGTCCATACAATCTGTTGACTTTACATTGTCATATGTCATCTGTCATATACGTTGAATATATCTGAATCTTCTGTGGCAATATGAACCACTTAGCCTGAATGTGCCCTTTCAAAAATTATGAATGATAACCCCTATTATGGCCATGTTTTTTCTATCCATACTTTTAATTTTGCAAGAACAGAAGAAACCATTTTAGTTTGTGTACTTTGAATTTTTTTAGGCATTACCTGCAACATTGTAACAAAGAGTGGTTTAATACAACAATTATATTTTTACCTATTTGTTGTTGATTATGCAGATTTGACTTATTTATCTAATAAAAAATCATTCAGTTTGTTTCTGGCCCATCTGGAGCCAAATTTGAAAACAAGACTGGGGGTTCCCATATTTTGGTTAGTCCACTCTCCTTCAAGAAGACCTTGGTACATACCAGTTATAATGGGGAATAGAAAAACAAGAAAAACATTCCTTTTGATATGGGCAAAACCCAAATCTGACTTGATATAAGCTTTAGTGGGCTTTATAGGAAGCCTAGTTCTTAATTACATGCCTGAATACAATTTTTTTAATTATATCATTGGAAAATTCAAGGTGGCCACCACAGTACACGATTGTTTACATAAAGAATCTTCATGACCCTGAAGTGGGGGAAGTTTGTTGGAAAGGTGACTAGTCATCTATTGTTAGACATGCCTGTCAACACTGTGTTTGAGACTAACGCAGGCAAAATGTGCTTGCCTCAAACCTTTAATTGATGAGGATTGTCAGTTTTCCTGCTGAGGTCCTAGTTTTCACCTTTCTGTCTTCATACTTAATGCATGATAGCAGAAAAATTGCTGAAACTGGCATTAAACTCCATTCCAATATTCCATCATAACTGATTTAAAGATAATGCAACTGTCTGAATATTGATATTATAGTCCTTTTTTGATGAGGACTAGTGGGCTTCTTTTTGGTCACATGATATCCTTTTGATTGATTCCTGGCTTCTGGAATTTTTGTTATTATCATTGACATATTTCAATATTCAAGGTCATAATAATAAAAATCATAATATTTAAAATTTTAATATACAATGTACTGTATTTCTATGAAGGCTATCAAACACAAACATGTTTTACTATAGTATATCAAAAATAGCGATTATATACTATATATATATATATATATATATATATATATATTATTCAATTAAGGACTTTTGAATAGGTCCATATACTAGTAAAGTGTATTAAACGAATTAAAAGTCCATATATATAATAGCGTATTAAACTTGATTGTTATATTACATATGAAAACTACATCTCAAATTGAATTACTTGTATATTTTTTATCTGAACATCAGCTGTATTGTTTATATCAATTGTATAATGAAATCTAACTGACCAAATAACCAGTTCTATATTTAGTAACATGCCTGTGTATACATACCCAGTACAATAATTAAACAAAACCAAAATATAATTAAATCACATTGAATACAATAATAACTTTTTTTACAATATTAAATTTTGAAAGATAATAGAAAACATTTTGAAGTGATAATATTCTTGAACCTTCTTTGGATTCCTACACAAAAATCATGTTACCTTTTTTGTTGTGGAGATTTGTTAGAAATACATTTTAAATTTAAATATCGCCAGTTGTTTGTTGTAAAGACTATAAATTTACTGCTGTTTTGAAACTGAAAATGCTAAAATTGGTTGAAAATCTGTCAAATAATGTTTTTCCAGTCTGTATTTTTACCTCTGCTTATATCTGTTCAATTTCATTATTTTTAGTTCCGACCAAAATCCTCACCACGTGCAGAAAGACCATTTTCTGAACCACATATTCAACCAGCGGACGATCATGATCACTTAAATGAAAAGGAAAAGAAACATAGAAGTATGTTTGGATTCCTGAAAAAGAAGAAAGACAAAGATCATACAGAGGAACACAAAGAACATAAAAAGGACAAAAAACATAAAGACAAAAAAGCTGATGCCACGTTATAGGACAAAATACAAGGTGTCTTCCACAGGGTCAAAGTTCATAGAGCCACTAGAGCTCTGGTTAAAAACAAAAACCTTCAATGCATTGGAGACAGATATCGAATCTATTATTTTCTTTCTTAGTTACTTAATGTTAGCACACAACCCTTGAAGTTATATAAACTGGTTACATATCAAACAGGCATTATTATTTGAAATTTGTGATAGGTTTTCAGAATGTAGATTTAGCTTATCTAAAAGTTTTATAATTTTTTGCAATTTTCGCTTTCTTGTCATTTTGTTTCTGATATAATGAACACTTTATCATTTATATTTAGGGATTGTCACAAAGATACCAGTTTTATGGTCAGTATTTGTATATGGTCATGAAACATAACAGATTTTATCATTAGCGATATACTTGGTTTCCCTCTTTTTAAAATTAGACATTAAGTGTTTGTCATGTGTGATAACAGAATTCTACAAATGAAAAATGATCTCATTAAATTAATCAGGGCTTAATGTCTTTGTTGTTCCTTTTCTGTTATTGTTAGAACTTGTTGAATTCTTAAAGTTTTATCAAATTTCGTACAAAATGTTATTTTATTTTATTGGTTAATTTTTTGACAAACATCTATGCAGTTCTTGTAAGAACAGATTGGTAAATTCTATCTATTATCTATATGTAATCTGTTTTCAATAAGAACTTTAAAAAAATAATTGTTACAATATTGTTATTTTTTATCGAGACACAAATTATTGTTATTTTTTTGCTTTTGTCTCACTGCTGGACTAGAATTCCATGACTGAGAGTGTGAATGGTTGCTGCTACAGAGTGATCAGTTTTGTACTAATTTTATCTACAATTAGTTGCATGAGAGCAAATCAAATGGTATACAGGGGTTGAGATAATGAATTACAAATGTGTTATGTGAGATCCCAACACAAGATATATTGCTTTCAGTGTATGCTTTGGAAAACATATATATTTGTGTATGTGTAACTAAATTCCAAGTGCTATAACTTGCAAAATATCATTATCGTTGTTTTATGCAATAATTAATTGTTACTGTATATTTTTTATATTTCATTTTTGTTTAGATAGTTATAATTTATATATTTTTTATTGATTATATTCAAATCACTGGACTTATTGTTTTTTTACAATTAAAATTTTGGGGACCAATTTAAAAAACCAATTTAAAAAAAAATATCATACTGAACAAGATATCAAGATCTGATGTTTATTAATCAAGCAATACTCGTATATGTAAACAATACCCTTTGTATAGTGGACAGTTCACATGTATGTATGCAAGGTTAGACAAACTCGGTAATACCTTAATATAAGACAGATGAACCCTCACATAAGGTCACCAGTTCTTCCATTTCACACAGCTTAATCAACAATGCCACGGACCTTCACTTTACCATGTTCGTTGTTATAGTTACACATGCAAATAAAATTTCATATATTTTCACTTCATGCTTGACATAAACTTGTGATTGTAAGTTTTTATGCAGATTCATTAGAATAGAGAGCACTTTCAAATTTCTAAGGCCGATTTCCATATCCTGAAACATTTTTAATACTCGTATTATTAGAGTGGTTTTCATATTTAATTAGAGGTTGCCTATATATATCAAGAGCGGTTGTGATTAGGCTATTTATAGATATGTACAAACTTATTTATGTGTATAGCTTACCTAACAGATGCCAAATACATTTAACATATCGTCAGTATTTTGTTCATATATATGCTGGCAAATATAAAGTTTTTCATGAGAATAAAACAATAAAGATATAAATTAATTTAAAGTTGTTTGTTAAAGTCCATTGACCACTTACATCTTGTTTTAGTGATGCACACAGTTTGATATGTCATAGTTGCAGCTTCTGTCCAGATTAATGTGGATTTCAGACATTGTTCTGCATTTGACATCTCAGACATCACAGTATGTGAATGAGAATGAAGTGTGGATAGTGTTTGATGAGAAACACGTATTACCCTGCCAGCTAAGTAAATTTTTGAAGTCCTTGGACCTTAATTTGGTAAAAAATCATTGAAGTGAAACAACATTCAAACTTGATCTTGTAAATCATTGTTGTCAAGTCACATACCAATTATCAGCTAAAAGGAAAAAATCTTCTTTAAAAGAAAGTTCAAGGTTCATAATTATGTCAAAGATCATTGGACCGAACAAATTTCACACTTGATCTGCAACTCATGATTGTTGACTTGCATACCAAATATCAGCTCAACATCTCCAAAGTGCTTTAAACAAAAGTACAGTACTTGCTTAGAACTAGAGATCTTTAATGGTGGTACATAGTTGATACTGTAAAATTAAATGGCATTAAGAAGTCAAAATAAGTCACAATTTGAAGTGACTTCCATCCTAGAGTTGAATGAAATTTTTAAGGCATCGAACCCATCCTATATTGCGATGACAAAACTACTAGTTACAATCGTGTGGCAAAGAATATTGAAGAAATACTCACAGATGTAAACCTAATATGTCTATAGTGAATCTGTCAATACAAAAAATGTTTAAGAAATTATGATGACTGGTAATGTGGATGTTATATTGTCAGAGAGGCACTCTCTTCACAAATAATATATAATACAATGAGTAACTAAACTTTATTGGTAAACATAAATGTATGATTGTCTCTAGTCATCTTATCCCATTCTTGTATCTGACCATTCATGGCTATATAAACGCCATGTTTAATCTGTGTCTGTAAGGCACCACAGGCAAACCCAACATTAAAATCACCATCACTTTCTTTGAAAGCCTCTGGTAAGAATGCTCCAGTAATGACAATTACTTTTGGCAGATTGTGTTGTGCTATATATTCTGCTGTTTTCATCATGGTATCGGTGCCATGGGTGATGAGGATCTTGTAGTGTGTAGACTGTTGACAAATCTCCAATAGATGCTTTCTAAAAACAGTGTTTTTATACTATACTTTAAAAACATTACATTTTCAAAAATACAATGTATAAGGAGGTTGAGAATTGAACTTCCTTAATGTCAACCTTGAATACTAATAAATGTGTTGTAAAATGTACCAGATTTAAATTCTCTGTATTCTTGTCCTCTGAAGAAAATCATAATTTAGGACTATTTTGTTTTCAACACTACAAATAAAGCAAAACTGCATTATTTTAAATATAAGAAACACTTCCTTGAAATACAAGTCAAAGAAGGTGATGTCGTAGATACAATCATCAACTAAGTTTACCTGTCATTATCTGTCATATCCTGGCTGTCTTTCTGACAAGCTGTAATATATTCTACTTCATACATTTGTACATTACTTTAGCTCTACTAATAATCCTCTGAGCAGCTGGTTCTGTTATTTCAAATGCATAACCCAAGTTTGTTCTTGGGTAAGCCTTGTCAATTGTCCCTTAAATAGGAAAACATTTTGAATTTTATGGGCAATAAATGTTACTAGTAAGATAAAAAAGAATTGAAGATACCTAGGAGTGATCATAAAATTATTGTCATTGACAGACAAAACCATGGTTACACAAAAAAGGGGACAATAACACTATGAATAAATGCACAACACAAATACCAAAAATTGAGTAACATAAACCCCACTAAAAACTAGGGGGAGTCCAGCTGCTCTGGGAGGGAAATCAACTTCTGCTCCACATGTGTCACCTGTTGTATTACTGAAGTAACTAGTTATATCTGGGGGTAGTCATAGCTCAGAAAGAAGGCTGGAAAGTTATTATGACAAACGGAACAAATCAATGGTCATTTGTGACACAGATATTCTGCAACGGTCAACTAATGTGATGCTGACTATACAATTTTTTTAAATGTTTTTGCTAGAAAAAATACTTTAAAAAACTTTTATATTAACAGACTGCACTTTTTCATTTTTCAGTGTTTTTTATAAATGTAAAAGACAACCAATATGTTTTATTTTTTCATTTCATTTACTGTCATAAAGTCAACAGAACATGTTTAACATGCATATGGTTGAGAATATTTTAGTAATTTATAATACTAAAATTTTAGAAAATTTCGTTCTGAAAAAGCATTTATTATTGTATTTGTGCTAACTGGCACATACCAGTTCATGTATCATTATCAACCTTTTCCTCTAGGGTTTAATTTTAACCTTACCTTAAAGCAAATATGAAGTTACAAATACAAACAAATGAAGAGAAACATTAAACTTAAATATAATTGTTAGAGGCAGCATAAAAGGAGGATAATAATTTTAAGTTTTATGCCACTCGAGTAATTTTCACATATATATATCATGGGATTTTATTTTTATTGGAGAAAGAGAGAGCCAGAACTGAAAAAATAGATAAAAGATGTGTAGGATAAAAGAGCTACTTAGTACTCAAGGTTAAAGGATTCAGATACCAAAAATTATATTGGACATGATGTGACCTATTTTACCAAATGTGGAATTTTGTCAAATTTTCCATGATAGTCCGGTTTACCAACAAAAGTTGACTGGTCCAGAAAAGAAATCTTGTTTTGTTTTTGTTGTTTATTACTTACCTCCAGTCTGTACCACTAGAATGCTGCCATGACTGGATGCCATGGTAATTGCACAGCCTATAAATATTCACAGGTATCTTTTTAATATATATTTACTAAGACAAAACATATATTAACATTTTTAAGTTGATTTGTGTTTTTTGTTATTTTCATGAAACAAAATTATCATTTAAATTGTATTTTATCAAGGACTGTCCCTGATTTTATTAAGGGTTTTTTTAGTGTTGTAATTGTTAATTTAGAATGAAGTACATAAATCTCTGAATTGTTATATTGCTCATAAAACACTGTGAAATCAATGCATTTTGTAAACCTGTCCTTTTTGTCTCAATTGATTACATGTACATTTATTGGACCAATTATCTGTCTGGAAATATCTGTTTCACTAGTGTATCCATTCAGAAATTAAGTCTGTTCCAGTTATCTCCCCTTTCATGTTATCCAGGTTACCTTAGAACTTGATCCTATCCATGATCTGCCTACTGATTCAAGGTCTGTGTTTCAACAATGTTTTTTATGAATATAAAAAGTGCTCCTAACAAAACTAAACAATTTTTTTTACCATTTATTTAGATATTGTGAACTTCTCTGACAAAAAAATGTGTCATCTTGAGTTCAAAAGCTGAAAAAATGTTGAAAGTTATGTATTTAGCAAGTTAATTTTTTATCAACTAATTGTATTGTTATTTCTGTTATAAGTTATCACAATAATCTGCAGTTTCCTTCAATGTCACAATCTGTCTTCCATATCTATTTTCAGAAGCCTCAATTTACAACCTGGTCTTATTTTAGTAGTATATTGTTTAACAATCTTTCTTTCACGTCCTTCTGTGGTCTGTTTTATAACAATCTGTCTGTTCTCTCTGGTGGTAGTGGTTTTCCATTTCCCTGTCAGTTATTCCACAGGTTTTCTTGTCAAACTGTTGTTCATGGTTGTTTTTAGACATCTATCTACATTCAGAGATCCAGTGGCTGAAATTCATTTCAGCTTTAATTTTACATGTTTTCAGCTGTTCGCATTATCACAAATGTGAACTGCAGTTTGCAGATTTTTCCTTGTCACATTTAGTTTTTATATCTGTAAATACTTGTAACTTTATTAAGTTCTATATTTTTTTTTATATCTTATTTCTGAATTTTTTTAGTAGTCATACTACATCTTCAGTCTCTCTTGTCACACTATGTTTCAGGCAGAGTTATGTGGAATCAGCTGTGCAAGAGTGTGTGTACGAAAATCTTACCTCAATAGACTAGGACTTATGTGTGTTTATATAAGGGAACATTTACGGTAAAATTCCGTACTGGCGCACCCGTTTGTTTTAAAATTATGTATACTGAATAACTGGTTTCCATTTCTGTTCCTTCCTTTGTTCTATAGACAGTATCAAAACAATCATAACAGTTTGGAAAACAAACGAAATGGTTTGCGAAAAATGTAAGTTAAAACTTTTTAAAAAACACAGATTAAATCCGTTAACACCCAAATGAACTGTACAACGCTTTAGGTAATAGATCTGTTTCCATTCATCTTATATATGATATAATGAGATATAAAACATTCTATACATCGTTTATGGGTTAAACTTGAGCCAAGGTAAACATACCAAACCGTCCAAACGACCAAAGGCTAATTGTTCTTATCTATCTTTATCAGACCATGATCTATTTTTAACGCTTTAGGGACACCTCGCCATAGTATGACTTCGGCCATGGACACTTCGTACATAGACAACTCGGCCCTATAGTAAGTGTTGACGTAGGTTGTATAGTGTTTTTTGCGTTACAAATGAAAACTGCTTACCGCGTATGGTTCAGCTTATGCTCCTTTTTTAGATCAAGAAGGGACCTTTTGAAATCAATAATTATTTCCCCGAGATATTCAGCGTTTTGAAATAAAGCGGTTTTTTAGTTATGAACGGGCGATTTTTCATACTAAAATTTGACCTTAATTAGAACGGAACTGTACTTTAGGAACAATCGATTGTTGTCTACTCGAAATCCTTCGGGTGATGTCGTCTGCAGTTTAGGCGGGAAAAGTCTCGCGGTTTGTCCGAATACCATTGAACGTCACGAAAGCAGACGAACATTTGTAAACATCGTAAGGTCCCTTAAGAAACAAAAATGGCTGACTTATTATGTGAAATTTCCGTAGCAAAAGTCAAGGACGATTTGTAACAACTTAAATACAGAGGCATACTATAAAACATGGACAGGTTGTTGTATCTACGTTTTTTCTACTGAATTTTCGTAATAACAAGGTAAAATATAAAATAATGAAAAAATGCTAGCAAACAATTTTTTCCAAGGGGGGTTGGCATTTAGTATAGTACAGATCGGCTATGGATTGAATATATATATTTTTTAAATAAAGTTATTTAAAAAACAAAGGTTGATTGAAATAAATGATATTAACAATGAAACATTAGATATTAATCCTAAAATAACATCATTATATTAATAATATATTACTATTTAATTGTAAATCATCGCCAATCTTTGATTGATTAATTAATAAATAAAATGAATGATTAAAAAATAATTTTAAGAAATTAAACACCAATTAGACAAAGAAAAAAATATCTTTGATGTCAATTAACCAAAACAACATTCAAAGGACGAACCATGCAAAAGAACAAGCCAACTTCAATAAAGATACCAGTTTGGAGAAAATATAAAGGAATATCCAAGCACATTGAGTAATCTTTGTAGAACCGACTAAAATGCATAAAAGGGGGGCAAAGGAGAGACTTTTTCTCACAAATGTTTTGGTTATTATAGTGTTTTTATGCTCTTCGTGTGATCAGCCTGTGTGTGCTAGGCAGCATGCCTTGCAATGTGAGACATGTGATAACTGGCAACATCGCCTTTGTAATACTGGTAAGCAAAAGATTATTTCAGAAAAAAATATTTGTTTTAATTGAATTTAATTGTAAATTGTAGATAGTAAATACTTTCACTGATTTGATTTAGAATTTAAAATTTATTTTAGATACGATTTTTAGGAAAATGCATTAATGTCTTAAACAACCGAAACTACATCTACATCTAACATGTTTCTATTATATTAATGTTGATGTATAATGCTGTTAAATCTGTTTTTCTTAAACAATTGAAACTACATCTACATGTTTCTATTATATTAATGTTGATGTATAATGCTGTTAAACTGTTTGCAGAACATGTGTATTGTTTGATCTTTTAGGAATTTCCGCAGCCGTTTACAAACAGCTTGTAAATGAAGAGATAGACGTCGGCCATCTGTACTCTCCAGCAGTGCCATCAGTAAAAGACCTCCCAGACTCTGACGCTGCATCATACAGCGATAAAACGCTAACTCAAGATTCATTGACATTTATTGACATTTCTAAGAAATGTGATCTCAGATTTACTTACCCGATTGTAAATATTGGTGTCGGGTCGTTTCCCCCCTGCTACCTGTTCGCCCTGAGTCGATTCGCTCGTGTCGTTTTTGCACCTATAAAGTGAGTTGTTTTGCCCTTTTGGCTCCTCTAATAAAAACGAAAAAGCATATTGTGTGTGTTGGAGCTGATGAACTTTAATTAATAAAGCGTATTTTCGCAAAATTATGTTCGAACTTAGTGTATAAAAAATATAACAATTATAATTTCATTTGTTAATTACTTCATCAAAATAATTCAATTAATATGTTAATAACTGTCAAATACCAATAATCATTTTTTTATGTTATGATTAAATAAAATTTCAATCAAATTAAGAAACACCTTTGATCGAGCTTTACAGCTTGTGCCATCGTGTCAGTTAATTAAAGGTTCAAAATGATTTGTGAAATGTTTGATTAGCCAAAACATACTCTGTAAAACTCACCTGAATATATGAATATGAGCCACACCATTGGCAATCATTTCACACTCAAAACTTCACGATATCTATTCTATAGCAAAGCAGCACACATGTGATCGTTGGCAGCACAGTAAATGCCAGACGGGTATAACTGTAGAGCATTACAGATTTATTAAACTGACTTAATAAAATAAATATATTTAAAATTTCTTTTTTTTCCGTACATCTATAATAATTTAGATCCATGATATGTCAAAGATGGAAAGAGTAAAAACATGCACTTCAACAAAAAAAGTAAATTATTAAAGAAACCATAACACAAGCACATGTATTAGACAATTATCTAGCATTATATATATTATAAAAGTACGGGCAAAACGACCCAGGGCGAACGGGAATCAGGGCGAAACGACTCAGTGCGAACGGGATTCGGGGCGAAACGATACGGATTCATAAATATTGATGAGATGTAACTATTCATTCATTTTTGTATTTCATTGTATTTAAAACTTCAGGTGTGTGGGAGTTATGTTAGATAGTTATAAATGTATGTGAGCGAGTACTTATATATAAATTTAATTAGGTCAAATTTAAAATTAAAATACATGTATAAATGAAAGGTTTTGTATTCGAGGTGCATGTATACTAAATAATTATAGTATCATGTCTAAAATAAATATATTTAATGATTGCATGACGTTAGAGCGATTTAATGTGTATGGTGCTTTGTTATATTCTTATTGTTACTGCTTATGACTAAAATAAAATAATAAAGCTGTTTTTGTTATTTGTTATATTCAACATTCAATTGGTAGATATAACCTTTTCAATTACATACATCAATAAAAAGATCATATATAAACCCGTGATATAAACATGTCTTGTAAAATACGAGATTAATCTCCGGGATTAAACTTATTATTATCATCAGAAACTTCGATTATTTTACCACACAAAAACGAATCATCTTTGAAATATTAAAAGATAACATCATTTTAATCCCTGTACATACTGAATAAATCAACAATATACCAACATAAATAGTATGGCCGAAATGTCCGGGGCCGATGTCTACTGTGGACGAGATTTACTATGGATGAAAAAAGTATGGCTGACAAGTCCAAAGACCATTTTTAACCATGAAAGAGGATATAGATAAAATCAGTATTTATAGATCCGTGTTCTCTATTATTTTACTAACAAGGTTGTAGATGCAGTTGGAAGTACATTTGTAAATCTATGGATGATATTTTTCTAAAGGCAATATTTCGGAACGAGGCATGTTGGACAATGAACAAATGAATACATACTATTCAGAGGTATAGTCAACAATAAATAAATAAAAGCACAAACTGTAGAAAGAGTGAGATGAATCTGGGACCGTTGGCCCTAAAACATGTTCGCCCTGTGTTCTTTTGCCCTAATACCTGTTAGCCCCAAGTCAGTTTGCTCTATGTTTGGAATATATATTTACATAAGATGTTTTAAATAATAATGATACATTAAATGCAAAAGATATTTTAACCACTGTTTTGTTTTGTTAATTTTAAAATATTTTTAAATAGGCAGTTCGCCGTATGTTTGAAATAAATTTAATGTATATGATTGATAAAGTAAGGTACTTGATTTTACTAGTATCAGTCAACACATAGTTTTATTTTTAAATGTTGTTTTTTTCTGTTTATTTTAAATCAGGCTTGCCAAATTTGAGTTGAAGAAATTTTACATGTTATTGTTTTTAACTTATGTTTTGTATTTTTTCAACAGACTAACACCGAATGCAGATTATTTATTACACTAAAACTAATTGCTTTTATCAGGAACCTATAAATAGTTATACTTATCCCAGCTTTTATAAATTTCTCTGTCCAAGTTAATTATTTTTTAATCATTTTTAATCATTAAAATTATTTTTTTAACGATCAAAGAAACAAATAGGAAGTGATTTTTGTCTTGCCTGCGACGAAAGTCGCTGGAGGAGAGACATGTATGGGAATCCAGTGGTGGTGCGTAAACACTTGGACATCTTGCTTCATATCTTTGTAAACCTAAGCCCTAGGTCAATCAAATTTGGTCCAGTGGTAGCTTATGATGAGTACTTGCAAGTCAGTCACCTGACCTTGACCCCAATTTCACGGTCCAGCTACTACGTTAAAGTTTTTGGATTATGGCAGTTCCTCTGTAACCATGCATAATAGGATGATAATATTTGGTAAATAGGTTGCTGATGAGTAGTACATTGCTGTCTGGTAGGTGTCATCTGACCTTGACCTCAATTTCACGGTCCAGCGACTACGTTCAAGTTTTTGTATTCTGTAACTGTGCATGGTAGGGTGACAATATTTGGTATACAGGCTGCTGCTGATAAGAATTTAAAGCTACAATGCTTATGACGAAATTTATTTTTGTTACTGATGTGGAATGCAGGCGAGGCATTTTTCTGTGTCCACATTTGTATTATTACATTATTAATTAATTGAAGCCATTTACTCCATTTTTATCATAAAACACACAACTTCATTATAACAATTGTTATTTTAATGTAATATAATAAAATAGGGCGAATGGACTTGGGGCAAACTGACCCTATAGCGAGTGAGATGGTGCCCAGTGACATCATAAATCGCATAGTGTGGTGGCTATATACTGAAAGGGGTCTGGAAAGCTTTGAGAAAAACGGTGCCAAACTCAGTGTGTTCTGGGCATTTTCTGCTACTTTTAACATGCCTAATTCTCAACAATTTACATTGGGAATTCCCTAAAAATTCACAGTGGTCAGGTTTGGAGATGTTTTTGGCCATACCACCTTCAAAGGTACTGGATGTGGGAAAACAGACATCAGGTGTATAAAAAAAACTTTCCTGTTTGTTTAAGATTAATTATTTATTTTATTTTATTTTTTAATTTGCACACCATATCGTGCTTTTGTATATGAGCTACGCCTCGCCTATTACTATTAGTTCTTTTATTGACATTTCATTTAAAAAAGAAAAAATCCTCACCCCAAGTGCATGTAATCTAAAATTTATAATTCCAATGAAATATTTTGTATATTTTTGACTAAAGTTTGTTTATTAATATATTTGATAAGTACTAGTAACTGTATTATGACTTGACGATAATAAATACCACTGTTACTGAAAGTTAAGTACACATTATTGACATATAACATGTACTAGTATCACCAAATAATTGACCAAGAAATCTTTTTTTAGAAATAAACTATAACATCAGTAATTCATGATTATATGCAACAGTATGTAGTCATTGATTACTGATGGTACATGTATATTGTATATTTATATCTACATGATCTATAGAGAAGAAGGAGAAGATTTCTTGGTCAGTTATTTTGTGATACATGTTCGTTACTCTCACTCACATTGGTTATTATTACAATGATGTTACAAAATACAGTTTTAATGTTTAAACCTAAGATAAATGTAAAGTTGTTATGAGGAAAAATGTATAGTTGTGGTTTCAATTTAATTAAGTTACAGATTGTTGTTACACATTTTACCTTCATTGTAGGTGAAAAGAAACTTGGTAAAGTCATTACTCCTGATCCATGGAAGACAGGAGCCAGAAACACAACAGGTTAATTTTAAATTTTTTGTTTATGTATGCAGCATAACAGAGATCAAGCATACAACTTGGAAGAATAATATGTAATTGTACTTAACACATGTATTTCAGGGCTTCATCCAACTTTGGAAATTGACAAATTTATAAAATAATCTTAACTCAGTTTTTACAGTCCATTGCTAGAATATTTGTGGGACATCAGTGTTGCAGAGACATATTTTCTTGTTTCTTCAAAACTACAGAAAGTTCACAAAAAACAAATAAACATGTAACATAAAGGGAAAAAACAAGGACAAAAACTAGTAGTTAACTACATGTACTGACTTGGAACAAACACATAAAAATATATATGTTGGGTTTTAACAATATTAATATAAGAATCTTAAAACATTCTGTCATTATTTCTTTAGAAGGAGGAGGGAGAAAAGTTGGTGAAAATAAAGCATTGACTGCAAAGAAAAACAGGTAAAATAATAGATATACATACTTTTGATTAGAAGGTGTATTCTGTTAAAACTCAGTTTATGTTTATTATTTGCACAAAACATGGGAGGAGGGCAGGTTCTTCCCCTTATTGATGGATTTGTTAGCTGACTTGCTAAGGAAGGAAATTAAAACAGTTTTTAAAGTTGAGTGTTTCTCTTGGGCCTAACTATTGATATATTGTAAATAATTAATGTAAATATGTTATTAATAGGACATCAAACAGAGCATATATTCTGTTGCTCAACATTTTATGGTATCAGCATAACAGGCGGTAGCCTTGTCTATTCTCATATATCACTGCCTTTTAATTGGGGATGACATTGTACACAGCAATCAGATGATACAATCAATTAGCACTGGACAGCCATGTGACTCTGGGGTGGTCTGACCTGTTCAGTGGGAAAGTCAGTTTGGCATCTGGCAGGCATTGCAAAAGCAGCATTGTGCATAGTTATGTTATATTGATAGTAGCCAATACTCAGGACATAGTTTTCGTAAAGGGGGCACCTCCTTTGCCTTAGAATACGGTATCCCAGGAGACCTTATTAAGTTACAGGGTGACTGGAAGAGCGAAGCATATAGGAACTATCTTGACCCATCCTTTGCTCATAGACAACAGGTCATGGATACCTTTGCAAATGCTCTCACTTCCCCTTCTTCCCCTACCAATACATGAACAGGTTTGGGCTGTTTTGGGAGTACCACAGGATTGCTTATTAATGTTATATTTGTCATTTGCATATACTGTTGTAACTTGTGTTGTACTGATAATGACAAATAATAAAAACTGTGGTTGACGTCAGGCGCGTAGCTGCCTATACGCGAGTACGCAGCTGAATCCACATTATTTTGACCAAAAAAAATTTTTTTAGTAAAAAAGCTATTCATCTCCATTTTTATGCTAAAATAAATGGATTTTCGTTGGTCAAGAAAGCTCTCCGGAGGCCCCAAAACGCACCAAATTGCACCATTTATTTCAAAATTTTCAGGGGGGGCATGCCCCCTGACCCCCCTAGATTATTTTGAATCCACATTCTTTATAGGCTAGCTATGTGCCTGGACGTTGCCCAAACCTGTCTTGGTACTCGACTCCAATCTTAATTGACAAGGATTGCCAGTTTTCCTACCGCAGGTCGGGGGTTCTCTCCAGGTACTCTGGCTTCCTTCCCCAATAAAAACTGGACGCCATGAAATAGCTGAAAAATTGCTGAAAGTGGCATTAAAACACCATTCAAACAAACAAACAAACAAACCTGTCTTGTGTGTTACTTTAGAGTAAAGGATATTAAATAAGACAGAGCTGCAATCTTCAGACATATCTGTGACCCCTCACTGAGCTCAGAATTTACAAGAGCACACACATTCACATATTGCATTGTTTCTGGGGTTGGTACATTAACACATGGGTAACTTCTTCACACCTCTTACAATCAGAACAATTATCTAAAGTGGGTGGGGTAGGGGGGCAATCTCTGATGTCTTGTATTAATAATAATATTAAATTATTAAGTGTATATGTATAAATCTTGTCTTATTAATTAGAACATCCCAGAGGACTTTAATGGCATTACACATCCTTTTACCTAGTGATACTAAGCAATTTGAACTAAATGTTATTATGCTATCACATTCAATACTATAACTGCAAAAGTTTGTAGTTAAAACATTCTTCCTAGATTTAATAATTTTGTAACAATACAATTTTTTTTCTTTTTTAATAAAAGAAAAGTCCTTGTATGTCCTAAATGACATGTATGCTTTAATTACAGATTTGCTCCATATGAAGGATTTGAAAAGTGTAAAATATGTAAATCAGTAGTTCACCAGAAAGGATCTCATTACTGTCAAGGTACATTTATTTTATAAATTAAAGAGTAATGTAGCTTCACCCTTCTAAGCTAGCACAAAGCATTAAAGGAGGTAAAGCATAAACTTGTCTGAATCAGAACATTATATCCACATAGGGGCAAAAATGTAAAAATATAATTTAAAGTTTAGACCTATAAAAGTGTTTTCGTGTACACAAAAACTATATAAAAGGCTTGTTCTTAGTATAATATAGCTGCACAACCATAGCTCTTTAGGTAGTTAGACATTTTTAGTTTGTTTGTCCATTTACTTTAATGTTGTATTTAAATAACTGTTATTTTGTCATTATACTTATATGATTAAATGCAATATCTCATTTTTAATTATAAAGTTTCAAATGAGGTCTACTTTAAAGTTGTGAAGAGAATGCACAACTATAAAATACAAATGTCATAGTTTACCTTGTATGATATATCAAATATTGTTGCATTATTTAATCTTCACTTAGGTTTTAGCATATTTTATTGCAGTTGAGACAAATTTCTATTATAAATTTTAATTGTCTTTTGTTTACAGGATGTGCCTACAAAAAGGGTAAGTATATGTTGTACATGCAGTTTACCATCAGTTAACACCAACAAAAGAATATGACACATATATACAAATCTGGTTTTATTTTCAAATGCAATTCAAAAATTGTACAATCCTATGGTCAAACATTTTATACAGTTAATAAATTTATATTAACAGCTAATTGTGTATTCTGTACTTAAGCTTAGTGCAAATGTCGAGTTACAAAAATTCAAAAGAATTTAAACCCTGTATGAACTACTGATAAATCTAAGTAACTTCACTGTTTGGAATACAAAATGAATCCCAAAATCATATATGTAGGGTTAGGTTAATAAACTAATGATCTCTGAAGGAAGGAAGGAACGAACGAACTTGGATATGATGTTATAAACTAAAACAAGTATTTGTGGATCTAAAAACATAAGAAATAAATAGAAACTAACTACAGTAAATTTGCAAATCTAGTGTATAGGAGTATATAACAACAGACATTGAATTACATGTATAAAAATGAAATGGATTATTGAATGTAACAGAAGGGATGATATTTTATTATTATAGGAATTTGTGCCATGTGTGGAAAAAAGATCATTGAGACCAAAAATTACAGACAAACATCTGTGTGATATTTGAGGAACGAAATATTGTACTGGATGTTGGATATTAGACATTTTATAAATTCATCAATATGATTGTTAACAATAAATTGTTTTCAAAATTTATACATGTACAGATATATTTATGAATTTAATGTTACATTTTAAATTGAACTTGAGAAAGTCATAATTTTGAGACAGTTTATTTATACAATGTACATGTATTATCACTATTATGATACATGAGTAACTGGATACAGAATCTAATGAAATTCTTTATACTGTTTTAAAGATATGTTGAAGTGTTAAGTGTTTTTGCTATGCAGTGAAGATATTATATTGTGTATGACGTGCCTAAAATACCTGTGGTAAAATGAGTATATATTATAAAATATCAACAGTCTTATGGCAAAGTCATAGCGAAGATTTCTCACATACTATATTTTAAGGGTGTCACAATCAACTTTGTGCCCTTAATTGCAGATGTCTTGCAACTTATATGTTTCTTTGTTGAAAAAGGTTAATATATATATGCATTATTAGATTCAAAATAATTTATTTGGGGGCACAAATTTCTACTTATTTTACCATGGGTTGGCCCTCTATTCCAAATATTTTATCCAGAGCTACCACAGGTTGGCCCTTAATGCCCACATTACTTTATTAATATTTCATTAATGAAGCACAGTAATATGATGTCGGTTTGCCATTCACTTTACAGATAATGGTCAATAAACCATATGACAGTTCTTTCATAACAATGCACACAATTTTGTCATAAAATGAACCTATAACCTACTGTTACCAATACCATTAATAACATTTGTTTTATTATAATGGATGCAAGCAATAAACATTCAGTTCACCTTGATAAAGATGTTAATTTTAAGTGGGTTTATGTGAATTAATATTAATTACACAGTTGTAATCTTTGTAAACTTTGAATTTAACTGTATTAGACTCCTTTAAAATGTATTTTTATCACATACTTATTGTCTGTTTTTACAGATGACTAATTTGTATTTTAACTTGTAAATATTTTTTAATAATAAAAATTGTCCTCTGATATTTTACATACTAGTTATGGAGTTATGATGTTTGGAATAGACCTATCCACCAGCTGATGTTCACCTCAGTCAATGCTCTAAACTAAAGATATAGTATCTGATGACATTATGATGCGGCATCAAGTCTGGTCCTCGCAACGTCCAATGATGTTTTTTGTTTGTTTGATGGTGTTTAACGCCAATTTCAGCAATTTTTCAGCTATATCATGACGTCCAGTTTTTATTGGGGGAGGAAGCCGGAGTACCCGGAGAAAACCCCCGACCTGCAGTAGGAAAACTGGCAATCCTTGTCAATTAAGATTGGAGTCGAGTACACCCTGCCTACAGTGAGAATTGAACCTGCAATCTCAGTGTTGACAGACCACGTGATCAATAAAAGACAAACTACCTTGACCACTCGGCCACCGAGGCCCCCACTGTCCAATGAAGCTGGTAGACTTTTGAACTTGTATACTGCAGTTTTTATTGTAATGCTATGTTTAGGGGTGAAGCCATCCTGTCTTACATTGTAGTAGCCATCCTGTGTGATATTGTACTAGTTATCCTGTGTGACATTTTACTAGTTATCCTGTGTGACATTGTACTAGACATCCTGTGTGATATTGTACTTGCCATCCTGTATGACATTGTACTAGCCATCCTGTCTTACATTGTACTAGCCATCCTGTGTGACATTGTACTAGCCATCCTGTGTGACATTGTACTAGTTATCCTGTGTGACATTGTACTAGACATCCTGTGTGATATTGTACTAGCCATCCTGTATGACATTGTACTAGCCATCCTGTGTGACATTGTACTAGCCATCCTGTATGAAATTGTACTAGACATCCTGTGTGACATTGTACTAGTTATCCTATGTGACATTGTACTAGTTATCCTGTGTGACATTGTACTAGCCATCCTGTGTGACATTGTACTAGACATCCTGTGTGACATTGTACTAGCCATCCTGTATGATATTGTACAAGCCATCCTGTGTGACATTGTACTAGTTATCCTGTGTGACATTGTACTAGACATCCTGTGACATTGTACTAGTTATCCTGTGTGACATTGTACTAGCCATCCTGTATGATATTGTACAAGCCATCCTGTGTGACATTGTACTAGACATCCTGTGTGATATTGTACTAGCCATCCTGTGTGACATTGTACTAGTTATCCTGTGTGACATTGTACTAGCCATCCTGTGTGATATTGTACTAGCCATCCTGTGTGACATTGTACTAGACATCCTGTGACATTGTACTAGTTATCCTGTGTGACATTGTACTAGACATCCTGTGACATTGTACTAGTTATCCTGTGTGACATTGTACTAGCCATCCTGTATGATATTGTACAAGCCATCCTGTGTGACATTGTACTAGTTATCCTGTGTGACATTGTACTAGACATCCTGTGACATTGTACTAGTTATCCTGTGTGACATTGTACTAGACATCCTGTGACATTGTACTAGCCATCCTGTGACATTGTACTAGCCATCCTGTTTGACATTGTACTAGACATCATGTGTGACATTGTACTAGCCATCCTGTGACATTGTACTAGCCATCTTGTATGACATTGTACTAGCTATCCTGTATGACATTGTACTAGCCATCCTGTGACATTGTACTAGTTATCCTGTGTGACATTGTACTAGACATCCTGTGTGATATTGTACTAGCCATCCTGTATGACATTATACTAGCCATCCTGTGTGACATTGTACTAGCCATCCTGTATGACATTGTACTAGACATCATGTGTGACATTGTACTAGTTATCCTGTGACATTGTACTAGCCATCCTGTATGACATTGTACTAGCCATCCTGTGTGACATTGTACTAGTTATCCTGTGTGACATTGTACTAGCCATCCTGTGACATTGTACTAGCCATCCTGTGTGATGTTGTACTAGCCATCCTGTGTGACATTGTACTAGTTATCCTGTGTGACATTGTACTAGCCATCCTGTCTTACATTGTACTAGCCATCCTGTGTGACATTGTACCATACATCCTGTGTCATTGTACCATACATCCTGTGTGACATTGTACTAGCCATCCTGTGTGACATTGTACTAGCCATCCTGTGTGACATTGTACTAGCCATCCTGTCTTACATTGTACTAGCCATCCTGTCTTACATTGTACTAGCCATCCTGTGTGACATTGTACTAGCCATCCTGTGTGACATTGTACTAGTTATCCTGTGTCATTGTACCAGACATCCTGTGTGACATTGTACTAGCCATCCTGTGTGACATTGTACTAGCCATCCTGTATGACATTGTACTAGCCATCCTGTCTTACATTGTACTAGCCATCCTGTGTGACATTGTACTAGCCATCCTGTGTGACATTGTACTAGTTATCCTGTGTCATTGTACCAGACATCCTGTGTGACATTGTACTAGCCATCCTGTGTGACATTGTACTAGCCATCCTGTGACATTGTACTAGACATCCTGTGTGATGTTGTACTAGCCATCCTGTGTGACATTGTACTAGACATCCTGTGTGACATTGTACTAGCCATCCTGTGTGACATTGTACTAGTTATCCTGTGTGACATTGTACTAGCCATCCTGTGTGACATTGTACTAGACATCCTGTGTGTCATTGTACCATACATCCTGTGTCATTGTACCAGACATCCTGTGTTACATTGTACTAGCCATCCTGTGTCATTGTACTAGCCATCCTGTGTGATGTTGTACTAGCCATCCTGTGTGACATTGTACTAGTTATCCTGTGTGACATTGTACTAGCCATCCTGTGTGACATTGTACTAGACATCCTGTGTGTCATTGTACTAGACATCCTGTGTGACATTGTACTAGCCATCCTGTGTGACATTGTACTAGCCATCCTGTGACATTGTACTAGCTATCCTTTGACATTGTACCAGACATCCTGTATGATATTGTACAAGCCATCCTGTGTGACATTGTACTAGTTATCCTGTGTCATTGTACCAGACATCCTGTGTGACATTGTACTAGCCATCCTGTGTGACATTGTACTAGCCATCCTGTGACATTGTACTAGACATCCTGTGTGATGTTGTACTAGCCATCCTGTGTGACATTGTACTAGACATCCTGTGTGACATTGTACTAGCCATCCTGTGTGACATTGTACTAGTTATCCTGTGTGACATTGTACTAGCCATCCTGTGTGACATTGTACTAGACATCCTGTGTGTCATTGTACCATACATCCTGTGTCATTGTACCAGACATCCTGTGTTACATTGTACTAGCCATCCTGTGTCATTGTACTAGCCATCCTGTGTGATGTTGTACTAGCCATCCTGTGTGACATTGTACTAGTTATCCTGTGTGACATTGTACTAGCCATCCTGTGTGACATTGTACTAGACATCCTGTGTGTCATTGTACCATACATCCTGTGTCATTGTACCAGACATCCTGTGTGACATTGTACTAGCCATCCTGTGTGACATTGTACTAGCCATCCTGTCTTACATTGTACTAGCCATCCTGTGTGACATTGTACTAGACATCCTGTGACATTGTACCAGACATCCTGTGTTACATTGTACTAGACATCCTGTGTGACATTGTACTAGACATCCTGTGACATTGTACCAGACATCCTGTGTTACATTGTACTAGACATCCTGTGTGACATTGTACTAGACATCCTGTGACATTGTACTAGACATCCTGTGACATTGTACTAGTCATCCTGTGTTACATTGTACTAGACATCCTGTGTGACATTGTACTAGACATCCTGTGAAATTGTACCAGACATCCTGTGTTACATTGTACTAGACATCCTGTGTGACATTGTACTAGACATCCTGTGACATTGTACTAGCCATCCTGTGTTACATTGTACTAGTCATCATGTGTGAAATTGTACTAGCCATCCTGTGACATTGTACTTGCCATCCTGTGTAAAATTGTACTAGCCATCGTGTGTGACATTGTACAAGCCATCCTGTGTGACATTGTACTAGCCATCCTGTGACATTGTACTAGCCATCCTGTGACATTGTACTAGTCATCATGTGACATTGTTCTAGTTATCCTGTGACATTGTACTAGTTATCCTGTGTGAAATTGTACTAGCCATCCTGTGACATTGTACTAGCCATCCTGTGACATTGTACTAGACATCCTGTGTGACATTGTACTAGTAATCATGTGTGACATTGTACTAGCCATCCTGTGACATTGTACTAGCCATCCTGTGACATTGTACTATCCATCCTGTGACATTGTACTAGTCATCATGTGACATTGTACTAGTTATCCTGTGACATTGTACTAGCCATCCTGTGTGAAATTGTACTAGCCATCCTGTGACATTGTACTAGACATCATGTGTGACATTGTACTAGCCATCATGTTTGACATTGTACTAGCTATCATGTTTGACATTGTACTAGCTATCATGAGTGACATTGTACTAGTTATCCTGTGTGACATTGTACTAGCCATCCTGTGTGACATTGTACTAGACATCCTGTGTGACATTGTACTAGACATCCTGTGTGACATTGTACTAGACATCCTGTGACATTCTGCTAGTTATCCTGTGACATTGTACTAGTTATCCTGTGTGAAATTGTATTAGCCATCCTGTGACATTGTACTAGACATCATGTTTGACATTGTACTAGCTATCATGTTTGACATTGTACTAGCTATCTTGTGTGAAATTGTACTAGCCATCCTGTGACATTTTACTAGCCATCCTGTGTGACATTGTACTAGCCATCATGTTTGACATTGAACTACCTATCCGGTGACATTGTACTAGTCATCCTGTGTGACATTGTACTAGCCATCCTGTGTGACATTGTACTAGACATCCTGTGTGACATTGTACTAGCCATCATGTTTGACATTGAACTACCTATCCTGTGATATTGTACTAGACATCCTGTGTGACATTGTTCTAGCCATCCTTTGTGACATTGTACTAGACATCCTGTGTGACATTGTACTAGCCATCCTGTTTGACATTGTACTAGTTATCCTTTGTGACATTGTACTAGTTATCCTGTGTGACATTGTACTAGCCATCCTGTTTGACATTGTACTAGACATCCTGTGTGACATTGTACTAGCCATCCTGTGACATTGTACTAGACATCCTGTATGACATTGTACTAGCCATCCTGTGTGACATTGTACTAGCCATCATGTTTGACATTGAACTAGCTATCCTTTGACATTGTACTAGACATCCTGTGTGACATTGAAATACCTATCCTGTGACATTGTACTAGCCATCCTGTGTGACATTGTACTAGCCATCCTGTGTGACATTGTACCAGCCATCATGTTTGACATTGAACTAGCTATCCTGTGACATTGTACTAGACATCCTGTGTGACATTGTACTAGCCATCCTGTGTGACATTGTACTAGACATCCTGTATGACATTGTATTAGTTATCCTGTGACATTGTTCTAGCCATCCTGTGACACTAGACTTCCTGTATGACATTTTACTAGCCATCCTGTGACATTATACTAGCCATCTTGTGACATTGCACTATAGTTATCCTGTGTAACATTATACTAGCCATCCTGTGTGACATTGTACTAGCTTTCCTTTGTGAGATTGTACTAGCCATCCTGTGACATTGTACTAACTATCCTGTGGATTTTCTTTAATATGACAATTAGAGTATTTTGAATTGAAAATAATTTCAAAAATTCAAATTATCTCTTCAGGGCCCAGTTTCATAAAACATTTCAAATTTGAGGATTTCCTCAACTCAAATAATGGCCAATCAGATTGCTATAAAATTCAAATTTGATTAAATACTCAATTGGTACTACATGTATTTACAAGTAAAGTGAAATCAAATAATTAATTAACTTCAAAGTGTGTTATTGTTTGATGTTTTACAGCTATTTTTCAGCTAATCATTAAATTGTATATAGTTTTATTGGAGTAGAGACTAGACGACAGCACATAGAAATTATGATCAAATATATTCAATTAAGGTTCAAGACAGGGTAGGGCATATTAAAAAAAATGATTATCATGTGAGCTGCCAGCTCCAGTAACAATTCATAAGTTTCATATTTTTTCTAGTATCATTGTATTATCATCTTAAAGAAGCTCAAGTTGCCCCTATTCTAAAAAAAAACAGTGTCTTAGAGAAAAGTAATTATAGACCAGTTAGTGTCTTACCCGTAATATCAAAAATTTTCGAAAAAGCTATTGAAACACAATTATCAAAATATTTTGAAAACATTTTTAATCCTTTTTGGGCTGCTTTTAGACCTGGTTTTGGATGTCAGATTTCTTTGCTACGTGTAGTTGAAGACTGGAAAAAAGCCTTAGATAACAATGAATACTTGGCATCGATACTTATGGATTTATCTAAAGCATTCGATTGCCTCCCCACGATCTTCTCTTACTAAAATTAAAAGCATATGGACTATCTAAAACTTCTTTAGATCTTATGAATAATTATTTAACAAAAAGGAAACAGTGTGTAAAACTAAACCAGAATATAAGCAGTATGCTGGATATCTTTAAAGGTGTATCTCATGGGTCAATATTAGGACCCATTCTTTTAAATATCTTTATAAATGATGTATTTTTATGTGTTAAAAAATGTTCCCTATATAATTATGCAGACGACAATACTTTGGCTAAATCTGATAAATGTTTACAAAATGTAATTTCATCTCTAGAAGAGGATAGTATTTCTATGATTAAATGGTTTTCGGAAAATAAAATGCAGGCAAACCCAGATAAATTTCAAGCAATTGCTTTTGGCAGAAAAACTCATTTAAAAATATTGTTTTTGATATTAATGGCATCTCATTATCTTGTGAAGACGAAATAAAACTGTTAGGAGTAACGATTGATTTCAAATTAAATTTCAACACACACATATCAAATATTTGTAAAAAGGCCGCTAGGCAATTAAACGTTTTAAAAAGAATAGGTAAACATTTAAGTAGGCTAGGAAAATTAACCATTTACTATTCTTTTATAATGTCTAATTTTAGTTACTGCCCTTTGACTTGGCATTTTTGTGGTGAACAAAATACTAAAAAAAAATAGAAAAAATTCAAGAACGTGCACTTCGATTTATATATGAAGACTATCAAAATTCATTTGAAACCCTACTAGAAAAGTCTAAATTACCATCACTAAAAACTCGACGAATGCGCACCATAGCTTTGGAAACCTTTAAGATATTAAATAAGAAAAGTCCATTAATGATACAAAATTTGGTTAAAATAAAAAACAATTCATATAATTTCAGATATATAAATACAGCTGAGGTAGACCAAGAACTACTACCTAAAAAATCCTTCAGGTATGAGGCAGCACAAATTTGGAATTCACTACCAAATGATGTCAGGAATATGGCATCATTTGCACAATTTAAAAGCTATCTAGGAAATTGGTGCGGGGACCAGAAATGCAAATGCAGTGCATGTCGCATACCTATGCTGCCTCATAGCTGAAAATTTGAAATTTTTATGCTGCTTATAGCTGGTTTGCTTTATTTAATTTAACTGTTGTTTCTATAAATTTTAGTGCTTTCTGTACAACTGCTTTATATAACTTATAACTTTTGAACTCTACTAGGCTACTTGTAGTTACTGCATGCATATGCTTCTATACTATATATAAACTTATAAATTTATGTTTTTAACTGTTTTTAGATATGTGCTGCTTATCTTAGTACTGCTTAATTTGTTAGTGCTGTTTGAAACCACTATTTTTTATTAAAGTAAAATGTGCTTTGTTTTATATGTAATGTAAATTTAGTGCTTTCTGTACAACTGCTTTATATAACTTATAACTTTTGAACTCTACTAGGCTACTAATAATTATTGCCTGCATATGCTTCTATGCTATATATAAACTTATAAATTTATGTTTTTAATTGTTTTTATATATTTGCTGCTTATCTTAGTACTGCTTAATTTGTTAGTGCTGTTTGAAACCACTATTTTTTATTAAAGTAAAATGTGCTTTGATTTGGGAACTGGTCATTTCGTACCCTGACCATTTCGTACCCTTACAAATATGGTCAATTCGTACCCATCGCTGAGTCAATTCGTACCCGACGGATGGTCAATTCGTACCCGACTAAAATTTTCTGAAATCGTAATGAAATTGTATATGTATTAAAAAGGTAAAGAGTGATCAATTAAATGTTTTCTTGATTATTTTACTCAACTTTATTTTTAATTAGTCGGCATATTGTGTTCAGGTTCTTTGTATTGAATGGAGTGTGGTGATAATTTCTATTGTATGTTGTAAGTTTATAATTAGTTTGTGATTCTAAGTGTGCACATTAATTCTTCCGTAAATGGCCGATTTCTGGTACAGATGACCCAGTACAGATGATCTCACGCGCACACATCTGTACTTGCTGCGTCATCCAATCAAAACGCCAGAAACAATAACGTTGTTATGGAAGCATAACAACGTTCTTCTATGACGTTCTTGTTTCCGGCGTTCTGATTGGACGTCAGAGACAATGGAGTCTACAACAATGGAGAGTCTATATGTTATAGCGATTTGAAAGTTGTTGGTTTACGGAAGAAATAGGTACTTTCATACGTTTTTGGGAAAGTCCGTGTGAACTTTCACTCGCGATAGAAATTTTTATGTCTTTTGGCTTGTTTCGCTGCGCTCCACTCGCGAAAAGACATAAAATTTCTATCACTCGTGAAAGATCAACCGGTCTTTCCCAAAATCGTATGAAAGAACCTACTGGTCACGGAGTAGTTCTCGCCGGCAAGTAATTCTCGCCACCCGATCTTTTGACAGTTTTTGTGAAAAATTGGCATTTTAAAAGTGACCAGCGTAATTTGTTTTGGATGTAAGATGGTGAAATCTATTAAATGAAGCCTTTTCCATTGATTTACATGGAAAAATAACGGCACAGTCACAAAAATGGCGAGAATTGCTTCTGTCTTTTTTATGGCGAGAACTACTCTCTGACCAGTATTATTCTTCCTTAAATCTTTTATTATTTTAAGTGAACTGTTGTCTTTATACATCTCGGATTTGTTCGGCAATGCGTCAAGAAAACTGACTTAAAAATGAAATATGTGAATTATGAAAACTAGTATTTTTCAAATTTTATTACGATAAATGACATAATAATGGTAACAAAGAAGAGCACAAAATAAGTAACTGGAGCAGTAAATAAAAATATATATTAAAGACAAAAACATAGCATTTTCATACTTTTCTTAATTTTGTTGGCAATGATAGCAAAAGTTGGATTTACCAGTATCTCTTAAAACTTGTACATATATATTATTTTACTCATCATTATTTCTTAAATAGATACTTACTTACTTACTGAGATTCATATAACTCATGATGTTTTTATTAACAGAAGATTTCAGTGCAAATATTAGTTAAACTTATTTCAACTGGAACAATTAAAAATCACTTATCTAAAACAATTTTTTTGTTTTTACTATTTATTGGATCAAATACGGTAAAAGATATATGATTATTTCCCCTGAAATTTTCTCCTATTAAATAAGACGATTTGATTGGCAACAGATTTGTTGAAAAATGGAGTCGTCTCTTTAATTTAAAAATAAATTGTATAAATGATGTGTGTACTGCAAAATTATATAACAGATTAAAGTTTTGGAACAAATATTTCAATAATGTCTGTAAAAACTCTAATGCCAGAGGTGAATGCCGCTGTAGAGCGTTTGCTTGAACTTGGTAAATAGATTTTGACATTTTAAATGCATCTGTGACTCAGTGCGATGATTATGAAAATGGTCATTTATTTTCCTTTTATCGTTCAATTTTAAGTAAAAGTTTTATATCAATTCTGTTAAATTTTTTCCAGTTTTAGTTTTGTTTTCTTTTTTATGTTACTACCCAGGTCAGCAAGTGTTAAAGTTTTTTTTTAATGATAGTTTATAAACCATGAGAAAAAATACAAAAGATGTTTATAAAAATACAAAAGATTTTTATAATTAAAAACCAAAATACTCAGGTCAGCAAGTGTTGAAGTTTCCATGTAATCATAACCAGTGCCAAAAATTTTCACAATGATATAATTTTTTAGCTGATCGAATGAAATATGAAGAATTTGGTTTCCATGACAAAGACATATTAAATATTGATAAAGTAATTGAAGCTATACATGAATTGGTAAGTTTAACAATTTCACTCTGTATTATAGTACATCATATCATACTTTTTTAGGGGGCCTCGGTGGCCGAGTGGTCAAGGTAGTTCGTCTACTATTGATCACGTGGTCTGTCAACACTGAGATTGCACTTTCGATTCTCACTGCAGGCAGGGTGTACTCGACTCCAATCTTAATTGACAAAGATTGCCAGTTTTCCTACGGCAGGTAGGGGTTTTTTCCGGGTACTCCAGCTTCCTCCCCCAATAAAAACTGGACGCCATGATATAGCTGAAAAATTGCTGAAAGTGGCGTTAAAACACCATTCAAACAAACAAAAAAAACATACTTTTTTAGTGTTCATGCATGTAACATTGTATACTAAAAGTCACAGTGTCTGTGCAGTGGTTTTTGCCTGACAAAAATGTGCCCAAAAAGATATTTTGCATAGGAATTTCTCAAATGTCCACATTTTGCATTGCAGAATATGGTAGTGAGAGAATTTTTTTTATTATGAAATAATTCATTTAAGCTGGACAACTGTGCCAGGAAATTGCAATGGTAGGCAATTACTTTTATGCATGATTAGCTACAGGTTGCACTTTCCTGATTAAATGTATAATGAATGAATATTTTTATCTCATTTTGCAGGAAAAAGAAAGACGTGCAGCACATGATTTACTTGAAACAGAGACAATTCATGCCAGTATTCTTAGACATAAACTACAGTTTTTACCAGCACAAATTAAACAAGAAATAAAAGGTATACAATATTTTGCAGACTATTTATTTTCATTGTTTAAGAAATAATTCATGAGGGGTATGATGTACTCATTTACACATGGGCTGGACCTTTATATTTGATTAGTTTTTACTGAGGGATAGCGAGGTAGAAAATATGAATATAAAGGCCCAGCCCATGTGTAAATGAGTACAACATTATACCCAAAATGAATTATTACAATTTTAATATGACAAAATCCTATGTTTTCCAAGTCAGGCTTGCCATTTTCATGATAAATAATTTTTGGTCTAGAAATCCTTTCAAGTTTGCAACATATGGTGGATGGGATGCGTAATATATTGTTTGATGTTATATGGACGTCATATTGGAATGCAAAATAATATCAATAAGTATACTGATATATCACAATATAATAAACAAAATAACAAAGTTTTATGTTAATTATGGATTCACTATGCAGCAGTTGAAACAAAATGAGGTTTATATTTTTATGTCTGAACTAAAGACACTGGGGGCGGCGGTGGCTGAGTGGTTAAGGTAGCTCGTCTACTATTGATCCCGTGGTCTGTCAACTCTAAGGTTGCAGGTTCGAGTCTCACTGTGGGCAGGGTGCGCTTGACTCCATTCTTAATTGACCAGGTTTTCCTATGGAAGGTGGGTGTTTTCTCTGGGTACTCTGGCTTCCTCCCCAATAAAAAGTGGATGCCATGATATAGCTGAAAAATTGCTGAATGTAGTGTTAAACACCATTCAAACCAAACTTAATTAAAGAATAAAAAAAACGATAATAACTCAGAAACTTATTTTTAATTATGAATTTGTTTAAGTGAAATCCTGAATAGTTTTAATTCTTTTTGTTATACAGATGCTGTATATTCAGCTAGACAAGATAACGCTGAAGCTTTGGATAGTTCAAAGAAAAAATTGGCATCTATAACTAATAATATCCATTATCTTGAAGAACGACAACATGATCTGGAGAAAGATTATAATACATTGCTGTATGTATGAATTATATTTCTACCTTTTGATAAATGAAATGGATTAAGTTTCTTCAATGACAGTTTAGTGACTGTGATTTCTGTTCCCACACATTCTGTTTTATGTTAACATGTTATAAAATTCATACTGCTTTTTGCATTATCTCCCTTATACATTTGTATTTATTTCCTGAATTTTTAATTAATTTCTAATATGTACTCCAAAACATAACAGAATTGCTGTGTACAGCAACTGACCTTTTAAAAACCCTTCATATTTGTTTTCTCTTATGTAGTATGTACAATGTACAGCTGAATAACCTCTAGAAATAGTCTAAAAATCTACTCTTGAATATTGTTGTTTTGATAATGCACAAACATGCTGGACATCTACATTGTAAACTTTTAAAGGCAATAGGTCATAGGAGAAACAGTTGGAAGCAGGTGGATTACAGTATTTCTTCACCATTAATTATTAAATTGTATATAACTTGTACTGTCTTGATTGTAGAAATACCCTGATCCATGGGTAGCTAAGGGACTATATTTATAGTTTAGAAAGTGTGGCTTTTTATAGTTTAAAAAGTTTATATACAAGTTATGAGTCAAAAGTAAGAACATCAGTAATACATGTATTTTTTTGTACTACCAACTATTGTTTGATGAGTTATCAAGTAAAATGCATGATCTTTTCCACCCACATGTTAATAGTAAAGTAAACACTGTCTTGACACCACTTAGCTTTTTTTGCTGGAAACCTCTTAAATAAGACTGTACCAAATGTCAAAGGTAAAGCTTTCTGGTTGTTTTCATTAACACATAATAGTGGACACCTTTCTAATAAACAGTAATGTTTATGATAAAAATGAATGTAGTCTTTGTTAAAAAACTAGTTTCTGTTAGAAAAGATAGTAATGAAAAATCAGTGCTCTAGAACAGGGTCTGTCTGTAATAATGTTTAACCCCACTGACTTACATTTCAATATGGTGATCTTCCATTCTTATTTTTGCCTCTAAATTTTCACCAACTGGTATGGAGATCACCTATCAGCAATGCTGATGACATCAAATTATTGGATTTTAGTAATACTATTTGCTTAATCATGCAAATAAGCAGCTGAAGCTCTGAGAACTGTAGCCAGTTACTAATTAAGTGTGTCATGTTCTATATTTTTCTTGAAGTTTAATATTAAATATTTACTGTAGCACTAACTAATTTTCTTTGTGATTTTTAGACCAGAAAGAATTTCTGCACAAAAAGAACATGAAGATATTATTCAAGAACTTAATGAAAAAATGGCAGAAAAGGCTGGGTAAGAGTATCAGTAGTTGTAATTAGATGCTTATTGTTGACTTCTATCATTTTCCTAAATGGATTTTTCTTTTTTTTTAATTGTTATTTGCACTGTTGTTCAGTCATCATGAACTTAACTAATTATTAATTGTGAGCTTTTGCTATTATTTCATCCTTTAATATTTGAATCGTTTCCTCCTTTACCACTTTACAATCGAATTAAAGTATTCCTCTATTAGAAATTCATCAAGTAAGTTAACTTTTTCCATTGGTACATATATTAAATACATAACAAAAAGCCTTTAGATGAATTTATATAATTGGTCTCTTAGAAATTTGTTAGCCTTCCAAAAATGAAGGTGGAGGTTTGCTTTTGGGGGAAAATTTATCTTTTAAAAGAAGGGGATTGTCTGATGTGATGAGCCACTTTTTTTTGCAATATTTTGAAAAAGTATAGGAGCATTTTGAATAATACACAGTTATTGAATGTTCAATGTGACATTAAATTTTACATTTTTTTCTGTTTTTAGGTTACAAATTGTTTTGAATGAAACCAGAGACAAAGTGAGACAAACCAATCAAAATGTAAGTTAACATATGTCAGTTATAGCTGCTATTAATCCAAACTTCCATGTCTTGCATGAACACCTGTGATTTCTTTAACACCTATAAAAGTAACTTTCCTCATATTAAATCAGTTTTATAATGCTTTGATTTCTCGAACACAGATTTCTTGAAAGTAACTAAATTAGCAGTCCCAATTGTAAGATCAAGATTTATTTGTCAAATAAAGTGAAGAAACACAATTTTATTGATGAAATGTGACCTTGTTTGAAGACTGAAAATTAAATAAAATATATAAACTGATTTTTGATTCTGCTTTGCTTGTAAACTATTTCAAGAAATCACAAGAACCAGTTTCTTGAACTAATTACAGTCGTACTTCGATGGCTCAAACTCGAAGGGGCAGACAAAAATTGTTAGAGAAATTGGGAGTTTGAGAAACAGGGGTTTGTGATGTCCGGAAATGGTTCATGAGCGAACCTGAATCGAAATTGGAATCGGTTTATATATTTCAAAAAATTTCCTGTCACATTGAATCAATAAAATTGTGTTTCTTCATTGCATTTCATATATAAATCTTATTTTTAAGTACGTATTTATGTTTTGGTTAAAATAAAAAATATTTACTGTTCAATGTTTACTGTTTTTTTTCTTGTTTAATTTTGTGCACAAGGATTGATATTATTGCATTACGTAATTGAGCCAATGACCTCGATTCGGATTTGATAGCAATTTATTGGAGCATATTTTAATTAGTTAAAACCTATTTCAACAATATGCCGACAAAGGCGTACATAAATACAGATTGATGACAGTTAGGTTATTACTGTATAGCGGGTTATTTTAGCGGGTGTAAAATTTTGCGGTTTTTAGGTCAAAATGTATTGCAAAAAATTAGGTGGTTTTAATTTTGGCGAATGGGCAAAACCATAGAAAAAAATTTGGCGGTCTAGCAATCCAGGATAACATGTGTTTGTGTATTTTCCAATTGGAATGTAAGTAAACAAGGGGACTACATAGGAAGGGGACGGAAACAGGCTATATTTCATGTACAAAGACAGAAACTTAATTACGGATGAATAAATAATCTGAGGAGGAAGAAATTCTCCTGAAATAAAAACGATTTTATCCTGTTCAAATGTTTAGTTTTCCAATGTTTTTAAACATATTTTTTATAAGTTTTCTATAATTGATAATTAATTAATTAATTAATTTTGTATATACAGGTAAAATCACGTTGCATACCCATTTTGTAATTATGACAGATTTATTAATTGTGTGGTTTGTTGTAGTGCTTATCCGCATGTTTATTTAACGGTTTAAATGACAGTTAATTGAGGTGTCAATTTGACAACTAGATCACTATCAGGCCTTTTGATCTTTAAACAAAGGTAAAACAGATGAATAGATTTGTTGATGAGTCAAAATAATTTAAGACATTTTGTGCAGATATTGACCAAATTAGCCGTAGGACATTAATGAATAGTTTATTAATTAACACAATTTTAGGTAATACCAATATTTGACAAAAAAAAAAAAAAAAGGATTCAGACAAATGACCATGTTATTGATTAAATTTACAATACCGATCGTCTATAAAACATTTTACCAGAGTTTCTAAAATCATGAATTTTAGCGGTTTTTATTTTGGCGATTTCAGTTTGACCGCTAAAATACACCAAAATTTGCACCCCGCTAAAATAACCCACTGTACGGTATTAGGGATTATATCATTAAAGATCAAGGTTGACATTTACAGGTACATGGGTGAAAGTTTTCCGGATTTTTATGGATTTCCGGTTTTGGGGTTGCTTTTGGGCCAATTTTGTGATTCATGCAAATCTGTTGAGAAAATTTTTAGGGGGTGGTGAGATCTAAAAACTGGTCTTGTGAAATGGAAAAATTGATAAATCTATTGGAAATATCGATTTCAATGACAGATTTGGTTGTGGATTAATATTTTTTTCTCAAAAGACACGATCTCGATCATGGGTCGTAGTTATAAATTTGTTTTGTTTCAATCTTATTATGTTTGTTTGTTTGTTTGATGGCGTTTAACGCCACTTTCAGCAATTTTTCAGCTATATCATGGCGTCCAGTTTTTATTGGGGGAGGAAGCCGGAGTACCCGGAGAAAACCCCCGACCTGCGGTAGGAAAACTGGCAATCCTTGTCAATTAAGATTGGAGTCGAGTACACCCTGCCTGCAGTGAGAATCGAACCTGCAATCTCAGTGTTGACAGACCACGTGATCAATAGTAGACGAACTACCTTGACCACTCGGCCACCGAGGCCCCCCAATCTTATTATGACATGCCATAATGTGGAACTCCAAAATCCTCAAATACCATATTTTTCAATGGGGGCTTTGCCCTCTTGACCCCCACCAGGACTTCGCCCTGGACCCATTTGGGCGCATAGGCAGCCCCCAAAAACCCCCGGCCAAAATGTTCAGGATTTTCACCAAATTTCACTTTCACCCATGCAGGTATGGCTTCGAATTTTTACACATTTTACGACCAATTAGTCATGCAAGCTGTCAATAATTTTAGTTTGAGTTATTCATGGTTTTTTCAATGGATTTTTAGTTTTGAGACTGCTTATTTAGATCAAGTTTTCGAGAAATTGAAGCAATTTTAACATGGATTATATAGGGGAAAGTTCCGTACTTTGATAAGTGTTCGTGAAATCCTGGGTGTTCGAGCGATCCGAGTTCAAGCTACTGAAGTTTGACTGTACTTGAACACTTTTTGTTAGTCTTTTCGAGTTCAAGCAATCTAAGTTCGAATGTATATTACAATTTTTATTTACTATGAACTCAAATGACTCATGAAGTTTCTGCACAATTGTATTTCCAGGTTGTATATTTCTTTGTTACTAAGAACATGCCTACCCTTTTTTCAAAATAAACAGAGCATATTGAGGATGTATATTTCTTTGTTACTAAGAACATGCCTACCCTTAAATAAACAGAGCATATTGAGGATGTATATTTCTTTGTTACTAAGAACATGCCTACCCTTTTTTCAAAATAAACAGAGCATATTGAGGATGCATATTTCTTTGTCACTAAGAACATGCCTACCCTTTTTTCAAAATAAACAGAGCATATTGAGGATGTATATTTCTTTGTTACTAAGAACATGCCTACCCTTAAATAAACAGAGCATATAGAGGATGTATATTTCTTTGTTACTAAGAACATGCCTACCCTTAAATAAACAGAGCATATTGACGATGTATATTTCTTTGTTACTAAGAACATGCCTACCCTTTTTTCAAAATAAACAGAGCATATTAATGATGTATATTTCTTTGTCACTAAGAACATGCCTACCCTTTTTTCAAAATAAACAGAGCATATTGAGGATGTATATTTCTTTGTTAGTAAGAACATGCCTACCATTTTTTCAAAATAAACAGAGCATATTGACTATTTGAGGATGTATATTTCTTAGTTACTAAGAACATCCCTACCCTTTTTTCAAAATAAACAGAGTATATTGGGGAAAACATGGAGGATTTTAAAGCACCTCAAGACAATAATTTACACTGTTCTTAAATAGGGTAACAACTAGATTAGTTTTATCAAGGGTGGAGTCATGAGGTTGATTTTAAACATTGGTTGAGAGGGAGACGGTAGGAGACTTACAACCTTATTTAAACACATGAAAATACTAGAAGTTGTTACTAAAATGTTGTTTAATTTGTGAGTCACATTGAAGATACATTGGTCTGCTGAGTTTTGTTTGCCATTACTGAATACTATCAAAATATATCTGTATTCTTATGAGCAGGATGCCATTTATTACAGATTGTCGATTTAGAGGATGGAATATTACAACTGAAAGAAGATTTAATCCAAGAGAGAACAGAAGCCAGACAAGAGAAAAAGAAACTTAAACAACTTGTAGTATGTTTCTGACATAAATATAATGATCAGCATTACAATGTTTCCAATGTTGTCATATGTATTTTGATTGACAGTTGCCTCAGTTTGCTACGACAATGTGCATATAGTATAAAACTGACACCTGAAACATGCAAGTCTACTTCTTGACATGAAATGGATAAAAATTACTGTCTGTATTTCAAACAACACACTCAATCATGCCTCTGTAAGAGTATGTAACACACATTAAATAAAATTAAAAGTCAAGTTCTTTTTATAGCTATGGCTAATCCATACATGCATATTGCATGTCTTCTTGAGGTGAAATAAATACAAATTACTGTCAGTTTGTCAAACAACACACTGAATCATGCCTGAAGTCAGTAACACACATTTTGTAAACTAAATAAAAATGTCCTGGTTTGTCTGTGTACCAGTAAGTAGAAAAAGAACCTGCTCTGAAATAACAATGTCCTGGTTTGCCTGTATACCAGTAAGTAGAAAAAGAACCTGTTCTTAAATAAAAATGTCCTGGTTTGTCTGTATACCAGTAAATTGAAAAAGAACCTGTTCTTAAATAACAGTGTCCTGGTTTGTCTGTATACCAGTAATTAGGAAAAGAACCTGTTCTTAAATAAAAATGTCCTGGTTTGTCTGTATACCAGTAAGTAGAAAAAGAACCTGCTCTGAAATAACAGTGTCCTGGTTTGTCTGTATACCAATAATCAGTGCATTTTCTGAATTTAACAAAACATTTACATTTTTAGTTGTTTTTGTGTTTTTTTTTCAGGCAGATACAAACACTAAAACTAAGACTCAAAATGAAGAAAATGTTTTGAAGAAAAAGTAAGCAATGTCTGTTAAGTACATATGTGAATGCATTTCTGCAGTTTAACCATTTACAAAGCTGATATGAAGTATAGATATTTATGTAAAGTGAAAAAAATTAATTTCTTTGCCACATATCTTTGGTTAAATTAGTAAAGCTAATTACTAATGCCCAGATAGAAGATTGGACACAATGTATTAGACATGCAGAGTGACCAATCATCTTTGATGATAGAGTCTTTGATATTGTGCTGGCAAACTTCATTGAGAAATAATAGTTACTTATAAGAAATATTAGTTATGTTTATACAAACAGGAAAAACTGCTTCACTTGTTTGCAGGAAATACATTTCTCAAGTCCATAACATTTGGTGTAATTATTTTTTATATAATGTGAGATTAATAAAATTTGGTACTTGACACCTTGAAGTTACAACTGGAAGCTCAACAGGGAGCTTCATCATTTCTTAATCCTTTACATGACAATTAACAATCAGTGTAAGTGGTAATGAATTTGTCATCATAAATCAGTAACAGGTTTCTGCCTTATGCTCCTCCCATTTTAGGGATTTTCCACTAAATAACTGTGTGTATAACCATTAGCCAATCTGGGTATTCAGTGTTCTGGTTTTCAGTAGTCAGACAAATTGCTAGACTCAAAAGTGTTGCTGTTCTAAAAATTTTCCACCCACCAACCCCATCAGAACACCTTCAATACTGTCATGACAAGGGTAACATCTCAGCATTCCTGTGATAAATATTGAATTTGTTTTGGACCTTTATGAAATTTTATCACTGATCGTTTCTTAAATTTAATTCATCCCCCAAGTATTTAGGGGGTATATTACTACAAAATTTCATTCTAGCGCCAGTGTCCCCATTGCAGACCTTGCACTACATGGCTGCAGATGAGACCCTCGTCTCATCCCCTGTCCTCATTGCAGACCTTGCACTACCTGGCTGCAGATGAGACCCTCGTCTCATCCCCTGGAGAACCCTTGCAGACCTTGCACACTACAGCTGCAGATGAGACCCTTGTCTCATCCCCTAATGGAGACCCCTCGCTCCATATCCCCTGTACTGGCATATTGTCCGGCAGGCAGTTTCAATCCAAGGACTGCAAGCTGACTTGCTCTGACAGGTAATTAAAATTTCAAAGCTGAGTGTTTCCCTAGGGCCAAACTATTTGATATATTTAATTATTTAATAAAGAAATTATATGTATAAACTCTTTGTCTGATTAAACTGGAACTTTCCAGAAGGCTAATAGGTTATGGCATTACACACAGTCTTTCAACCATTGATACTTAGGAATATAAGGCACACTGATGACTGGAAGTGTTTTGTGCAGACACATACAGTTATGTTACACACCACACAAATAGCAACCACACAGGGTTATTACATAAACATTTAATTTTATCACATCTATAACATAACAACAAATGTTTGTATAAACTTGCATTGTTGTTTATTTTTGTCTTTGCTTTAGAACAATGATGTGTTTAACTGCAAACATTATCATTGTTGTTATGAGTAAAGTTGTTTTCCACAAACTTATAACATTATCAATGTTAGTATGAGAGTTCATAGGTATTGGCACAAACATTAAAACATTATCAGTCATTCTGAGATTATATTGGCCTTGCCACATTGTGTAAAACTCAGTTGTGGCATTAAAAAAAGGATTAACATTGACAAACATTGACAAAATTTTAAGTTCAATAAAGTTATCGTCTGCCTGATGAGAATTTGTAATTTTATATTCTGTGACTAGAGTTATGGTATCTAGTTAATATATGAACCTGAATTTAATTTTTTAGGGAACTTGATCTTGTTCATGAAGAGTTTGTAGACTGTGAAGGCAGATTAGATGCAGTCAAAAGGGTAAGATGTTAAAAATACCTCTAATAAAAATAAGTTTTTGATTTATCAAGAATCATTACTATTGACATCATAGATATTGAAAATTTTAATTCAGTGCAAGTAGTAAATTTAGATATGTTTCATGCAATAAGGTAAAAAGTACAGTAAAGGAACCGGTTATCTTGCGTGATTCGGTGCATGCTACGTTTCTTCCAATTGCAGCATTATTAAACAAAAATATATTGAATTTAACCTTCTCTGGACTAATTGTTGTCTTCTTCATTACATTTTTGGACAGTTTAATTCTGCAACATTAATTTTTTTTTAAGTATTCGTTTCTTAAATTTCATAAAATGGTAACCGGATAGACACAATCTTTAAAACTTAAACCAATCTTGTGTACTGGTATATCAAAGGCTGTTAGATTTTTTTATTGTCAAAATTTAACTGTTCCATCCCTGTTTAACTTGATAATTGTTACATTTTAAAATGTTTTCTTAATTAAATACTATATTAATTTTTTTATAATTGTAACATTTTTTAATCTTTTCTTAATTAAATATTTTAAAATTTTTTATCCACATTCGTGATATCACCCAACATACCATTGTTTACATAAAACCAGGTCATGCTGAACAAAAATGACAATTTTAAATACTTTGGCACGAACTTTAACAGATTGGGCCGTTTGTTTTAAAAACAATATATTCAAAGATAATGACATTAATTTTTCATGAATAAATATTTTATTCTGAAACTGAAAAAGACAAAAAGGCTTTAGGTGTGTGAAAACAACAGACTACTCTGTACATACAGGAAAGTGAACAATGCATGCAGTAAGGTAAACTTCCCAAGCAGTATTTTAAAAAAATGTCATGAAGATATCAAGGTTTTAAAATCAACTATGCAAGATGGACGTTTCGTCTAATCAAGACTCATAAGTGGGGCTCAAATCCAAAATTATGTAAAATCCAAATGATCGTCAAAAAAACTAAATGATATACCAAATCTGTCTGAGGCCATCTACTCCTTGATAAGAGAACAAAACCTTGGAATTTGTATCATTTTTGCAATTTTAAAAAGGGTAGTAAATTTAGCCAATGTAACTACTAAATCACTGAAGAATCAAAGATATTCTTGTCAGCACTGAAGTGTGACTTATAGGCTGGCGATACCCTTAGGGATTAACAGTTCACTAGCAGAGGCATCAGTCTAGGCTGGCGATACCCTCAGGGACTAACAGTTCACTAGCAGAGGCATCAGTCTAGGCTGGCGATACCCTCAGGGACTAACAATCCACCAGCAGAGGCATTGATCTAGTAATTGCAAATAAAATGTGATTAAAGATACCTAGATTTTAAAATTGACTATGCCAGACATGTGTTTTGTCTTATCAAGGCTCATCAGTGGTGCTTATTCTCAAAAAATAGTTAAAATCCAAGTAATGAACATGTTGTAGAGCTTTTATCATCTAAATTTCAAAACAAAATATCAAATCTGGCTAAGGCCATCTACAACTTGTAGATAGAATTACCTTCAAATTTAAATCATTTTATGTTACAAGTAAATACCATGTTATAAAATTTATAGCTTCTATTGTGTATTGTCACAAATATATGTTATACTGGCAGCTCAGATGTATCAGTATTCAAAATCAAAATTACAGACTGAAATTATTTCATATAAAACAGGCACAGTGTACCAGTACATATATATGTATCACCACCATTTTATTTCTTACTGTACAGAGTTTAGCTATTTTTGTACCAGTACATATATATGTATCACCACCATTTTATTTCTTACTGTACAGAGTTTAGCAATAATTATGTACCAGTACATATATATGTATCACCACCATTTTATTTCTTACTGTACAGAGTTTAGCCATTTATGAAGAGTCTAAAAAGAAATTGGAAGCAGAAGAGAAGAAATTGACTGAAGAGCTGACAAAAAAACTAAAAAAGAATGAAGAACTTAGACGAAAAGGGTATACAGTGAAATTATATCATTATCACATTGCTCAGTATAAACAAATTCTGTTTGAAGGTTTTTCTTGGCAACAGATTCTTATCTAAATCTTCTTTTCCTGTCCACTATCAACCACTCATTCACCATAACACCGTCTTCATTGTGTGTGCTTTTATGCTTTTACTTTCAGTTTCATGGGACCTCGGTGGCTGAGTAGTTAAGGTTGTTAGTCACCAACTATTGATCATGTGGTCTGACGACACTAAGGTTGTAGGTTCCATTCCCACTGTGGGCAGTGTGTGCTCATCTCCAATATTACTTGACAAAGATTGCTGGTTTCTACCACAGGTCTGGGATTTTCTCCCAGTACTTTGGCTCCCCCCCCCCCCCCCCCTCCATAGAAACTTAATGCCGTGATATAGCTGAAATTGTTGCTGAAAGTGGCATTAAACACCATTCAAGCAAAACTTTAAGCTTTCATGGTTTGCTTTGGTCAGCTAACTTTTGTATATACTACTTTTCAAAAGATGTAGAAACAAAATGTTTTTTCTGTTTTTTATCATGCTTTATAAAATATGTATATAAAAAAAGAAATTGCAATTCTATCGGTACAATTTCCTTTCTATGCAAAAATATTGAATGCCATGTGAATTTGTATTTTAGTGTTGAAATCATTAATGAAGATATGAAGTTACAAAAAGAATTTGAAGACACAGAAAAATCATTACTGAAGAAATTTAAAAAGGTAAGATGAAAACAACTTAAAGGTAAGATGAAACCAACTTAAAGTAACTTCATGCTTTATCATTTATCAACAAGTTTACACCTAATTGATTTGTTTTATGACATTGTATATGAGTTTTTATTTGTATTAGACTGAAATTTTCTACACACAATGTTGTACTAATGTCTGTTTTTATGGTAACTTCTATTTTACAGTTGGAAACAGAAACTAAGAAGGAGGAGGATAAAAATTATGAACTTGAAGGTCAAAAACTAGAACTTCATGCAGGTATGTCAGCTGATATTTAATCATTGAAAATAATAGAGAAAATTGAGGAACTATGATTTTTTGAGAAATGTAAAAATTTGAAAAAATTGTATAGTTCAACTTAATCAATTCTCTCTTAAAATACTGTATTTAGGGTTGTATTGTCCGCGGTCTTTTTCTTTTAAGTTTGAAAGGAATGGTGCGGATTATACATAAATACAGACTCGATAGAGTGTGTTTCGTCCTGTTGAATATTGTCAATGGCAGTCGCCATTTTGTTGTTGTGTTATATGCGGTATTTTCGTACTATTCTAACATGATTCTTTTACAAACTTCCATAGAAATACGTTGCAATGATATTAATTTTTACTTAAATTATTTTTAGTAATGTTATATAATTATATAGGACGAATAAAAATTAAAACGGATACGAAAATAGCGGATTCGTAGCCTGTATTGCGTACAGTGCAAATGGCGTCATTATGTGACCTCAAATGTTTGAAGATCGATGTTTTGATTGCAATTGTTAAGGGATTAAATTAAAACGTGTAATCTTTTTGTTTTCTTTGTTTTCATTGATAAATGAAAGTTGACAAATTGTTTTGGTTTCGAAATGTGTGAGTATCCGTTTTAACAACGATCAAAATATACGCTATGAGAATGCACTATTTTTTATTTAATTTATTACAATCACTTGAATTGAATAAAACTATAAATATAAATGATATTTTAAGAGAGAATAAATTACATCTAACAGTAAAAAATTGTTAAAAAGCGTGACCAAGTCGGACTCGATGTCTTCATCTTGAGATGTTTTTTGAAATTTTTTACATGCGGATTGTACATACATATACAAATTTTCCCTCAATTTTTTGGCCCAAGAAAGGGGTGCGGACAATACGTAAATGCGGACTATACACAGCTTTTTACGGTATATGCTTAATACACACATGTTACGATTCTAGCAAATTTGACCTTTTTAACAGTATTAAAAAAATGTAAACTAACTTTACTGTAGAAGTGGGTTTTATTTTAGGAAAAACATTTGGGAGAACATTTTTGTGAATTTTTACATGGGTATGTACTATTCTGTTTTAACAAATTTGAGTAACTTTGGATTCTCAAATGTCATTTTCAGACTTAGAAGACAAAATGAAACAAAGACAGCTTGATTACGAGGAAGTTACAGCGCTTGATGAAGAGTAAATATATATCGATCATGTATTACTGAATCAGTTTTCTTTCCGAGTTAATGTTGAACTATACTATAATTTAAATTTAAAATTGACATTTGTATTTACTGGAATGAACATACTATATTGCCTTTCTAATTAATTTCTCAGAAATTTTTTTTTTAAACATTTGTATTCCATGTATGATCTTATCATTTTGTTTAGTAATGACTAAAATATGTAGCCCTTATCATTTGATAGCTGGTAAAGCATATATAACTAAACATTGTCAATGAATATTTATTTTCTTTTACAGTTTACAATCACAAAAGAGGAATCTTGGATTAAAAGCTGAAGAAGTTGGGAAAATGCAGGCAGAAAATGTAGAGATGACTGAACAGATTGAAAATCTTGCTGAATCACATAAGTAAGTTACTTCCCTTAATGTCAGCACACTTTAGATGTAACTGATCGAACAGACAGTCTGTATGAGTGATCTCCCTTTATTGACACACTGAAGGGAGGGCAGAATAAATAACAATTACTAACATAAAGACGATCACATTTCAGGATGATCCAGATTGCACGTTTACCTTACCCATTTATTTTACAACGTTTTGCTGTCTCATTATAACTTTCAAAGGGGCAAGATAATTTGAAACTAAGCTTCAAACCAGAATCTATTAGAACTTGTAAAAGCACTTTCAGTAACAGTTTTAAAAAAAAAATTATATTTCATTTTGGCCATTTAAACTGATGATATCCCATCATTGGAAAATACCTTGAAACTGATTATTAACACTAAGAAAGTCCTTGAAATTGAAATGAGAAATGTCTGAATCCTGTTCTTATATTGTAGGATAGAGAAACCAATAGCTTATTGTTTATAATACATGTAGTGAGCCTTTTCATGTTCAATATAATGTGCTAAAATATTGATCTCAATAAAATAAAAAGTACCATTTTATATCATCAATCAGACTGGGTGAGTGAAGTGTTTATTTGTACTTTTATTACAAGCATAAATATAAACATTATTAGGATAGAAATTGAGGAAGAAGAGTAAGTTTCAGCATGGTGTTGTTGTGTGTCACCATGGAGACAGGGCATGCTGTTGTTTAACTCCCTCCCCTCTTGATATTTTGTTTGTGTGTCACATTCAAACAATTACATGTTGTTTGAAGTTGGCATGACAATGTGATACTCATAAAGAGTCACATTTGACACTTTTTATTAAAAAAATTGGAGAAAAATTATGTGAAAC
Source organism: Limnoperna fortunei (assembly GCA_944474755.1). Taxonomy (NCBI): domain Eukaryota; kingdom Metazoa; phylum Mollusca; class Bivalvia; order Mytilida; family Modiolidae; genus Limnoperna; species Limnoperna fortunei. The sequence continues at coordinate 19,379,965 of OX104113.1, read as the reverse complement.
ACTTAATTCAGCATGTCACCTCCCCACAAAAGTGCATGTTTAAAAAAAAAAATTGTCTATAAAATCCCTACCTACACATTCTATACCAACACAAAATTGTTGAAACCTCACTTCTTATCATTCCATTGTCTATTTTAGTAAGTATAAATACACATTACATATATTATGTGTAGATAAAACTATAGTAAACATTACAGTGTCTGTCCAATGGGTTTTATCAGACAAAATGGAAAACTGCTTACCGTGTTTGGTCGAGTTTATGGTCCTTCTGTAGATTTCAGATTACAGTTTTTGAAATCAACAATAATTTTCCACAGTTAAACGGCCTTTTGAAATGCGGCTAAATTTTCATTTTGATAAAGCGATTTTCCGTACTGAATTTTGACCTTGTTTTGAACGGAAGTGACTGTTAGGAAAATTCTATTGTTGTCTATTCAAAATCCTTTGGGTAATGTCGTCTGCAGTTGAAGCGGGAAAAGTCTCTGGGTTTGTCCAAATACCATTTTATGTTACGAAAGCAGACTAACGTTTGTTAACAACATTAGACCCCTTTCAAAACAAAAATGGCTGACTTCCTATGGAAATTAGTTCAATCAAAATGAAAATTCAACCACATTGTAAAACGCTGTTTAACTGTGGAAAGTAATTTCATAAACTGTAATCTGAGATCTACAAAATAACCATAAACTCGATCAGTAAGCAGTCTTCCATTTTGTAAGATAAAACCTATAGGACAAACACTGTAATATTTACCTAAGCTAAATCATATCGAGATAGTTGTGTATATTTATATCACTACAAGAAGCATAGCATTGAGTTGTGATGCAGAATCATGCAACTGTCGAGACAGGACAGGTTGTACCTACACTTAAACGTATGTAATAAATTTATCTAAAATTAAGAAGTATAAAAATGCAGAAGAATACTGAATGTTTAAAATTTTACATTGAATATTCAACAAAGCATTTTTGCAAAAAATTTAGTCCCTATCGCCACTGGTATTCTGACGTCACATTTCATTCATAGAATAAGAGTTATTCATCATCATTGTCATACAGAATCATTGGTTTATACCATTTGCTATGACTTCAAAAAATAGTTCCGACAAAACTACAACTTGTATTATCTATATAGATGATATGTTTGTATCACCCAGGTTGTATCAATTGAACATTTTTCAGATTTTGATAAAGTAAATACTTAATTTTAGATAAATCCTTATATGAAATGTTTATCCAAACTACTGGTACTTAATATCCAATTAATTTCAGCAGAGTGTGCAAAAGACAAATGCAGGCTTGTGAATTGTTATACTTTTTATTTCAGAAATTATTTAAAAATATTTTGTCAGCAGGTAAAAGTGACAGGTACACAACAAAATAATTAAATTTTTGACATAATTTTCATTATTTCAGGCTTTGTTTGCTGACAATTTTAGTGTAAATATTGGTATGAGTTAAAATACTTAATAAACATACATGCTTTTAAATTACAGCTGTGCTTTGGTGCTCTAACAGGGTAAGTAACCAAAGTTGGGGAACATATAGATTTTCTGTCTGTTGTTAGTCCGTTTATTTGTCTGTCCCAACTCAGGTTGACCTTTGCATTGAAGCTTTTTGTGATGAAGATGAAACTTTGTACACAGTTACAACATGATGAGATCTCATCATTAGACAAATAGTGTAGAGCTGTATTTCACACTTGAGTGAACTTAGAAAGAGAGGGGTATTTAACACTATGTTAAGGTGGCTATCATATAAATGAGACATTTAAAAAAAAAATTTATTGCATCATTAAAATTATTTCTTTAATTAGTTTTAATCAGATGCCATTATATTTTGTGACATTTTCAGGGCAGTTCTAGCACAACTTAATCAACAGATAGAGGAATACAGAGAACAACTGAAGAAAGAAAGAAAAGAAAGGTAAAACAGAGAAACAATTCTGTTATAGTGTATAGATTAAATTATCTTCAACTATATTTTTCTGTCTTTTATAAAACATACAAATGAATATCACTTCTTTGCATTGCATGTGGATTAGCTCTAACAAGAGAAAACTTTTGACATATTTTCTAATTGCATGTCTATCCACTAATATATTAAAAGTGAAACAAAAATACTTGATTTGCATGAAGGATTTTTTTATGTTACATTTTTTGTATGTGGATCATTTACTGATGCAAAAAAGGACATACTTTTGTATTGCTTGGTAGTTTTGTGTTTAGTCACCTACTGTGGATCTTCACAGTGTGTCAACAGTTGAGTTGTGAGTTCCAACTTTAATTGACAAGGATAACCAGCTTCCCATCAGATTTTCATCGAGTACTCCCATGTCATCCCCCCCCCCCCCAAAAAAAAAAAAAAACTGGGGCACTGTTCTATAGCTGAAAGATTGCTAACAGTTAAACCCCATTCAAGCCAACAAACATCTAATTGCATAATATTTGACATTATTGTTATTATTCATTAAGCTTTGCCTACATGCATATGGCCTATGCATAATACTACCACACTATTTGTTCTTTGTTAAAACATGCCAGAATAAAAGAAGTGCAATTATAAACAGAATCTGGAACATTTTAGAGGCTTTCCACTTAAAGAAATTCAAAAGAACTAACATATACCTGAACTTAAATTTTACCCCTATACATTATTCATTCTATGTTTGAAGAAATGAAAAAATGTGAATGAAAAACTATTAAGATATCAAATAAAATAGAAAAGGTCAAATAGTGGAATACTGTGACCTAGACCATAATCCCTTTTGTATGTAAAATAAATCCATTTCATGATATAAAGATAGCCAAAAAATAGACATTAAGACTTAATTGACCTTAATCTTGGACCTTTTCATCTGTGCATATTTTTATTTATACAATGTAAACATTTATCAGAAAGAACGACTTCATATACACTTTATAATGAAAAATTTAAAAAGTAGTTTCACTTTGACCTCTTAACTTGTGACCATGACCTTGCTGAAGGTCAACCAAAGGAGACCTGGGAACAAAATCTGTTATAGTTGAAAAATTGCTTATTTACAATATATTTTATTGATCCAGGGAGATAACTCAGGGAGTATAATCATTTATTGTGACCTTTCAAGATCTCCATATGCTCTAAATTAGGGAAAAGATCTTATGGTTCTGGAGGAGAATTGCACACAAAATGTCTTTACGACATGTCACACACAAAAAATTTATAATAGGAAAAGAAATACTTTGCGACAAAAAAAAACCAAAAAAACAGACAAATAACATTAAGGCTTTCCACTTTCTGAGTGGAAAGCCTTAATAACAGTTTCTTACATGAATAGTAATAATATAATATACAATCATGTAAATAATATTAATATTTAAATGTGAATAACTACTTAACAAGGGCATTGATTTCAATACAATGTACTTCAGCTGTTATTCTAAAGTTAGATTTCCCACAATATTTCTGTTTTAATTAACGTACCGATAATTATAACAAATAAGCAACATTTCTGTACCATGTTTATGCTTTTTCTGTAACTAGAGAGGTATTAGAAAAACTCATAGAAAAACAAGCGGCTGAAAAAGCAAAGGGGGCGACAGAATTAGCAGTGTATTATCTTCCACCATCACCTAGTCCTACACCCTCACCCCCACGGTAAGGCTACAGGTGTTGGGACAGAATTATCTAACCATGATTTGATGACCTGCTTAAAACAATACAGTAATAAGGATGAGTTTTTACATCATTTTGTGTGTTAAAATAAAAGCGTTACAATTACTTAGTTTAACTAACAGTAAAGTAAGAAAACATGTACTTTGTATTAATGTGAAAATGACGACAGTGTGTTGTATTAAAAGGGAAAGGTCTGCTAAATATAACTGTATATTTTCATTTAATTAAAGAAATATTGCTGATATGATTGATATAACCACAATTAAAAATTCTTGAGTTCATTGTATTCATTAATATCTTTTTACATCTTAATGGTGTATAATACTTAACAATAATATTGATCTACGTTGTTTTTGAATTAATCCTAGGAAGACTTAACAATAATATTTATTGTTGTGTTTGAATTCATCCTAGGAAGATGAACATTTTGCATTATTATACTCTTTTGACATTTCTAGAAGAAATACATATTTTAGCATCAGAACAGTATTAAAATTTGTTTATTTAAATTGAAATTAATTTAAAAATCTTTCAACTTAATATTAGGAGTGTGTTTTCATACAAGTTTGAATTGTACATAATAACTATTGTGTCTAAATTATAGTCAAAATACTATGACCTGTCAGGTATTTTCTACCTATTGCTCAATCAGTTTCAAAAGTAGATAACAGCTGTTTAGAAAACTGCTTCAATCTGTTTACTTTAAAGCTCTTACTCAGAAAGAGCTGGACATTTAAATTGCAGCTATTCATTCATGACTCAGGTAACTTTACTGGAGAGATTGCCATAGAGTTAAATACAAGTTAGAAGTAAAAGTTACCTGAGTCACACATGAGCAGCTGCAATTTAAATGTCCATGCTATCACTAATGAAGAGCTTTAAAGAAAACAGATTGAAGCAGTTTTCCAAACAGCCATTATCTGTATTAAAAATTGGTTGACCAATAGGTAAAAAATACCTGACAGGTCATTGTATTTTGACTATAAGAACCTGATTTATATTTTTATGGTTGTTTAAATGGATAACTTTGTGTCAACACATCTTGTTTTGTCTTGGACAAAATATTCAGAAAGTATTTCTAGAGACAAAGTTCCATATGACAGATATCATTAATTTTTTAACAAACACAGTTAATTTTTCTTTAAACCATTACACAGTTGCTTCATAGAAAAGAAAACAAATTTCTGTTGTCCCTGCAGTCAATTATCCCTTATCTGATTTTGTTAAAAAGGTGAAATAAAGTCATTTGTGAAAAATCCCAAAAAGTTTTTGATATGAATAAGGTATCCCAACTAAACAAAAATGTAAGTACCGGTAATAACTTAAGTGTTATATTAAAAGAGAGGAATTAGAGAAGAGATCCGAAAAGAAGGAGAAAAAGAAGAAATATGAGTCGTTTGGGTAAGACAGATTGTCATAACACACCGGATTCTGCTTAATAACAGCTGATTGACAGAGTTATATTTCAGTTGTAAGATTTGGGGTGATCATTTGAATATAATGTTTCTTTATAATATACAGCTTGTTTTTATGTTTTATTGTATTTAGCTTAAGAGTGATTCATTGTGTGTTGTATGAAATGATGCATGCTGGTATTGAATAATGTTGTTGAAAGTTTGTTTGAATTTGCAGTGTAAACTGTTGGTAATAACATCATTCTTTGCAAGGAAAAATGATTAGAAACTTCCTTCTCTTGATGTGTTAAGTTGTATGTAGCTGTTTTTATATTTATGTTCCTCTCCCCTTCGTCATCTAACAATTTTGGCTTATGATTGCTTGATTTTGTTAATGTCTTTATAATGCATGCATAACAAATATTTTATAATAAATGCTTTACAGGTTATAATAATTATTATGAAAATTACATTTTAGGTTAAATTTAATACCTACTCACTTTACATCAACTAGAAATTACGATTTCAAAAGATTTTCTATGATATTAAAACTTTTTAAACAAAATATTTTTTTGAGTTACTCTTCATTGTACTAATCTCAATTCAGCTTCTTCTTTGCTAAGATGTAGTCTCTGCAGCCGTCATATATGTCAAAGAGTTAACCGTCATGTCACATGTATGAAAACTGACAGACATGTCACATGTATGACAACTGACAGACATGTCACATCTAACAGCTGACAGTCATGTCACATGTATAGCAACTGACATACATGTCACATTTAACAGCTGACAGTCATGTCACATGTATAACAACTGACATACATGTCACATCTAACAGCTGACAGTTATGTCACATGTATGACAACTGACATACATGTCACATCTAACAGCTGACAGTCATGTCACATGTAAGACAACTGACATACATGTCACATCTAACAGCTGACAGTCATGTCACATGTATGACAACTGATAGACATGTCACATCTAACAGCTGACAGTCATGTCACATGTATGACAACTGACATACATGTCACATCTAACAGCTGACAGTCATGTCACATGTATAACAACTGACATACATGTCACATCTAACAGCTGACAGTCATGTCACATGTATGACAACTGACAGACATGTCACATCTTACAGCTGACAGTCATGTCACATGTATGACAACTGACAGACATGTCACATCTAACAGCTGACAGTCATGTCACATGTATGACAACTGACAGACATGTCACATCTAACAGCTGACAGTCATTTCACATGTATGACAACTGACAGACATGTCACATCTAACAGCTGACAGTCATGTCACATGTATGACAACTGACAGACATGTCACATCTAACAGCTGACAGTCATGTCACATGTATAGCAACTGACAGACATGTCACATTTAACAGTCGACAGTCATGGCACATGTATGACAACTGACAGACATGTCACATCTAACAGCTGACAGTCATGTCACATGTATATCAACTGACAGACATGTCGCATCTAACAGCTGACAGTCATGTCACATGTATAACAATTGACAGACATGTCACATCTAACAGCTGACAGTCATGTCACATGTATAACAACTGACAGTCACAGGTATATCATCTGACAGCTATTGTCACATGTCTAACTGCTGACAGTCATGTCACAAGTCTAACAGTCGACAGTCATGTCAACTGTTGGACCTGCTGACAGCCATGTCACATGTCTAACAGCTGACAGCTATTGTCACATGTCCAACTGCTGACATATATGTGACAACAGTCATGTAAAATATTGGACCTGCTGACAGCCATGTCATATATCTAACAGCTGGCAGTCATGGCATGGCACATTTTTAACAACTGACAGTCATGTCACATGTATAACAGCTGACAGCCATGTCACATGTCTAACAGCTGAAAGTCATGTCACATGACTAACAGCTGACAGTCATGTCACATGTCTAACAGCTGACAGTCATGTCACATGTATAACAGCTGTTATTCATTTCACATGTCAGTTTTCCTACCGAAGGTCGGGGGTTTTCTCCTGGTACTGTGGCTTCCTCCCCCAATAAAAACTTGATGCCATGATATAGCTGAAAAATTGCTGAAAGTGGCATTAAACAATGTTAAACACATGTCATGTGACATCTATAACAGCTGACAGTTATGTCACAAAGCTGACAAAGGAAAATTCCATTTTGTAAGTTGTCATTTTACCCTGATAAAGCAGAACAATGATGACTTAATATTAATTACTTGCACACTCACTCATTTTATCATGATGGAATTCAGTGACTGACTTAATATGATCAGTGCATTGTTTAAAATATTTATAGGTGTTTGGCAGCTTTATAGCATAACAATATTTGAAAAGGAGAGTTTTTTCAATTATCATGTTTAGATTCAACATATAAAATATATACCACTATGGTTGTAAAAAAAGATTATTTCAATTCAGTTACCGATCAGGTAATGTTCTTTATTTTATTTTAGACTCACTGTTCAAGAGGAGAAAAACAGTGTCTCTAAAGATATAGAGGAGATGAAAATAGAAAATCAGACTTTCCTTACACAGATGAATACTAAGATACAGGATGGCAAAGTCAAGCATTTAGAGTTAACTAATGAGGTAGATTAAAAGTACTTATAGTTTTTTGAGGACATTCATATATCTGACATATTACTTAAAAAAATTTTTCCCACCATATTTCAATGAATATTTGACTTTTCTTGGCATTTCTGACACCAGTTTCATCATGACTAGTGTTAAATGATCATGTAATTATGGGTATTATACACTTCACACTATTATTTAGTATCTTTATGTCCACTGAGCCTTATTTCAGCATACTCAGGACAAGTTGACAAACTTACTTGGTAGGGTCAGAGAGATTTGTTTGTTTGTTTGTTTGTTTGATGGTGTTTAATGCCAATTTCAGCAATTTTTCAGCTATATCATGGCGTCCAGTTTTTATTGGGGGAGGAAGCCGGAGGACCAGGAGAAAACCCCCGACCTGTGGTAGGAAAAGAGAGATTTGCCATTTGTAGCAACTGCTGTAACTTCATATATAAAAGCTTACATTATTCTGTATTAATTAGCAGAAAAATGGCACACAAATATCATGGTAACACTTTCTGACACTAAACCCTCCTTATATATTACCAGTAACACAAAAGCTGGAATAGACCAGTTACTGTGTTAAGTTCCAGGAATACAGAACTTTATATCAGTAACTATTACCGGTATATAGTTTTGTATATCATCTCTACATAGTTTAAATACTCAAAATGAATCAACTAGTTTTAGGTATGAGAAAACATAATTTCATGGAGACAAAAATTACTGGTTTTAGTATTAGAAATACAAGTACATATTTTTTTAGACCAGTTTTTGATTTTATTTGATTTTTTCTAGGGTACATCATTACAAAAACAGCTAAAAGAGGATGAAAGAGAAATTACAGAGCTAGAAGACAAGCTAACAAAAGCCCAAAATGAATATCAGAATATGTTTGATGCTCTGCAGTATAAAGCAGCTAAATATGAGGTCAGGATAATATAATGTTGTAGATTGTTCCATCATTTTTGGCCGGGTTGCACGATGTGCAAACCTGGGTTATAGTGTGGTGAAGTCAGGCTGATGGACGGGCAGAGAAAATAGGGTATCTATTTTGTGTAATCAACTTCTCCTACAGTTTTCAACCCAGATCTCTGAAACTTAAGAGAAAGATTGCACATGTATTTAAGTTGTGTACCTGCTATTATGGTATTGTTGGAATTGTTTTAGGATTTTTTTCCTAATTTTTCAGACTTGGGAACTTAGTCATTTTTCATAACATTTGCAGAATACAGTGCCTATTTTATGTAATCAACTCCTCCTTCATTTGTTACACAACCCCCCCCCCCCCCCCCCCAACCTTCTTCCAACAAATTGTAAACCATTCCTTATTTATTAAAGCATTTGCTTTGCAACCAGGCCATTTCAGATTTTCACATTGTATAATGAGAGGATGATAGATGCTGCCATTAATATGACCAGCAGCTTTAATTTTACAACAGAGCAAGGTAACTGAGTTGTCTCCATTCTTGTCCATATCTTGCCTGCATATCATATTAAAGTAGCCACATGTAGAAGTATACAGGGGCGTAGCTGCCTATACGCGAGTACGCGGCTGAATCCACATTATTTTAAGAACAAAATTGCAATCTATCCCTGTAATCAATAAACTGTCCATTTCAGTTCTAAATAAACCACTTTAGAATTCTCCAAATTGCACCAAATTGCACCATTGTTTTCAAAAATATTCCGGGGTGCATACCCGGACCCCACTAGTTCTTTGTGAATCCACATTGTAACTAGTCTAGCTACGCCCCTGGTATAGCTCTAAATGTTCTTTTGTGTTGTTTTTAGTTGGTACAAAAAGGCTAAGAAAATAAAAAGGACCCTTATAGCTATGGTCACTTCATGGTTGGAATTGGATACGATATTATTATAATCTATGGCTATGAATTATTTTTAAGGCATTTTTATATGTTTGTTTTTTTTACATTAAGGTTGTTAATGAATACATTGAGTTTTAGTTACATTTGATGATTTTATAGCATTAAGTAATAATGTGTAAAATATTTCTTATAGTCCAGGTCTATAGCAATATATTATGAATAATTTGATATTTAATTTTTTTATTTTGATGCCTATATTTTTCCCAAAGTCTCACTGAATTATAAAATGTTTATCATCAGAAGGAGATTGCTATGGTAATGCTATGGTAATACATTATACATAAAGGTTTTTTTTTTGTGTTAATATTCAGATAAACATTTCAAATGTAATCATTTTTTTGTGTGTTTGTAAAATACATGTACTATGTTTTGTATTTGTATTTCAGCAAGAGATTGCAGAAATGGAAAGAGCAATTATAGAGAGACAGAAGGATATAGAAGAAAGAACTCCAGGATTTGAAGATCTAGAGAAGTTTTTTGAGAAACGCACAAATGAATATGATCAGCTAAAACGTAGCATAGCTAGTATGTTGATACTGTCTCTGTTTCTTTACTATTGTCACACAGGTTCAGATGGTAAACCCTGTGTGCTGTGTGTGTGTTCTATTTATAGTATCATTTGAGCCATCGTGATTACAGACCTGATAATATCCCTGAAATAGTCATAGTATCACATACCAGCTATGTAAAATATTTTGCTAACTGTGTGCCATCAAATATGTTGTCAGTATGGTGGTGGTGTGGTGGGTTAGGGTTTGTTTGTCAAACAAATGTTATATATTTCTTCATGCTATACCTGTCATTCCTGTAAAACTGGTAACAAGATCTACCTGTTTTTTTTTAAGTTTTGACATAATAAATGGTTCATTTCTTATTAAACAAAATTTTTACTCCAACTTTGTGAGGACGCTCTTTAAACACAGTAATCTCCCTTTCTTAAACACAGTGAAACATACACACAAATTATGGGTTTGACAATAGTGTCATTAAACATTTAAGTTGTATATGCATGATTAAATTATTGGAGGATTTTGCTGTTATATGAAAATAAAGAATTTTGGAATTCAACTGAATAAAATTTGTTTTTGGTTGGATAGCAACAAATGATAAAACAAGAAAAATCTTTAAAACATCAACTTTTTATCAGACCACAAAATTAAATAAATCCTCTGTCAGATACATACAGTGTTCCCATAAGACCTTGAAAACAGGGAATTTTGTTTTTCCTTTTCGCAGTCTGGAAAAATCTGCGAATTTAATAAAAATCACAAAATATCCTGGAAAATACTGGTAATTATTATCATTGAAAAGTGATCCTCATTGCAAGTTTACCATACTCATATATATTACAAAGATTTGCTGTCTCATGATTACTTTTAAAGAAGCAAGATAATTTGCAACTAAGCTTAAAATCAGGATACATCTATTTAGGATTGTGAAAATATTTTTAGCGCTTTATGTAACAGTATTTTAAAGTAATATTTCATTTTGATCATATTTCATTTTGGTTATTGAATCTGAGGATTGTGGACCATTCAAAAAGACCTTGAAAAAGATTTAAAAAACGATCTTGAAAAGTCCTTGAAATTGAATTGAGAAGCATAAAATTTATCAGTTGTTAGAAATGGTATTGTTCAGACTTTCCCTGACCTTATTCCATGTAAACTTTGAATTTTTAACTGCATGATATGCATGATATGCAGCATAACTTTCTGCATAAAAGTTAATGTTATGGATCAGTAGGAGTTTATCTTTGATCCTTTTAATATCTTACTTTATGTTTTGTAAACAAAGCTACACTATCTGTTTTATTACAGGTTTTCAAAAAACTATTATTATTTATAAACTATGAGTATGTCAAAGTTATGTAAGTTTTTTTTTTAAATGGTTTAACTTACTATTAAAAATGAAAATAATATTTGATTACCATTCAGCTATATATTATTTACGTTAAACTATTAATGTCTTGACAATAATGAGTGTTTAAGTTTTGGTATTATGGAACCATAGAAAAATAGTAATATATTGACAGAAATTTACATTTTATATGAATTTATTAATAAAGCAGGTAAATATTTTGAAAATTAACACAATGCTTTTTACTGTACTGACATGTCAATTGCGAACTGATTAAAAAAGTTGTACATTGCAATGTAACAACGAATAATTAACAGTAAGATTTTTCAAAGTGTCATGTGAGCTGTTTTCATCACTTTGCATCCATTGGCGGCAGCCGTAAACTTTTCACATTTCTATCTTCTTCTCCAAACCCCTTGGCCAATTTGAACAAAATTTGGCAGGAATGTGTATCGGGTGGTTCTTAACAAAGTTTGAGTTTTTGGTGCTGATCAATTATTCCACATGGCCATAAATGTGTTCTGATTGCTTAAAATAAAAAAATCTTCTCACACACTGATGAGCTGATTGATTTGAAATATTGCAAAAATGTACCATAGATGGCCCTTACAAAGTTTTAATTCTTTTAATGCCGATCCAAGATCCAAGATGGCCACCATCGCAGGACAGTCTAACATAGGACCCTATGGGAAAATCATACAAACAGCTTCTTCTCCGAAACTGCTCAACACAAATAAACCAAATTATGCAGAAATGAAGTTTGTATGTAGTTATCTTATTAGGTTTAGGTTTTGAACCAATTGGATTTTTAAAATCTTCATATCAGAAATGTACCTTATAAAGTTTTTTGTGTCGATTCAATATCCAAGACCCTATGAGAAAAAAATTTAAAAACAGCTTATTCTCTGAAACTGTTCCACACAATGAAAAAAAATTGTCCAGAAATGGAGCTTGAGTAGTTGTCTTATTATTTTGAGTTTTTTAGCCAATTGGAAATTCAACATGGTTGCCAGGGCTGCTAATGTGTTCAGATTGGCTGAAACTTCAAAGTTTAGTTTTCTGACAAACCACTTAGCCCAAAGAATTGTAGTATTGTAAAAATGTATCTCAGATGGTCTTCTACAAAGTTTGAGTGTTTTGTGCAGGTCCTATATCTTATGTGACTGACACAGTTGCAGATAGCTTAAAATATGACACTGTGGGAAAAACATTTGAATGGGATCTTCTCAGAAACTGTCCTGCACAATTAAACCAAATCATGCAGAATAAAGCCGAGATAGTTCTCTTATATTTTGAAGTTTCTGCTGCTGATTGGAAATTCATTGTGGCACTATACATAGAAAAGCTGCTTTCAGAAATATTCACCGTCCTGAATATAGCTAAAATACTGCTCGCTGGACGTAAAGCAGACATCCAATCAATCAATCAATCAGAAATATTCACTCTTAAGCATTTGATATTAAAATTTGCAAGAAAATTGTTTTTGGTAAGTCAGGTGAGCGATAAAGGCTCTTGAGAGTCTCTATTTTTTTAAGTCATTTTGTGATCAAAATTATATTGTGATGAACAATTTTTATCTCTTATAAATAATCATTTTATATAATATATTTTTACTGTTGAAGTCTTTTCATCATAAAATTTTAATAGAAATTTAAGAAATTTGCAAAACAAATACAGCACATACATCACTTTACAAACATTTGTAGAGATGAGACAAAGAAAATCACAGTTAGAGGAGGGCATCAATAAAGATACAATGAAAAAACAACAGATGAAAGAACCAAGGGTAAGTTCTGAACTGGAGATGTAACTGTTACAGGAAAAAATGGGAACATTTGTATGTTGGAGTACACCAGACAACCTAATATAGACATAAAGCAGGCTTTGAGTCAATACTAGAGCTGGATATAACAATTTTTCCTTTGTACATGTGTTGCTTTCCAACATGAAGGAAAACCTACACTATACATGCACCATTAATAGATATCAATTAGCTACAAGTCATTCTGGGAAACTTTTGACTATCAAACAGATAGGTGTCCTTTTGTTTGTTATTATTTGTCCAAACATAAATAGTCATTTGACTCTCTTTTTAGCAAACAAGTCTGTTTTCTTTAAAAACTACTGTTAGAATGAGAAATAAGACTACTGGTACTCCTAATGGTGAAAAGATTGGTCAGTTCACACCAGGAGCACTACTTTTATATGCTTTTATGTTAAGAATTGTGACTTATTTCAAGTAATTAAAATGTTGATAAAAACATTTTTATATTCAGGAAAATATGAAAAAAGACTTAAGGAAAAAGCGAGACGAGGCCATTTTCCAACTGAAACGACATGGAGAAGAAAGACAGAATCTTGAGAAAGAAATATATTTAGCAGGATGTAAATTGAGATCAGTTTTGGAAGAGAATCAGAGATTTGAAGAGGTGTACACATAGATAATGATAAAGAAGTTTTGCCATTCTTGGTTTATAAAACCATTACTATAAGGAATGACTAGAATGTTTGGATTAAATTATTCGAATGCAGCTTTTAGCTATTCATAAGCAATATTGGGGTCACCTGTTTCATTGAAAGAAAATCTGGAGCTCTTGATGGAATGGCCAACTCAAGATAAATAACTTGAAACTTATTTTCTCTGCATTTTTAAGTACCATGGACCCTTTTGAATTGGGAGTTACCTTATCAGTGAAAAATAGTTATCTGTAAATGACCTTCTCCCTTAGCCCATTGCCTGCTATCGTCATTCAAACAAGAATTAGTGGATATATTACATACATAAGTATCTTAATTTCTTTCAAATTTTCTAAATTTATTGTTACTTGAAAACAAATTAGGCAAGTGTTAATTAAAATTGTTTAACACTGTTGATCTAGTGTTTACATCAGGCCACAATTGCTTAGATAGTAATTATGGAGACCCATATCTAGTGTTTACATCAGGCCATAATTGCTTAGATAGTAACCAGGGAGACCCATATCTAGTGTTTACATCAGACCATAATGGCTGAGATAGTAACCAGGGAAACCCATATCTAGTGTTTACATCAGACCATAATGGCTGAGATAGTAACCAGGGAGACCCATATCTAGTGTTTACATCAGACCTAATGGCTGAGATAGTAACCATGGAGACCCATATCTAGTGTTTACATCAGGCCACAATTGCTTAGATAGTAACCATGGAGACCCATATCTAGTGTTTACATCAGACCATAATTGCTGAGATAGTAACCAGGGAGACCCATATCAGGTTACTTATTAGTTACAATTTTTAGGAAACAAAACAATGGTAAGAATGTTAGTCAGAAAATGGAGTTATGATTAATAGTAAAATTATTTATATGTTTAAAAAATAGGTGTAAGGCTTTCTAGTTGTTAGTTTATGTACACTAACTAGTCATATATCTTCTATTGCAGGGGTGTGAGAAACTGATAAAGGATATAGCAGATATTAGACAACAGATGATTGATAATGAAAAATTAAAGAATACACTGGGAGAAAAATTAGCTGAAAATAAAGGTACCAGTTCTTATAGGACTTGAATTCATGGACCAATATCAAGTCTATTAAATGCATTATTTGGTATAATCTGTATAATATTGTATTAAAAAGAAAAAGTGTGTATCAAATTAGTGCTCCTTAGCATGTGTGTACCAAAAACAGACTGTTGTTTGCTTTATTTGCCAACTATTGTGAATCATGGGTGGTCTGAAATAATAAATAATAAAAATCTGAATGTTATATTGCTTCTAATTACAGGTTATTTAATGGATTGTTGGGCTGTTGATAATCAGATGCAAGAGGTAGGTACATATAGTACAAGGATAAAATGTCCTGGGATGTCATGTAATACATACCATGCTCATATCAGATATTTGTCCATTGTTTTTGTTTCTTTGAATGTTGTTTAATGTCACTTTCAGCAATTTTTCAGCTATATCATGGGGTCCAGTTGTTATTGGGGGAGAAAGCCGGAGTACTTGGTGAAAAACCTGACCTTCGGTAGGAAAACTGGCAAAACTTGTAAATTAAGATTGGAGTCGAGAGCATCCTGCCTGCAGTGAGACTCAAACCCACAATCTAAGTGTTGACATACCATATGATCAGTAGTAGACAAACAACTTAACTACTTGGCCACTGAGGTCCCTTTCCATTGTTTTTGATATTATATATATATTACAGTCATTGACCTTGCGTAAGACAAGAGATAAGTCCTAATATTGTACTAATTGTATTTCAGCCATAGTTAAGTTGCAGATTTTGCACTTTTGATGGCATAATATTGGGTACTCAATAAATGTTCATTCATAATGGAAAATGATAGAATATAATATATATATTAGTCTATGTAGTCTAGAGGTCTGATTAGCATTTTCTAAATAGACTTATTTCTGGACTATTAGTCTATGTAATCTATAGGTCTGATTAGCATTGTCTTTATAGACTTATTTCTGGACTATTAGTCTTTGTAGTCTAAAGATCTGATTTGCATTGTCTCAATAGACTTATTTCTGGACTATTAGTCTATGTAGTCTAGAGGTCAAATTACCCTTGTCTCAATAGACTTATTTTCTGGACTATTAGTCTATGTAGTCTAAAGGTCTGATTTGCATTGTCTCCATAGACTTATTTCTGGACTATTAGTCTATGTAGTCTAGAGGTCAAATTAGCCTTGTCTCAATAGACTTATTTCTGAACTATTAGTCTATGTAGTCTAAAGGTCTGATTTGAATTGTCTTAATAGACTTATTTCTGGACTATTAGTCTATGTAGTCTAAAGGTCTGACTCTGACTTGCATTGTCCCAATAGACTTATTTCTGGACTATTAGTCTATGTAGTCTAAAGGTCTGATTAGCATTGTCCCAATAGACTTATTTCTGGACTATTAGCCTATGTAGTCTATAGGTCTGATTAGCATTGTCCCAATAGACTTATTTCTGGACTATTAGTCTTTGTAGTCTATAGGTCCGATTAGCATTGTCTCAATAGACTTATTTCTGGACTATTAGTCTATGTAGTCTAAAGGTATGATTTGCATTGTCTCCATAGACTTATTTCTGGACTATTAGTCTATGTAGTCTAGAGGTCAAATTAGCCTTGTCTCAATAGACTTATTTCTGGACTATTAGTCTATGTAGTCTAAAGGTCTGATTTGAATTGTCTTAATAGACTTATTTCTGGACTATTAGTCTATGTAGTCTAAAGGTCTGACTTGCATTGTCTTAATAGACTTATTTCTGGACTATTAGTCTATGTAGTCTATAGGTCTGATTTGCATTGTCTCAATAGACTTATTTCTGGACTATTATTCTATGTAGTCTAAAGGTCTGATTAGCATTGTCTCAATAGACTTATTTCTGGACTATTAGTCTATGTAGTCGGGGCCTCGGTGGCCGAGTGGTCAAGGTAGTTCGTCTACTATTGATCACGTGGTCTGTCAACACTGAGATTGCGGGTTCGATTCTCACTGCAGGCAGGGTGTACTCGACTCCAATCTTAATTGACAAGGATTGCCAGTTTTCCTACCGCAGGTCGGGGGTTTTCTCCGGGTACTCTGGCTTCCTCCCCCAATAAAAACTGGATGCCATGATATAGCTGAAAAATTGCTGAAAGTGGCGTTAAACACCATCAAACAAACAAACAACAATAGTCTATGTAGTCTAAAGGTCTGATTAGCATTGTCCCAATAGACATTTCTGGACTATTAACCTATGTAGTCTATAGGTCTGATTAGCATTGTCCCAGTAGACTTATTTCTGGACTATTAGTCTTTGTAGTCTATAGGTCTGATTTGCATCGTCTCAATAGACTTATTTCTGGACTATTAGTCTATGTAGTCTATAGGTCTGATTAGCATTGTCTCAATAGACTTATTTCTGGACTATTAGCCTATGTAGTTTAATGGTCAAATTAGCATTGTCCCAATAGACTTATTTCTGGACTATTAGTCTATGTAGTCTATAGGTCTGATTTGCATTGTCTCAATAGACTTATTTCTGGACTATTAGTCTAAGTAGTCTAGAGGTCTGATTTGCATTTTTTCAATAGTCTTATTTCTGGACTATTAGTCTATGTAGTCTAGAGGTCTTATTAGAATTTCCTCAGTAATTGTCTTGGTCTATAATCCAAACTATAATGGAGGAAGAATGGATAGGGATTTAGTAAAACTATTGATTTTCTGTTTTACTTTTTAAGATAACTTCATCTTAGTGAATAGTCTTTTTTGGCACTGAATTGTTGCATGAATGGGTGGCAGTACTGATTTAAAAAACAACAATTTCTTTTGATTTTAGAATTTTGCAGAAAAGGATAAAGAGATTGTAGAATTATTTAGAAGCATTCTTGACAAGACAGAAGAACGAGGATCTAAAATTTCAGAAATTAGTTCCAGATTAGAGGACGAGTTGGTTATGTTGGGAGGTTTCCTTGACAACCTCTCAACACGTAGACCAAAAGGTATACAGATATTCTTTTATTACTATTTGTGAGTTCAATTATGTACAAACTCTAAGTGTGTGTTATATATATATGTGTGTGTGTGAGCATGTTTTTCTACAATTCTGACTTATCTATTTAAATCTTGAAAGTAATGCTTTTTTATATGTCTTAGTGATTATGTCATTGTTTCAAAAACAGGCAATATTAAATACTCTAATTACATAGGTTTATCAAATAAAAAAATATATTAAACATGTGCAATACTTAAGATAAAAGTTATTAGTGTAGTACATGATTGTTGATTGGAAGTCAAGAGGTTGAGAGGTATATAATTATGTTACAAGACAAATGATTGGACAATATTTCAAATTCTAGAGCATCAAATAAAACAAGACAACAGCAGTCATTACTTGGAAAAAATGTTTTGAATATTTTTGTAGTGGCATTAGAACAGAGACAGACAGTGCTCTACATTGTATTTTCATCACCCATTTGATAAAATTGTGAATATATATGTTATTGTTTAATCTTGCTTATCTTATGTTAATTCATGTTTTATCCATACAATCCATAAAAATCATCCATAATACATGTAGTTATGTCCAATCAAAGCTTTGATTAAATGGGCACAAATAATTGTACATCACATTTCTGTTTACACAAAACTTGTTATATCTCCCGTTGTTGGTCAATACGACATGTTGGTAATATCAAAATACAACACATTCTAGTTTCAGCATTACCTGTTCAAAATATTAAAAAATATACTGTGAAATTATTATAAAATGTAATTAAATTATTTTACTGATTTGTAGACATGATAGTGTTACAGGAGACATGGTCATTTTATGTGAGAGTAATACAGGGCTACAGGAGACTTGGTCATTGTTTGTAAGAGTGATACAGGGCTACAAGAGACTTGGTCATTGTATGTAAGAGTGATACAGGGCTACAGGAGACTTGGTCATTGTTGGTAAGAGTGATACAGGGCTACGGGAGACTTGGTCATTGTATGTAAGAGTGATACAGGGCTACAGGAGACTTGGTCATTGTATGTAAGTGATATTGGGCTACAGGAAACTTTGTCATTGTTTGTAAGAGTGATACAGGGCTACGGGAGACTTGGTCATTGTATGTAAGTGATACAGGGCTACAGGAAACTTTGTCATTGTTTGTAAGAGTGATACAGGGCTACAGGAGACTTGGTCATTGTATGTAAGTGATATTGGGCTACAGGAAACTTTGTCATTGTTTGTAAGAGTGATACAGGGCTACAGGAGACTTGGTCATTGTTTGTAAGAGTGATACAGGGCTACGGGAGACTTGGTCATTGTTTGTAAGAGTGATACAGGGCTACGGGAGACTTGGTCATTGTTTGTAAGAGTGATACAGGGCTACGGGAGACTTGGTCATTGTTTGTAAGAGTGATACAGGGCTACAGGAGACGTGGTCATTGTATGTAGGAGTGTTACAGGGCTACAGGAGACTTGGTCATTGCATGTAAGAGGGATAGTTACAGAAAATATTGCAGCAGCATGAATTCTTTCTAGTAATTAATTTTGAATGTGCGGAGGAAAATTTTAATTTTATCTCAAATGATAAGCTGAATTCAGTCAATTATTTATTATGGTGTCAATAATAAAGCTGATCTTGTCCAATCATTTAAACCTGCACTTTTGAAGAATAATTCAAGAATTTAAAAAGTGTTGCAAGACTGCTGTTTCTTCATCCAATTTATTTTCAAAGAGCACTTCTGAATGTCACCATTACCTATCTCTAGTTTACCTTGTCACTTTTCTGCATGGCTATATTTCAGCATATTTTGACAGTAAGTATATTATAGCTGATTCATAGATTATTGTTATTAACATTTTAGGAAAGAAAACAAAAGTAAAAGGTACTGGTACCCTGTTCATATTGTTTATTGTTCCATTGTTAAAACCATGATAGAAGTATAGGACACCAGCATGTGTATAAGTCTAAACAAATTCTTGGTGCTAAGAAACAAACCTAGTTGTTTACATTGTTTAAAAAAATATAAAAAACAATAAATTGTTCACAATAATACATTTCTTGAAAGAAAGTTACTTGTAAGTTACTGTTATATTAGATATACATGTACATGTATTTCTTATTTTTGTCCCAAAGCTATGGATACTTTTACAAATTATTATATAATGGTTTCTTTCTGCTTTTATCATGGTCTTGACTGTTCCATTATAGTTCCATGTCAATGCTTTGTGCCATTGCATATGAAGTGGTCGATTTATATGAAAATTGACATTTTCTTAGTTCATCAAAATTAGTCCTAATTCACAATTTCACAGAAACATAGCTAGTTCTAAAGCTACTTCACAAAGACAAATATTTTGTCATAATTCACTTAATCATAGTGCAAAATCACAATGCTATAGAATTCACTTGCCTGCTCATTTACATGCCTGAAAACAATTGAGATATTGGGTTTTGTTTTTTTATAGGTAAGTGATTATTTCCATACATCTAACTTCATACCGCCCTTGATTGCAGTTACCTTAAGTTGATATCAACCCACCGCTTGATAACCAGTCTTGTGTCTTAAATAATTAAAACCCTGAAAATGAGAAATGTTTTGATTCTTGTATAAATTTCAGTTTATCCTTTCTTTACCATTTTTACATTTCTGTTGCTTGCAGTAGGATAATAAAAGTTATCACTGTAGTTTGAGGAAATATAATATTATACCATTACTGACTTTGATAAAGGTCTCTATCTGTATTTCTCAACCAGAAAATATGTAATAATCACCACGCTGCTAGGCGAGATGAATATACATTTTTGAGGGTTGAGAAATACAGATGGCGACTGCATATCAAAGTCAGTAATTGTATCCTTACATAAATAAAATCAACATATCCTCGTCTACATTAGTGAATCTATTAGTCCATTGTTGCTGACAAGATTTTTTTGCAACAGGCTCGTAAAATAAATCCCATACATTGATTGGGTAATTAAGATTAAGAAAGCTATTTTGATTAGCTACTGAACAATTGTACTATTCAATCTATTTTTAGTTAAAAACAAGTGAATATTAATTTGGGTTGGCCAAATGTAGTCTATTCTTATAATGAAACGTTGCAGCAGAGAAAAAAAACATGATGCAATTTTAGTACTGTTGCAGTCAAATATAATTTAAAAGTAGTGTTTAGACCAATTAAAGCACAACATTCTTTTAATGTAAATTAAAAGCTCATAAATTACCTGAAATTGGGACATAATGCATTTGAATTCATGCTGATTGACTGTGAAATTAAATGTTATATCATATAAGTAATGATGATACATATTTGTTGTGGCATTTTGTTAATGTGTACCTGTATATATGCAGATAATGTTGTACAACTTATTATAATATATTTTTGATGAAATTGTTGTATATTTATGGACTTTAAAATTTAAAAGTACATTTTCATTTGCAAACACACAAGAAAGTGGCCAATAATTTGGAAAATTGACATTTAGATATCTCAGAATTCCCTTCCTGCTAGCTGGTAGTTAGATTTCAGGTTCAGAGTGGTTTTTAAATGTTAGTGGATGTGGGATAGACAGCTTTTGCTAGATAGTTAATTTAACATAATGACAGATAAGAGCATCATAGAAAATATTTCAAGGTTTTATACATTTCTGATTTTAATCAAATGAGAGAATTTCATACTTGGATGAATACACCCAGATCAATAATTATTTGTAGATACAGATACATGTAATTCTCTCAATATTGGGACTTATTGATGTTAACATGTGTATGTTGAAAACATGGAATTTTATTCTACACAATACATGTAATATATAATAACACTATATTAATGAGAATTTACTAATAACCACATGACTTTATTTTTAAGGTTGTCAAATACCTCACGATTATAATTGTAGGAGAAATTTAAATGTGCTTGCATTCTTCACAGATACTCCAGTTGGAGGAAAACGACATCCAGGGTCAAGGTCAGTGAGCAGACAAAGTCGTCGTGACCCATTAGATCACCTCAGTAAAAGACCAGATACTAGTGATGGAAGATTTAGTGTACTAGAGTCTCGTGCTGATCCAGAGGAGAAAGAATTCTTTACAAGACCAAGTACTCAAGAAAATATGTTTTCTCGACCACCAACTCAGGCTTCAGGCAAATATGTGACAATTTTAGATGTGAAAGATGATGAACCTGAAAAATAATTGTCTTTGTTTTCCAGTAAACTTGTTTTTTAAATTTTGTTATATTTCTATGGAATAAACTATTTATTAAACCATTGTCAGTTGTTGCCCTTCACATTTGGAGGCCTTGCTCAATTTACTTGTATTGAAATGAATAGCTTTCTGAATGTTTGCAATGATTCTCACTTAGAGATGAGACTGCAGACTGTACACTATCAACATAGTAAATGTTGTGTTGTCTGTTAGTACTAATTACTTAATAGTAGGCAAATTCTGACCAAGACAGCTGTGAGCTTAGGCATGTTATTCATTCTGCTCTGACAACTATTTATTGTACTTATGAATGCATCAGATTTAACATAAGATAAGAAAAGATTGCTCCAGCAAGCAGTATTTCACATATATATTCAGGATAAGAACAAGTTAACACCTATAAGTATATAAAATCCTTCCAAGACAGAAATGGCCAGATTTTGTTAAACAGGAAGTAGGTGAGCAACAGACATGAAATCGAATCCCACGTTATGGGAGGCCATGCTGATGCTGCATACCACATTTCAAGAGAACATGATTAGTAGTTGCTGAGAAAACCGTTACGAAAATTTTTCCTATTTTGACCCTTGAAACAGTCTAAGTAGGCTTGGAAAAAAAAGTAGATAACCGACTGACCTGGAAAGGGAAGGCACGGTACAACTCATCATGCTAAAGCTGTGCACCAAATTTGAAATCAATCCCTTAAGTAGAAGCTGAGAAAACTGTTACGAAAATTTGTTCCCTGCATGCCGCCCCCAACATTCACCATAGTATAACCCAGATTTTCACTCGGAAATCCAGCCAAAAATCGATAGAAGACAGAAATGGCCAGATTTCTTACAGGAAGTATGTGAGCAACAGACCGGAAATAAAATCCCACATTATGGGAGGCCATGCTAATGCTGCATACCAAATTTCAAGAGGCTGTGATTAATAGTTGCTGAGAAAACTGTTACGAAAATAATTTCCCCGCCCGCACGCCCGACATTCACCATTTTAATACCCAGATTTTCACTCCGTGAAATCCGGCCAAAAATGTGTGTAATATTCTGAGTTGTACCTTTGTTTATGTGAATGCTGAATACTAGTATCAAGATATTGGGTCAGACTTCAAACAGACACTTGCCTCCAGGCATGGGCACTTGTTTCAGCAGTGCAAGCTGCATTCCTTGACAATACAAAAATTCATTGATTCTACTGTATCAAAAATTTTCAATATCATAATATTAATTTGAAATGGTTTATTTGATGGACCATGCATTCCACCCAGAATTACCACCTATGCCATCCAATTGTGCAATACAGGGAATTTTTTAGGATTTTGAGGGCTTTAGTCACTTTAGCGGACGAGCCGTATAAGCATCTGCTCAGAAGCATGCATTCATTGTACTGGTGAAATATCATAGTATATAAAAAAAACTATATTCTTTCAGTGTATAAATTTGTTTTAAAAAACAATTATAACAAAATGTTTATAAATTTTTAAAGAATTTTAATTTTAAAACTTATTTAAAAAGCTTTTGTATATCAATCGGTTACAATTTTTCATTAAGGGCCATTGTACTCTTCGTTTTCTATGTGGTAGCCATCGGTAACTAGACGTATCTCGGATGTACACAAATAGCGCGTATTATATTTGAAACCAACAAAACATACGAAAAATGAGTTAAGTAAGCAAAATTTTTGCAATTTTTATTTGCATTACATATTTAATCAAAAGGTGTCTGTGTGCATCAGTACAATCTACGACACTTTTGTTTGCGTAAATTGACCAGGAGAACCACCTAATCATGTTAATCGGATTACCTGTAAAAACATCGATTCTGCGATTGACACCTGCTGTTTAAAACAATCGAGGTAAAATAATTAAATTTCCTGTTAATTGGCTTTGGGGTCATAAATATGTCGTTTTAAACTTGGTAGAATGAATTTGTAAAAAAAAAATGTTATTACTTGTTGGAAATCAAGTGACGAAATTGATTTAGAAATCTATCGTCAATTTTCAAATGATTTCGTCTATGATGAAAGTGGCGAGCGCTAAAAAATTCCCTGGTGCAATATATACATAAATTGTAAATAAATCATACAAAGTGGAATAATTTTAATAAATTATTGACATTACAATGATCTGGTCATCTACCGTCTGTACAAATTGTCAAATAAAATATTGAATTATGTGGTTTACAAAAACTCTCATACACAGTTCATTCATACATGATTTAAAAAAAAAAAAACAAAACAAAACAGTCATGTTTACACTTCTTCACGTAATGCATTTATGCAGTTACGCAACAGTTGAACTTGGGCCTACAAATAAACAAATATATTAACCATATTTTTGGTATTAAATTATAATGCTAAATTGAAAAAATTAATCTATATTAGAAACGAGACTTACATATAATGCTTTTCTATAGTTTCCTAAAAAATTATTAGTATAAGCTGTCATCACTTTTGGTACATATATCAATATTTTTGGTATTGTGTTTATCGTAAATGCAGATAGTGCAACATATTTCAAAGTTTTTTTGATGAATACAATATAAAACCTGTATCTTTTACTAAATGTAAAATACCTTGGAATGTTTTAGTTCTAATTCTGCCAGGTCTACTAAATGTTTCTTGAAATAGGCAATTCTTCTGTTTTTAAACTCGGTTAGTTCTGAATTGAAAAATAAATAAATAAAATTCCCACATCACATCAAACAATGGAAAAGTGTACAGAATTGCATGAAACTAACAATACAAATTTATACAGATTCTGATAATGCAACACCAATAGTACACATAGTAAATATTTTGAAAATAAAGTGCCAATCTAGGACAATACTCATTTTTGTAAATCAAATGAATGTTAGAATGTTTTTTTTTTATAACAATTATGCTGTTTAAGATTCTGGGAACTGGCACTATATATATGTATTAATAAATTGATGTAATCTTTTTAATGGTTTTTTACTTTGATGTTTTATCTTAACACCAATTAGACAAATTATATGATGACACTGGTATAAGCTACACAGGGATGTACCTCGGACAAATTATGACACTGATCCTTATTAAAAAAAAACCTGTGATTATATAACGTGGTTAAAAGGTGGTGCCTTTGCTCCTGCCAGAGGAGGGAGTTACAGAATAGGTAACAGGTGGCCTTGTAATTAAAAAAGAATGCATTGCTTTTCAAAACAGGTACAGAAACCAATATTTGATATGGAATATATTGGGAATGAATAACAGGTAGGAAACATCTTCTTTAATTTAAATTATTTCACATTAATTTATATTATTTGATATATTAAAAAATTTTGACACTATAAATATGTTATTCTGTGTCATAAGCAATTAAAGAATCTTGCTTCGATTAATGCTTTTTAAACTTAAAAAAAGATTTTTTTGTAAAATAGAAACTGGAAATACATAACAGGATGGAAATGTCATCTAAAGTAGCAAAAAATGTGTTAAAAAAGGGACATAAAAGTATACTTATTCATGGTATTCTCAAGTCTGACCTATTTCTTTTTGTTTTTTAAAACACACCCGTCTTTCAGAATATGACAGAAAAGGAATATTGCGCTTATAATACAGGCGTAGATTGTTTGCATTTAAGGGGACTTTAGGAATTTGTGCCAAATTCCAGAAAATTGGCAAATATTTCATGCTACCTCATCCGAAAGTATCTCATAGATTCACAACAAAAATCATCTGATGAAATGTGACCAAAAAATGGTTGGTCTATACCTTTGAAATTTTTATTTTTGATTACGAGAATAAAGGTAAAAGATTATGAAATTCGTCAAAATGGTAAGGGGTCGTCCATAACTGTCAACCATTTTCATAAGTGTGCAAACCGCACACTTGAGGGTTTGCATACACTTTTTTTTTATCTTCAGAAATTTTTCGTTTCCATGGAGTTTGGTTTTTATATTAGTTAATGGTTGATGTACACTTTTTGAAGGGGGGCGGGGGGTCTCAAAAAGTGTGCTTTTTGCACACTTGTGAAAATGGTTGACAATTATGGACGACACCTAAACAAAAATCGCAACCATTAAAATTGCTTGTAATCTACATTGATTTTTATGCCCCCGTGACGACATGTCAGGGGGCATTAAGTTTTACTCGTGTCCGTCTGTCTGTCCGTACGTATGTACGTGCGTACAAATTTCCATCAAGCTTTTCTCAGAAACTGTAAATGAGAACAATTTGAAATTTGGCAGGGTAGTTCAGTATCACAAGTTGTACGTCCTTAGCAACTATCAGACTTGTGGGACAACTACTTCCTGTTTGTGACTGGTCCAATATGAAAATAAGTTAACATGAGTGAAAATTTCCATCAAGCTTTTCTCAGAAACCGTACACAAGAACAATTTGAAATTTGGCAGGTGGTTCAGTATCACTAGTTGTACGTCCTAAGCGACTTTAAGACCTGTCGGACAACTACTTCCTGTTTGCGACTTCATTTAGCGGGGGCATCTGTGTCCCATGGACATATTCTTCGATTTTTTATATATTATTCGAGAGGTCAAACATAGTTATGATAATATACTTCCCTAAATACATTACTAAACTTTATTAAAATGTATTTATTTTATAAGCATAATTGCATGAAGTCTAAATAGATACTTGGTATCGTATTAAACTAGACAGTGTCATTTCTGCGTTCTCGTTTCATCTTGTTCCTGTCTGGTTTCTGACCAGGCTTTTATATATACTACACTAAAGACTTAGTGTCATATCCCATTAGTTGTACTAGTCCCAGGGGGAGGAAGCCAGAGTACCCAAATAAAATAACATGGCTACTTTATGAAAATAATGTATAAAACAGATGACTGCAACCTGGATTTATGGTTAGATATATAATTACCTTTTTTGGCAACATCTGAGATCTTGTCAAACTTGTCACAACAAGTTTGTTGCGCTTTCTCTGCCTGAAAAAAAAATTCTTTATGAAAGAATTGGAAAAGTATTTGTTTAAAAGAAGAAAACATGTAAGCCAATGAATATATTTCTAACTGTACAAGTTAGTGACTTAAATTTTTATATTGCTTAATTTTTTCAAAAACTTAAAAAAAAAAGAGAAAATTTAGACATTCCACTTACCTGTGCAACTTCTTTATTTTTTGTTCGAGCCTTTTCCAATGCTTTGTTGGCATTTTCATAATCCACCAGTGACCTGGTTCGTCTGTACAACAAGTCTTTTCCGGCAGAGGAATCTTTCATATAATATCTCAATGTGTCACTTAATTTTAAATCTTCATCTGATGCTACCCTACCTTCTAATTTCTGTAATTGGAAACAAGAAAATCATAACACAATGAACAGCTCATGATACGGCCGTCTGAAGATAAGGACAAGCGATATAGACTTTACGGATGCATAATTCTATCGGCACTGATGAGACATTATAATAACTATGAACACCAACAATGACCTAAATTTCAAGAAAATTAATTAAAGCTTACTCGAGTTTGTCTGAAAATTAAAATACCCCTTTTTTTACAAACAAAGCATATACTCTATAAAAAAATTACGAAATTTAACCAAAAATGAAAGGAAGCTTGCATCTACCAAAATAAACAACTCCCTGTGCTTTCAAGAAAATTCATGAAAGCATATTTGAGTTATAGACTGAAACTATAACATCAACATTTTTCACTTAACGAAGACCCATAACTCTATAACGATAAATCAACATTTTACCAAAAATTAAAGTCAGCTAACATCTATCAAAATAAACAATTCCCCAAACTTTCGAGAAAACATGAAAGCATTTTTAGTTATGGTCTGAAATCTACAAAATACCCATTTTTTTCCACAAACCAAGCCCCATAAGTCTATAACCATAAATCAGAATTTTACAAAATATTAAAGGATGTTGAAATCTGAAAAAAAATTATCAATTCCCTATTCTTTCACAAAAATTTCTGAGCTGTTCTCTGAATAATAAAAAAAATCTGCTTTTTCCATGAAAAAAGTACCATAACTCTATAAGGATATATCAGAAATTTACCAGAAAGTAGACAGACCATGAGGGTAACATAATTAACAACTGTGTACAATTTTGAAGAAAATCTGTGAAGATACAGTGTGACATGTGAATGACGACTGTTTGTAGACCTTATAATGTCTGTCATTTACGACCAAATAAAAAAACGTCTTTATACAAGATTTAATACCAAACTTTTTTATAATGTTTTTTTGTCATTTTTCTCACAACAAACTTTTTCTAAACTTTTTTATACAAAATCCATAGACAGTCATAAAAATATGAATACATACATCTGATTCAGTAATGTTAACATTTAGAAATGATCAACTCACTAACTATTGTTTTCTAAAAAAGACAAAAAATTTTTACCAACAATTCAATGTTAATGCTAAAAGTTCCATTTAAAGGAATTTCTTTCCTCACAAGTCGGGGTTTTTGTGTCATGTGTCCACGAAACCCTGAAAAACTTAGCTAGGAAATTCCAGTGCTAGAAGTCACTATTTTGATTGGCTACATCATACCTTGATGTAGGTAATCAAAAGCTTGCTTTCATTCGCCGCTTAGTTAGGGGATATCCCGATGTCGATTGTAAATTTGTAAATAAACCAAACGGATGTGTTGTATAGACCATGTGAAAGTCAGTCATTTTCTTCCCACTCAAGAGTGAGTAAGAATGACTACTGCCAAACACTTGCTTCTTTCAAACAATTTCATTAGTTGATATTTGAAGGTTTGATGTCATATGAAAATCTTCTAGCCCGGGAATTTTCTTGCTAAGTTTGTCAGGGTTTTGTGGACACAGAAACCCTGACTTGTGAAGATGAGGAATTTCTGCCATACAACCTATATTAGGGTTTGTTTGTTTAGCACAGAACATACTGATCTTCTTTGTAAATTTCATAAATATGAATAAACTTACTCTGGCTTTCTCTAATGCTTCTGCTAACTTGGTAAATACTCTGAAAATAAAATAACATAGTTATTACCAAGGCATTTGAAAAAGCAACTATAAAAGAAAGAAATTTAAATTTTGTGCATGGAAAAACATGCCTTTAGAAGGAAATAACTTATCTGAAAACTTGTAATTACAGACAATATTTAAACAGTGAAATATATTACTGTTATAGCAACTATTGACTATGTCATAACTGGATACATGTACTTATTGTATGTTCTTGAATACTAAATAGTTATATATACAAATTAAAGCCAGTTATTAGATTAGTGTAAAAAAAATTTAGTTATTTATCAAGCTTTGTTTGTTTGTTTGAATGGTGTTTAATGCCACTTTCAGCAATTTTTCAGTTTATCATGGCATCCAGTTTTTATTGGGGGAGGAAGCCGGAGTTCCCTGAGAAAACCACAGACCTGCAGTAGGACAACTGCCAATCCTAGTCATTTATGATTGGGAATCTGCCTTCAGTGAGAGTCAAACTCGCAATCTCAGTGTTGTCAGTCCACGTGATAAATAGTAGACGAACTACCATAACCATTCAGTCACCGAGGCCCCATCAAGCATTGTGAGACAGTCAGTACAATGTGTATGCCATTCGTTTTAAATGTATGTGCAAACATAAATACTTTAAAACATACTTTGTCAGTACACAACAAAACTTTGTTATATGGAATTACTAAACAACCTTTTCCACAACATAAACTTAATTGGGGACTCTTACTCAAAGATAAACAAACAATATTTCTTATGAACTAATTATGTATATAAACATGATAAATGGAGGAGATAAAGAAACAAAAAATTGCAATTATATTACTTCCTACTAAAGACAACATATCCAAAAATATTCGTGTCAAACAAAAAACCAGAAAGTACAAAAATATTGGCATGTGTATTATCAGATTTTTTTTTGGTTTGTTTGATAGTGTTTAACGCCACTTTCAGCAATTTTTCAGCTATATCATGGCGTCCAGTTTTTATTTGGGGAGGAAGCCGGATTACCCCGAGAAAACCCCCAACCTGCGGTAGGAAAACTGGCAATCCTTGTCAATTAAGATTGGAGTCGAGTACACCCTGCCTGCAGTGAGAATCGAACATGTGATCAATAGTAGACGAACTACCTTGACCACTCGGCCACCATTATCTGATTTGTACTTACTTATCTAACTGTGTATTTTCTATTGTTGCTAATTGCACAAACCCTGTAGAAATCTGGATATAACTGTCTGCTACATCTATAACAGAATATACATTGGTATATATCATACAAAAGCAGAGATCAAGTTTAATGAAATAAAAGTCCATACACATCAACATTTAAACTGAAATTGAATGAAAGTATAAATAATAAACTAATATCATATTTAAGCAGTGCTTTTAAAATTTGGCTAAAACTCTGCTTTGCAAAAATCAAAATATCGCTATTAACTACTCTGCAATTACAAAGATACTTTAAAATTGTTTGATGGCAAATTATTTGGTGTTAGAAAAATGTTTTTTTTAAAAAGCAACTTGTAAGATTAACTATTTAGTGAATAAGTGTGTAAATCAAATAAAAACACCTAAACTGTTAATACTTACTTTTATGACATTTTGTCATTTTATCAGATTTAGTTGTAGCATCTTTTATTTTGGTGTGGTATTCCACTAAAAACTGTTTCTGTTGTTCAAAAAACTCATCAACATCCTAAAAGAGTGGAAAGGAGATTGTCACGCAAATGTGATTTGATAGTTTGTTTGAATGGTGTTTAATGCTTCTTTCGGCAATTTTTTTAGCTATATCATGGCGACCAGTTTTTATTGGGGTAGGAAGCCGCAGTACCAGGAGAAAACCCCCACCTTCGGTCAAAAAACTGGTGATCCTTGTCAATTAAGATTGGAGTCTAGCACACCCTGCATGCAGCGATACTCAAACCCGCAATCTCAGTGTTGACAGACCACATAATTAATAATAGATGAACTACCTTAAACACTTTGGCCAACGAGGCCCCTAAAATGTAATTTGAAGAATTAAGCCTTGAAGAAAGGGATCAATCATTGTCTTACAAAATTAAACAATACCGTAATTAGGGTCGTATTGTCAGTGGTATTCTTCTTTAAATCTTAGTTGGAAAGGAATGGTGCGGATTATACGTAAATACAGACTCGATCAAGTTTTTTTCCCAGTGATTGTTGTCAATGGCGGTCGCCATTTTGTCGTTGTGTTATATGCGGTATTTTCGTACTATTCCAACATTGTTCATTTGCAAACTTCCATATGTATACTTTGTAATGATAATAATTTTTACCTAAATTATTTTTAGTAATATTATATTAATTATATAGGAAGAATAAAAATTAAAATGGATACTAAAATAGCAGATGTGTAACCTGTATTGCGTAAAATGCAAATGGCATCGTTGTGTAACCCTAGTGTTTGGATCGATGTTTTGATTGCAATCATTCAGGGGATTCAATTGAAACGTTTGATCTTTTCGTTTTCTTTGTTTTCGTTGATGAATGAAAGTGACAAATTGTTTTGGTTCCTAAATATGTGATAATCCGTTTTAACAATGATCAAAATAGACGATATGAGAATGCACTATTTTTTATTTAATTTATTAAAATCAATAGAAATTATTAAAAGTATAAACATAAATGATATTTTAAAAGAGAATAAATTACATATTACAGTAAGAACTGGTTAAAAAGCGCTGTCAAGTCAGACTCAGATGTCTTCATCTTGAGATGTTTTGTGAAAACTTGTACGTGCAGATTGTACATGCATAAAAGAATTTTTCTGCAATTTTCTGGTCTAAGAAAGGGGTGCAGACAATACGTAAATGCGGACTATACACAGCTTTTTATGGTAATTGATTTTAAGTGTATTGCATTTCTGTTTTGTAATGTTATTTTTTCTACTTCTGTTTCCAGACTTAGCAAGAGGTCACCTCTCACTGAAAATTTCGGCCCAGCTTAGTACTATAAAGCCAAAAACTGGTCTTAACATGATGTAGCTGAAAATGCATTTATTTCTGCCTACTTCAGTCTTCAGACTAATAGAAAGAAGTCACTTTTCCTTCAAATCCTGACCAAATCTGCACCCTTTATAGGGATTCCACTGAACACTTAAGCCTATTCAATGATTAGTATTCTTAGGCTATACATACTTTCTGACTAGATATCAGAACTTCATCTGCTGTCTTGGAAACAAATTTGAAAAATCCACCAATCTTTTCTTTTTTATTTTTTCCTCGAACACTCAACTAGAAAGAAATATTGATAATTTTTGTGTTTTTGGGATTTACTGCTTTTACCTTTGTCACTTGTTATTTAAGCAGTAAATTTAAGAACAATTTCACAGTGAGTTATATTAACATGTTTCTACCTCAAGCCAATTAATATTACATAATAATGATTTCCTAATATTTGGACACTATCACATGTTTCTACCTCAAGCCAATTAATATTACACAATAATGACTTCCTAATATTTGGTCACTATCACATGTTTCTACCTCAAGCCAATTAATATTACATAATAATGATTTCCTAATATTTGGACACTATCACATGTTTCTACCTCAAGCCAATTAATATTTCATAATAATGACTTCCTAATATTTGGACACTATCACATGTTTCTACCTCAAGCCAATTAATATTACATAATAATGACTTCCTAATATTTGGACACTATCACATGTTTCTACCTCAAGCCAATTAATATTACATAATAATGATTTCCTAATATTTGGACACTATCACATGTTTAAGTTGGGGAAATATCTATTTACTATGGTACATTAATGGGTATACTAGAATAAATGTTCACCCCAATTAATTTTGTCAGTAGGTGCCATCTTTAGGGTTACTTTACTGCTAATTGTGGCCTAAATATTGAACTTAATTCTTGAATAGAATAGTTATTTAAAAAAACCTTCATTAGGAATAATTTATCAGTATTAACCTAATTATACAGACAATTATCAGCTTTAATGTTCAGTTCACAACAGGATTCAAATAAATATTTCTTACATCTTGATCATATTCCAGAAAAACTTCAAAGTTTACATCATTTCTGAGTGCTGGATGAGCTGCAATCCTCTGCAAGAAAACTTCATGCATAGCAACTGTCTTTTTAAATGTAGCTAAATATTCTCTGCAACATAAGATATCTCCATTATATTTTAATTTAATTTGTATGAAATTAATATTAATGTTAAATGAAGGAACAACATGCAAGATACATGTTCAGACAAATTTCTATATTGATATGTACATTCTAAATATCCATAAAAGGAAGCATTATTTACATACAGGTAAAACTTTATTGACTTTGTTTATCTAATGCATCATCATGTAGAAAATGTTATCTGGGTAAATAAATATTGCTTTAATATAAACAGAACCCTGTGGAATGTGTACGTACACAAATATATAAATTCAGAGCAAAAACGGGTTCAAAAACAGAAGGTGAATCCAAACGTACAGTAAAAAAAAACATTAATCTCCCTCCAACAGATGATATAACTAGAACATCTATCTAAACTTACGCTTCTAATTCCTGCTTCATTTTAGTGAATTCTTCTTTGGTCATAGTACCTTCACCCTCTCCCAGTCTTTGCAACTTTTCTCTTGAGGCATCAAAATCTGGTCTTGGTGGTGCTGGGGGAATCTTTAGGAATACAATTTTAAAGTAAAACAATTTTTTAAGCATGTTTGTTCATAGTGAAATTTTAAAGCAGGTTGTAATACTTTCAGCAAATTTTCAGGTGTATGATGGCATCCGCTTCTGACCGGGGTAAGTACCAATTAAAAATTTGGCAGGAAAACTAACAACCATGATGGTTCAAAGGCATGTAATTCTAATCAATTAAGGCTGAACCCATTAAAAATGAATTTGTACCAACTTGTTTGGATTCAGGTAACGAAATTGATTAAGGAATCTATCGTCAATTTTCAAATGCTTTCATCAATGACAAAAGTGGTGAGCACTAAAAAATTCACTACCCATGCACTCACTGACCCTGGAACACAAAACAATGATAGTTCAAAGGCATTTAATCCTCTTCAATTAAAGATGAACCCATGTGGTCACTGACCAAGAAGCCCAAAACAATGATAGTTCAAAGGCATATAATCCTCTTCAATTAAAGATGAACCCATGTGCTCACTGACCAAGAAGCCCAAAACAATGACAGTTCATAGGCATATAATCCTAATCAAATAGTGATGAACCCATGCGCTCACTGACCCAGGACCCCAAAACAATAAAAGTTCAAACTGAAAGGCATATAATCCTAATCAATTAAGGCTGAACATATGTGCTCACTGACCCAGAACCACAGTGTTGATATGATGGTAATATAAAGTAAAAATATACCTTAAAACTGGCCACTGGGGCCATTTCAAAAGTCTAACAGAAAATGCTGTTTGTGTCTTGATTTAAGCAAATGAATATAAAAAATGATGTATCAAATACAAGACAATAAAATATGGTTGAATCTGGTTAAAACAAACTGGTTTTACCAGGTTTTGTATTCAGTTATTTGAGTCTGTAGATATTGTATTCAGTTATTTTAGTCCATAAACTATCAACAGTACAATATTTCTTCTTTTAATTTGTCTATATATTACTTGAAATACAGGGCAAAAAATGTTCAGAAAAATTATGGACTAGACCTAGACAGACAATACAGTGTAAAATCAAGGAAACCATAGAACAAATTTGTGGGTAAATGCTTAAGGTATCCAATCCATAATTGAAGTCACTGTTTAATTTTATTTTTCGTCCAAGATATACAGCTTTATTAAATCAAGGTATTGTTAATTAATGATACAAATTAAATATATCGTTTTACTTCGAGTCAATGTTAACAGGCTGTAGCAAAAATAGTTACTCAAATAGAATTTCCAATGTTAGCAGAACATTACTGAGGTCTTCTCCATTGGCATTGAAAAACAATAGCCATCCAGGACACCAAATATGATCATGTGGTTAATTGGGGTCCGGATACCTTAATTAATGTTAATGTAATGTTACAAATATACCAGCGTAATGTTAGGCACTGTCTAACATAAACTTACAATTATACCAGCATAATCCTCATTTTCTACATATCTATCATGTAACCAAACAAACTCTTCATGCTGTCTGACAACAGAAAACTCCCCTTCTTTAAATCTGGATAGAGTTGTCTGAAAGAACAAACTTTATTACAAAAATGCTCCATTATAAAATAATAATTTTTTTAAATGATATCTGTTGGTCTGTTCAAGAGTGATTAATTTAACTGTGAGGTTTCGTGTTTGGTTTTGTTTCCACTTTTTTATATTTTTAGATGATTGATTGATGTTTAAGGTCCAGCAAGCAATATTTCAGCTCTATTCAGAACATATTTTAGATGAGGAAATAACAAGAACATGTAACATTCTCACTTCTTTTCTAGCAATAAAATTTGTTTTGATACATCAGTACAACTTTGTCGAAGTCCAACTTTTGCTTTAGTATTTGTTATTTACAATGTAAAAGAATTCACTTTCAAACACTTGATCTTATGAGACATGTATTTAATATATAACACAGTCTTCGAAATTAGCACAGGTCCGACAGTTCATGGCCTGTATAACTCAGTTCGGTCCTGTGAATTTTTGCAAATTTTGTAACATAATCTATATAAAATATTTTAAAATAATGGATTCCGACCTGTAAATCTTAAACCCTAATTTCTTTGACTGATAACATATCGTTTTAAATTAAATACTGACAATCATTATATTAACAAGAATAGTTTAGTTATTAGTCTGCTCTCGATGCTTCACTACATGTACATTAATGCAGATAGAATCTGTCACAGTAGACAGATTGTACCAGTGTTAACAATTGAAAAAAGGCATCTTTAGCTTGGTCAATATTAGCCGTTAAAACAGTTTAAAAATAATATTCAACTGTAAATGCACATTTTACCTGGAAACAGAATAGTTTTTTAACTATTAAAACCACTGTTGTTTGTTTTTTGTATTAGCATTGACCAGTAGCTTCATTTGATCATCATCTCTGTGTGGTCACCAAATAGATTTATTTATTTGGGCACTTTCAAGCCATAAAGCAGTGATAGAGGATACTAGAAGGATGTGAATTATTTGTACATGTTCTGCATAACATATAGTCTCGATCATCCAGACCCTTTAATTACATTTGTGCATCTTGATTCATCTCTATATTGAACTCTTTATCATTACACCCGAAAATGAGAAAAAAGTTTTTAGATTGGATGATATTTTGATTGTCTAAAAAATTATTCCCATCATATCAAGAAGTGTATAAATATTAGCACCAAAGTTTACACTATTGGTAGCAAAATTACAACTAGGTGATCCCATAAGCATTTATATATGCGTCTGGTTGATTGAGACTACATAACATGCCAGATTACCTTGGTATGAACAGTAAATTTAACTTTGTCTCGTTCGCTCAAAGCATCAGATATATCAACCAACAGAGTGGTATCTGTAGATAAATCCACCGTCTCTGACCTTGGCTGTAAAAGCAAATCAAATTGACAACTAAATATTACAAGTACCTTTTTTGAATTATTTGTTTCAAATCATTCATACTTTATGTACATGTATCTTGATCAAAAGTATTATCGTGATCACAACAGCATATTTTTATTACTGTAATTAATCAATTTGTTGCACATATATGTCCAGGAATTTGTCCTAAATTTGACATACTTACATTTGTAACCCTAGTATAGGACTGGTTATTACTTTATTGTATCCTAACTGTTGACTTAAGCCTAACTGACTGTAGGATAAGCTTTCAAAATAACATTGTTCTATACAAGTATTTTACACATAAGCATTGATCACCCTCAATATAATTCAAATTAAATATTTCACTTTTCTCCTATTTTTCCTATTGTCAGCTGGAGTCAAGAGAGATTAAATTGGATCACACTAGTGTTACATCTTGCATAGGATATCATCTGTGCAAGAGTAATACAATAATTTTGTTTAGAGAACACTTGTTTACAAAATTTGGAATGGTGATACTACATAGACATTGTTGATGTAATATTGCTAAAATTTCTCAAAAAGACCTGAGGAGATGAAATCATTATTTGGACTAGAGAGCTTAGTTACAATAATGTAGCCCCTTTGAAATATTTTGTAAACTTGGTGGAGTAACTAAGAGGTCCCATTACTCATAATGGAGCAACAACACCCTTGGGATGTATAAATATTTTCCAATTTTAAACTGCTGCCTTGATTTAATAAATAATTTTTCCTTTCTCCACTGAAATTTCAAGATCTATTGCTAATTTTAAAACCTTTTATGTAATGATGACAAAATTTAAATTATGTCGTGTATAATTTTAGCATCATACCTGTAAAAATGATAGTGCAATGAATGTCACAAAAATTATATGGAATGCAATTTCTTTACCAAATCATTATTATGCACCTCAGTAATTCAAATTTTGTCAACAATGCCAAGATTACGAATTAAGTTTTAAAATTAATAAATTAGGTGCTGTAGAAATATCAATTTAACACCGAAGACAGAAAAAATGTATGCAGCAAATATGGGAAGCAGTTACATATCAGGTAATATGCATACTTATGCTATGTCATGAGCGAATCCGGGTCTGTTCGCCCTAAAACATGTTTGCCCTAGAACTTGTTCGCCCTATTACATGTTCGCCCTAATACCTGTTCGCCCATGTTTTGGAATATATATTTATTTAGGATGTTTTATGTAATAATGATTAATTAAATGCAAGATATTTGAACCACTGTTTCTATTTGTTTGTTAATTTTTGAATATTTTTTAAGTTGTATTTGTTGTCTGTCAACACATAGTATTATTGTTAAATGTTGTTTTGTTTTGTTGATTTTAAAACATGCTTGCTGATTTTGAGTTGTAGAAATTTTACAAAGTATTGTTTTTAATTGTTTTGTATTTTCTCAACAGACTTACACCAAATGCAGATGAGAGGAATAAGAGACACATAGAAGCTTTAATATATAAAAACATATTTTGCTGTGTTGAGGTAATTATGCCATCCTACAAAAAAGGTTATATGTCCTTTCTATTTCCTTGTGTACAATCGTGAATTGTGATATAGCAACTTTACAGTAAGCAAAGTTTTATATTATGAAACTGCATGCTGACGAGGTCAGACTTCAGAATCGCACGATATACACAGTTTGTTATCCATGTTGGACGAGGAACATTACACTAAAATTACTTTCTTTTATAAATTTCTCTGTCCAAGCTAATTATCTTAATTTTTTTTTAATGTTCATAAATTATTTTATACACTTAAACTAATTGCTTTTATAAATTTCTCCGTCCTAGCTAATTATTTTTTTAATCATTAAAATCATTTTATTAACAATCAAAGAACCAAATTATTAATGTGATTTTCTAATTAATTGATTTTTTTTGTTTGATTTTTGTTTAACGCCACTTTTTCGGCAATTTTTCAGCTATATCATGGCGTCCAGTTTTTATTGGGGGAGGAAGCCGGAGTACACGGAGAAAACCCCCGAACTGCGGTGGGAAAACTGGCAATCCATGTCAATTAAGATTGGGGTCGAGTACACCCTGCCTGCAGTGAGAATCGAACCAGAAATCTCAGTGTTGACAGACCACGTGATCAATAGTAGACGAACTACCTTGACCACTCTGCCACCGAGGCCCCTATAATTAATTGAAGCCATTTTTAGTCATCAAACATAACTTCATTTATAACATATATAACAATTGTTATTATAATGTAGGGCGAACGGACCCATATCTAGGGCGAATGGACTCTGGGCGAACGGACCCGATACCGTCATGAGCAATGATACACAAATACTGTGTCATACTCATAGATAGAACTATTCCGACATTGGTATTATAGCTTAAGATCATGTATTTTCACTATAAGTGTTGTTAAACATTTCAGCTTGGTATATTTTCTTTATATATTTTCTGGGTGTCAATGTGTTACATGGATGTTGAATAAATGATGACAGTTGTTAGATGATGACTTGCTTGAGTGGAGTCAACATAAATATTTGATATTTTGCATATACCTTGCTTTCTTGTTCGCCCGCCAAGAGGTCAGGGCCGTCATCAAGTCCGTCCTGAAACAGAAAATAACATTAAGTGAAAATGATAACGTCGTTTTAAATGTGCCATAAACAAAATTCAAAGCCGGAAAATCTTTGCACACCCACCATCATGGCTGCAAATTATCACGTGACATCAGAACAATTTAATCAAATACCAACTTCTAAGAGAAACGTGCCAGGATATATAATAATTTTTTAGGATGATTAAAATTGTCGCAGCTTTAAAAGCTCAAGTTAGCTTTCTGTTCATTTTCCCTGTATGATTATACGACTTTAAAGTTAATAATATAATTGTTGAGCGGTTCAGATGCTCAGTTAAAAAAGTCAAATATAGACTGTCTTTCGATCGATTTCAGTCATTTAAGGCATTGAAATATAAACATATAAAAAATACGCATAAATGAATCAAAATTTGAAATCAATCTAAAAGTCTAAAAGTCCAGCTCATAGTAATTTATTAAATTTCAATTGCAATTTTAAACGTTGAAACATGATTAACCTATGAGATCTTGAATCGATGTGTTCAGAGCCTTCAAGAGAAGCATAGGATGAGGAACAACAATATTCAGAATAAAGCTGTTTTTGAGAGCCGTTTATCAGCACATACTGGGACAGTCTAGTTAGTATAGACTGCCCCTGGGACATACGAATATGAATACGAAAGCTCTATTGACCTTTCATCCGTTCACATACTACTATTGGCTTAATTTCCAGTAGCTACCCTTCATTTAAAACGTGATACTGAATTAACCTTTTTTAATAACGCAGAAACGACCATATTAATTCACAGAACATTTTTTTTATCAATGTCATTGCTTACACGTTGAAATTTTATGTTTTGGATCATAGCGACTACTATGCGCCGACAGCAAAGTGAACAACTCCATTAAAAAATAATTTTGTCGGAACCAAATAAGAAAGAGTAGCAGCCGGTGTTCTGGGCAATTTGTCCACTTCTAACAAAAGGAAATGTTTGCTGATCTTTGTCAATTAGGATGACTTTACAAGGTATGCATATACACCATTATATTATAGAAGCTAAAATACTAGAAGCTCATTTGGTTTCAAACTAATGGTACTGCGACATTCATGTTTTATTTTTTAATGATGGCATATCGATCCAAAACACATCCAAAGTATCCATATGCCTATTCGGGTTATGAAAATCCATGAATATGCATATAACAACACAGGTTTAGCCTTGTTTACGTTAGCTAAAAATAATTACCACAAAGTTTTTTAACACATACAAATGCATGTTGTAAAAAAAATGCAAGAAAACCGAACGAACAAGTCAAGCGACGAATCTTACAAATCCGGATTCATGCAGACAAAGATATAGAACACGAAAAAAAGCCAACCAAACTGACATAAAGTGGCTAACTCGAACCTAATGCACTCAGGTGTAAGGCGTGATTGCTTCTAATCAAATACCCGTAAAGTTACTGGTTGTCATTTCTACATGGTGAAGGCCATTGAACTTAATTCAGATGGGATCAGTGACATTAACCTAGGTACAACAAACCGTAGTAATCAACACCAGTGTCCGGTTCTAGAAAATAATATTAATGTCGATCGCAATATTTAGCATAACGTATACGTTTCTGAAATTTTAAGCTTCCTGGGGTAGGTGAAATGCAAATACTCACTGAACTGTTCAGGAACAAGAAACCATAGGGGAATATGAATTAAAGGTCCGGGACCAGTGTCTTTTCTTTCTAATGTGATCGGCAAAGATAGGAGTCATAGGAGCACCATTAGTTCTCATTTGAATATCAATATTCCGTGGAAAAAAGTTCTCTCGAAAGATTTCTGTGTTATTTCAGATGTTATTATATAACCGTGTAACTAAAACGGATGGGGATTCATACAGATTTTCTAAAATAGTAACTTGATGTTCTATCCAGACAAGAAAAGACAAATAACATACACTTACAATACGAAGTACAGAAAATTCAAATGATGAAATGTTACTAAAAATGGAGAAAGCATGAAAATACGTCATACCAGTGAATCAGGAGATACCGAACACAATTTCACGGACAAGACACCATTTATATATAGGGGAATATGAAATAAAGTTGCAGGCTAGTGTCCTTTCTTTCTAGTAATCTTATCGACAATGATAGAAGCACAATTAGTACCCATTTGAATACCTATATTCCTTGGAAAAAAGTTCCCTCGAAACATGACAAATATAATGCTGATTATAATTTTATGATTATAATCTGATATTACCTGATATAGAGTCAAGGATGACGAAGTAATTTCTGTTATGGCCAATTACCAAGCATTTATATCGCCTCATGTCGTTTCTTGAAAAATCAGCGTTTAATAAGATGCTTTAGCCTGGTAATAAGAACCATAAGCAGAATGGATTCATAGCGTTTAAAAAATAAACGATTTTTACGGGTACATTGGGAAAAAGACCCATACCTTAATATGTCTACCAAGTCTTTTGAATTTTTCACACTTTTTCGGATACGGGATATATGATGAAAAATTTACGGGGATACGTGATATTCCTAAACAAGCCACAATATTTATATTAAGTTATGTTAGTTTGACTTAGCATTATATTAGGCTGAAATGTCATTATATATTCGGTTGATTTATCATTATGCTAGGTATGTTTTTTTGTGGTAATTGATTTATATTCGGTTGAAATTAATTGTGTTAGAGGCGAGAGGGCGGACAGGGTAGTGGGAGACAGGGAGAGAGGGGGGACGAAAGGAGTAAAGGGGAGGGAGAAAGAAGCAAGGGGAAGGAAGAAAGGAGCAACGGGAGGGACAAAGGAGAAAGGGGAGGGAGAATGGAAAAAATCAAAAAAGAGGGAGGCAGTACTAGTACAAATATAATCTTTAATTGGTATCTGAAAATCATTTAATAGGTGCCAATTCATTGATTTAATTGAAAAAAAACTAAAATTATTTACATAAAACTCCAGTAAAGAGATAAATTGCATCCAAATGATCAGATTTTTTACTATGCTAGGTAAGCAGAAGTTTTTTTTCATAAAGCGTATGTCTGTCTCCTTTACATATTGTCATCACTTATTGACTGGGTGTCTGTCCGTTGTTAACTTTTTAAATAATCTTCTCCTCTGACACCACTTAGGGTACCTAGTTTTAGATTTGTATCCAGGAGTGTGATCCTTTTATGTAAAACAAATATTAATCAAGGCGCAGTTTGCACGACTGATAATGTTTTCTTGCATGTAGTACGTAAATTACGTAGATTATAAAGCAAATGAAGTTTTGTTAATTCTGTTACCTTAAAAATTGTAACAATTTCAATAAGACGTAGCGGACGTTAATGGGGCCTCGTAACGTCATTTGAGCTTTTTTGACGTTACGTTTTAATTAAACAGAGGGTTTTATATCTATAATTTGTATGTCTATTATTATTTGTTAATAATTTAACTTGAGTGAAAAATAAAGATGGTGTATGAGGTTCGACTTCAAAATTGCTTTTGTGATATCAAAGTTTCATGTAATAATAACTTTTTTTAGTATTCTATTTACGGAAGTTAATAACACAGGGAGACAATTTTTATCCTGGTACTAAGTCTTTCGTTGATAGCTCTATCGACGAGCGTAGCTTTGTAAAATCGGAAACCAGAATAAAAGGCTATTTTGTGTAGACAATTCCGGAGTATGCCCATATTTGTAAGATTAAATAAATTTTATGTCAATAATTTAATTGAACCAAGTGAATATTAGTTTTAATTCAAGTATATTTATGATTTATTATATGACAAAAGATTATATGTGCACAAATTTAGAAAATGGCAATTGAAACTAGCCACAACAGCAGGGCTTAGCTTTACATAGAAACTTATGGGGAATAAGTTCAAATGCCTTGTTTTTAGAAATCACTTTGACAAATGCGTGCAGAATGTAGAATAAATCGGCGGCGAACTGATGCTTTGCATCAAAAGTTTTCTTGTAATATGTTCATGCAACTTTGTTTATTATAACATCGTTTTTTAAAAATGTCGCGCCAACGAAGACGACTAGACATAGATAAACTCATGTAAATCAGGGACAGTCTATACTAAGTATAGACTGTCCCTGTGTAAATCAACAATATTCATGGACAAATTATTGAAAAAAAAGCATATCTAAAATTTATTATATTATTCAGTGTGTGAATTTAAAGTGCGGCATATACGTCGAAAGTTTTAATAAATTGGTAAAAAGATGCAAAAATATGTTCGTAACAAACGTTACTATTTTAGACATGTTTGAATGTATATTGCTTTCACAATACACGAAAACAAATTGAAAAGGGGCAAAAATTAAAAATTAAGAAAAAACGCATTCTTGAAAAATTGTTTATTTTTAAAATATTTAACAGTTTTATAGGAATAAAAAAACATAAAAATACGGCATCTTTTATATGTATGTCCCATTATTCACAGAAATTCATGGTGCCCAAACGTTGAGCGATTTACAATAAAAGAAAATAATAAACATAATATAATTTGATTGATTCGAATGAAAAAAATGCACAATACAACTACATGCACATTAAACAGGAATAAAACAGCATAAAGACAAGAGAAGATATGGTTGAACCATATCGGGGAAACTCAATTAAAGTAAATGGAGGATTAAAACAGGAACCCATTTTGTATTGTAATATGAGAGATTAATACAATACAAATACAAATATAAATAATTTTATTGGCTCAAACTCATCTACAATAAATAATGTAATGGAAAATAATATATAATATTATTGATTGATATTTTTCTGATAAATTTGATTAGTGTAATGCCTGTCACATGACATGCTGTATTTGGTAAGGTTCTTTGAAAACGGCTGATAGAAAAGTGATGTTGCACGGTTATATTTAGAAAACATGATATTGCACGGCTATTTTTAAATAATTGGAATTCCCCTTTAAACAGCCAATCAGAATGACTTCTGTCTGTTTCCGGTTTGAAAGTAAGGAAAGTATGTACATTGTGAAAAATTGCAAATATTTCAATATGTTGCATGTATTTTTGTATTTATAAATCTTTTAAATTGAAAGTTTTCATAATTTCAGATGATATTGAAATGAAATGTGATATTTTCGTACATGTGACAAAACCCATCAAAACAGTAAACTAATCA
Organism: Limnoperna fortunei; assembly: GCA_944474755.1. NCBI lineage: Eukaryota > Metazoa > Mollusca > Bivalvia > Mytilida > Modiolidae > Limnoperna > Limnoperna fortunei. The sequence continues at coordinate 19,335,710 of OX104113.1, read as the reverse complement.
AAAGAACATTGAACTAAATTCCTTTAAAATACTAGTATATACAGATGTGCATAAAAATATCAATTAATAATATAACAATTGTAGCCTTTAACTATGGTCGATATGAAAAATATCGACATGAGATAACATATCGACCTCCAACTTCGTTGTCGGTCGATATGTTCTCATGTCGATATTTTTTCATATCGACCTAATTTAAAGGCTATAATTGTATAACATCACATGTAATGTAACGTAAATCACCGTTACATACATTAACATTACGTACATTATATGTTACGTACAATAAAGGCACTGCATTTTAAATTATTTTGCCTTTAGGTGCTAAATATAAGTAATATATTGATGATGTTCTGAAGTGCTTTTCAATGTATTTTAGCAGTTATGACACATTATTTAAATGTCTTTAGTGTTTCAGCGCTCACAAACGGTGTTACGGACCTTAATTTCTTAAACGTGACGCAATAAATTTCGCTGTTTTATTCGTTGCTGACAACAATTTAAATGAAACATAGATAAGCATTTGTTATGATGATAATTGGATTCAACTTGATCTAAAACCAATAAAAGAACGTCAATAAACGTGTATTGGTCATGCTTTATAGAGAAAATAGATTGATTGTTTGGATGGATGTTTGCTTTATGTCCAGCGAGCAGTATCTCAGTTATGTTCAGGAGTTTTGTTACATACATTAATAGGTTTTTGGCGACATACAATCAAGGCCACATATTTTGTAACAAATAACAACTTTTATCGAGACTATATTTCTGTCTTCATACAATACAACAATTTATTAATAAGAAAAATCATCAAAAGAATATTTTCCGGGTGTGTTTAATGATTATTTATAAACTCAAAAGTACTTGATGCAAGAAAGCGACATGGTAAATTTGAGCAGTACTGTACACAACTATTAAAAGTAATGTATGCAAGGTCAAAACTCAAATGTCAAGTTTGGGTGAACCTTCCGTCTCCAAAACATCGACATTGATACATTTTCTGTATAAGAAATAATTTATTGAGACTTTCAGTGTTCACTGAATAAATATTCGACTTGAAAGTTTGACGACATGTTTTTCTTTAAAATGCAACATTTACGATGGAATGAGACCTCATCAACGCCATCTTTATTCGAAATTCTGAATACATTGATTTATGTATTATTTTATTTTGCAAAGATGTACATGTGTAAATCGTGTTTACTGTTAGGACATCATGATGATTAGCTGCGGCAGCACAGGCAGCCATGGAATATTAACTGTTTACATCACGAAAATTGTTTAATACACCATTAAAACAGTAGCAAGAAGTCATTATTGTTGGACATACTTACAATGCGTTAAGTATACAATTAACAATTCGATGAAAGCAGATTGAATGTGCATTTATGATATAATATTGTACATATTTACAATGCGTTAATTATATAATTAAATTCAGATGAGATCAGATTTAATGTGCATTTATGATAATAGTACGAAATAGTACGAAATGTTTATTTGTTCAACACATTTACAACACGTGATTTACAATAAATAATCACGTGCACATAATGTAATGAATACAACAATATGATCGTTCACCTAGCCAGCTTGATCGCGTAAGAATATATGAACAGAATTATATTTTTATTCAAATGCAAAGAACAAAATTATTACATTTCGCACTACAAAACATACGGTTTTTCACCTGAAAAATAATCAAAACAATATTACAGATAGAAAGTACTTACTTCGGTAAATGCAAACATCGAACTATATTATCGCGCAATAGCTCAGTAAACCGTACCTGAAATTGGTTATAACCCCACGTGTGATACAATGCAATGATTTGAGTTATGAAAATATATAATTCGTCTAAAGAAATAGTCAACAACGATACTGTACAGACTAAAATAATAATATATTCTTTTACAAATATGTACAAAAACATCTAGATACATAATTAAAGCGAAAAGAAAGTTTTACACTTTAAAAAATAGCACAAATATTTCGCCTGACCAACAGGCTTCGTCAGTGTTTTTACAACGAATGACAATAACAGGTAAAAAGTTTTTGTCGTTATACGTATGTGATGTATACGATATCTAGTAATTAACGAAAAAAAGATTTTTGTTAGTGCTAATACAAGTATGTACATGTGTATAAATATGTAGCACTATTTATACGGTTACAATATATATATATATAGCGGATTTGGCCGAGGGATCTAGACCGCTGGACATATTGCAGGCGAATTGGTGCCACAGTGTTACAACGGTGTGAGTTCGAATCCCGCTGAGGGAAAGCAAACATTTGACAGTGTTAAAAATCTAATTCAAACAGTGTTGGGCTTAATTTGTAGACGTATATACATACATATATATATATATATATAAACGTCTAAGTATTGTGACAAATATCTAATCTAATATCTAATTTAAACAGTGTTGGGCTTAATTTGTAGACGTATATATATATATATATATATATATATAAGTCTAAAGGAAGCTACCAACCAATACACTTACTATGTATCGGATCGCCAACATGACGATACAGCATAAACAAAAAATAATATATAAGTCTGATGTACCAATATCCAAATTTTATCGTTTATTATAGATTGATATTGACACTGGAGAAGGCCATCAGTTGGTCGAAAATTTTGTCATATTTGACGCGCGTTTCGTCTACTTAAGACTCATCAGTGGCGTTTAACTCTAAATGCTTCAAGTATTTTTTCATTCGGTGATGGAATAATATAAGTCCACTGGGATCGTGTAAAAACACAATACAGGTAGTTCAAAATATTTGACAAGAAACACCGTCATTTGTATCGTTGCATAATCTTCTAGACTTGTATATTATTTTTTTGTTTATGCTGTATCGTCATGTTTGTCGATCCGATACTTAATAAGCTTTACTGGTTGGTAGACTCTTTAGACGTTTATATAATATTTTGAACTACCTGTATTGTGGACTTATATTATTCCATCACCGAATGAAAAAATACTTGAAGCATTTAGAGTTAAACGCCACTGATGAGTCTTAAGTAGACGAAACGCGCGTCTGGCGTAAAGAATTTTTCACCTTGGTAATTTTGATTACATCTTGTTGGAATATTTGAGGAAAGCCAAGTAACAGCACGGCACGTCCGCGGCTGGCGGACTTGAAAAGCAACTATTTTGGGTTAAGTTGGAAATGAGAAAGTTTAAGATTAAAATGTTATGACTTGTTTACGTCATTTATTTATATTGACATTCAATGACTAAGGCCATTAGTTGGCCAGTCTTTGTCTAAATTTTTGACAAGAAACACCGTCATTTGTATCGTTGCATAATCTTCTAGACTACGTCTACAAATTAAGCCCAACACTGTTAGAATTGGATTTTTAACACTGTCAAATTTTTGCTTACCCTCAGCGGGATTCGAACTCACACCGTTGTGACACTGTGGCACTGTGACACTGTGGTACCAATTCGCCTGCACTATGTCCAGAGGTCTAGACCCCTCGGCCAAATCCGCTATATAAAAATATAGCTTCATTAACCGGGGTGAATCATAGACATAGACATAGTACATGTGTACTAGCGTGTGACGATGGAATTTTCGTAACCAATACGCATTAATTTGACAGTAATCCAATTCTGCATTTGTATATATTATATAGGATGACTGCAGGCGAATTGGTGCCACAGTGTCACAACGGTGTGAGTTCGAATCCCGCTGAGGGTAAGCAAAAATTTGACAGTGTTAAAAATCCAATTCTAACAGTGTTGGGCTTAATTTGTAGACGTATATATAAATATTTGATATTAACCCTGTATTTCAATCCGCTGGATAGATATATTATATATAATCTAAAGGAAGCTACCAACCAATACACTTACTAAGTATCGGATCGCCAACATGACGATGCAGCATAAACGAAAAAATAATATATAAGTCTAGAGAATTATGCAACGATACAAATATAAAGATGTTTCTACTATAAAATAGTTATATTAATAAATATGACAAAATTTTCGACCAACTGATGGCCTTCTTCAGTGTCAATATCAATCTCAAATTGATATTGACACTGAAGAAGGCCATCAGTTTCCCGAATCTCCTTTTAAACGAATCATCGGCGGAACAGATTCTTCGGAGTCTAAGAGCTTGACTATAAGGAATGCTCTTTGACACATGAGGAGGATGACAGCTACTAGGTAAAAGGTATTGGTTGGTGTCTGTTGGTTTGGAATACAGGTCAGTGGACAACTCACCATTTGTGGATAAGGAACTGGAAGTATCGAGGAAAGATATACGAGATTTTGAGATTTCATAAGTAAATTTGATAGAGGGATGGATGTTATTGTCACGTGTGATAAAGTTTTGTAATCCTCAGTTTATATTTCTGGAAATTGTAGAAGTAGGGTTTGAAAGATTTAATGTTCTATGGTTACACATAATTTTATAATAATTTTTCGTGTTGCTTGACAAATATATACAGGTGCTATTAGTGATTTGTTATACGAGAACCTCAGTATGTATCCACTTCATATCTTCATATCAACATCATCAAGAAACCTATACCAAGATAGTGGGTTTTCAATAGACGATTGGAGAAGTTCTTTTTCCAATTTACCCATAAATATGATGGAGACATTTTAGTTCCCATAGCTGTTCCATTTATTTGCAAGAAATGGTCTCCATTAAAAGTGAAGTTGTTCTTTTGTAGCACCAATGTCAGCATTGTGACTAAACATTCAGTGGGAGGATCTTTGACTGAACGACTTTCCCAGACCTCTCTGCATGCTTCTATGCCATCAGCATTAGGAATGTTAGTGTAGAGAGAGGTGACATCCATAGTGACCAGAGTGGTACCCGGTGGAAGGGGATTCAGGGCAGCCATATAGAAAAGTAATACATTACACTGGTTCATGTATCTGAGAGCTGCCCTAATCTGAACTATTTTTCACAAGTGCAAGTTGAAGAACATCTGTCAACACATGTTTTGGCCAATATCTCATAATATCATAAAGCTACAGAAAAAAAACAGTAACATTAAAATGATCGCACATTCAATCTATATAAATTTCAGAAGTTTTGTTTAACTACCAGTAGGAGTTATGGCCATTGAGTTACGATTTTTTAGAAAATTGTCAGTTTTGACAGTATAAATTGAAAAATTAAACAGCAGATTGATATAGTAAATTGCAAAATGCAAATCACTATGTTGGTCTAAAATTTCTGACAAATTCTTATAGGAGTTATTGCCCTTTAATTATACCCCACGCAACGAAGTTGCCGGGGGCATAATGTTTTTGACCCGTCCGTCGGTCCGTCCGTGTGTCATGCTGTTGTCGCCTGGATAGCACTCTCATTTCTTTATGGATTTTAACGAAACTTTGAGAAATTATTACTGAAAGGAGGTGCTTGGATGGGATTGATTTTCAGGGAATTTTGTTAATGGGGGCCATATTTTGGGGAGGGGGACTTAGTCAACATTCATGTACATGTATATTCAATATTGTCGCCTTAATAGCGCTTTCATTTCTTCGTGGATTTTCAAGAAACTTCAATATGCCAATTTAAATACAAAATAACACCTCGATGTAATGGGAACGCTTGGGGTTGTGAGCTTGCTCACTAAGCTTCTTTAATAATAACTAGAGTTAAACTGTAAATTGTAAAAAATATTCACCAAGACAAGGCCTTTACATAACGCATTTTGTCCGAAATTGTCAGACGAATCCTTATAGGAGTGTTTGTCCTTTAATAACAATATTGTTATGAACATATACGTATTTGCCTTATCAATTTAAAGCTATAACAGCTAGAGTAAAACTGTAAATAGCAAAAATAATCGGAAGGACGTGGCCTACAAATCATTTAATTGTCAAAAATTTGTCCAGTTACTCCTTATATTATATGTCATTTACTCATAATTTTTCTTTCACTGCAGGCAGGGTGTACTCGACTCCAATCTTAATTGACAAGGATTGCCAGTTTTCCTACCGCAGGTCGGAGGTTCTCTCCGGGTACTCCGGCTTCCTCCCCCAATAAAAACTGGACGCCATGAAATAGCTGAAAAATTGCTGAAAGTGGCGTTAAAACACCATTCAAACAAACAAACAAACATAATTTTTCTTGAAATTTTCAGTGTTTGCTTTAAAACTTAAAACTGATAAATTTCTCAATGCATTATCCTCAAAGTTACCATTAAGTTTTTATAAAGGAATATATAATTCAACAATTCTACAGTTAACAAAATCGCAAAGTTTCCAAGTCTAAAAATTAGGAAAAAAATCCTCAAACAATAATAGCAGTTGTACAACTTCAATACATTTGCAATTTTTCTGTGAAGATTTAGAGTTCTAGATTGAAAACTGTAGGAGTTGATTACATAATATATGTATGTGCTTAAAATGACCAAGTTCCAAGGTCTGGAAAATTAGGAAACATGCCGGAACACTTCCATAATAGCAGTTGCAACAAATTCAATACATGCGCAATCGTTCTGTGAAGTTTCAGAGATTTGCATGGGTTGAGAACTGTAGGAGGAGTTGATATAAATAGATACCCCATTTCCCCTGCCCTTCTTACAAAACCATACTATAGCCCAAAAATCAGAGTGAAACTCTAAATGCAAAAATGATCTGTAAGGGAAGGCCTACAAATAACTCGTTTGGTCCAAGATTGTCAAATGACTTCTTTTTAGATTTATTTTCCTGGGATGACAATTTATGAAATACAGTTTTCTCCCTTTAAATATAAAAGTAAAACTGTAAATAGCAAAAATAATCAGACAACGTATGTTACAGCAGCAAATAATCCCTTTTTCATTACATTTATAAGCACCATTGTTTTCCGTTTAAATTCCCTTTTAAGTCGATCAGAACTTGAGAATGTTTATGTTGCTGTGGTTGTTAAAAAATAACTTAAAAGTCTGAGATTTGAATTGAGTTTTGTTTTGAGAAATCTAGGATTGAAGATGAATGAATTTCAAACTAATACTCTAAATGTAAAACTATTAAATGCTGCCTGTAAATTAAAGTGTAGAATAATGTTAATCGTACATGCTAGTTAACACAGTTTACTAAAAGTGAAAAAATACAAGATTGTCCGGCTATTGTTCAAGAATTTCAAACGCGTTTCTTATTCAAATTACGCAGAGACAGTTAACAAGAGACCATAAAAACAACGATTAATTGTAGTTATGAATACACTATATTATTTTCTGGACATTTAGGTCTGTGTGGACTACGGGTGTTGGTGTACTAGAAATGAAAGTGGATTATAGATCTATGTGGAAAATAAATAAGTCTGTATGGACCATATGTCTGTGTGGACTATGGGTTTGTATGGACTATGAGCCTATGTGGACAACGTGTCTGGCTGTCTGATTGCCTTTAGGTTTCAGTGTCCTAATTTCAGAAATCTACTGGTTACAGTTTTAGTTCCATTATAAAACCTCATGATCCTCATATTTTCTACAAAAGGGCACCATACACCAATTAAATTCAGGTGATAATGTGTCATGAGGCATGCTTTGTTTGTAAATGCAGTTTATATGCTTCATGTCCCAAATTTATATCAATTTTGAGTCAAAATTTGGTGATCTTTTTTTATTTCTATAGGGTTTTAAAGAGGGAGAAGTGTAAAGGGAGTGAGAAAGGAGCTAAGGGGAGGGAGAAGGGAGAAAGGTTCCCCCTGTCCACCCCCTCAGTGGCATCGACTGATCAGAAGGAAAAAAATATTGGCGGGCTTTTACTAGAAACACCGGTCCACCACGTGCACGAAATGCCGCCTGTCGTCTGCAGAAAAGAATCATGATGGAGTCGAATGGGAATGCAGGGAACTTGTTTCTACCGAATATAATGTCGATACCACCGAATACAGACAAAATCCCTATGTAAATACAGCTACGGCGTTCCATACTTGACAATATTGCAGAATCAATGTTTGAGGTACTTTACCTGACACGATGACGAGCTAATAACGGCGATACAAATGCCAAATGCCTAGCGCACGGTTACCGAACAGGTTAAAATCAGCAAACGAGGTAAAAAAAGAATACACGGTTTTAACAATATCATTATATCTAACGTAAAAGTACTTTAATCATCAAACAGGTACGAACACTGTCGGTTCAATTCTGTTTTCTACACCCGAATTGACAAATTAACTATGGAGAAGCACAGTACTGCAAATTTTGTGAAATTATAACTGCTTGCGTCAAAAAACATGCCTTTATGGGGTTGTCAATAAGTCCATATATTTGTCTATTATTTAGCGCGAAGACTTTTACTATGACCTCTTTACCATGTAAAGAAGGATTAATGAATCTACTGGCAAACAAATATTAAATGATTTCACACCTGTGATTCTACATAGTATCAACCAAATGTTGAGTACTTACAAACATCAAGGTCGTTTCCGGTAGATACTATGTGTTAATGCTGAGAACTTGACAGGTATCACAGATTTGTATATTTTCTATTATATATATTTTTAATCGGACAATGTCATGCATTTCCAAATTAATTGTCACGTTAAACAATCTAAACGCTATCGTGGTTTAGTCTATTTTCAGTTGGGCTACTTATTTGTTTGTTTGTTTGATGGTGTTTAATGCCACTTACAGCAATTTTTCAGTATATCATGGCATCCAGTTTTTATTGGGGGAGGAAGCCGGAGTAGCCGGAGAAAACCCCCGACCTGCGCTAGAAAAACTGGCAATCCTTGTCAGTTAAGATTGGAGTCGAGTACACCCTTTCTGCAGTGAGAATCGAACATGCAATCTCGAATGCTTAAGGTAGTTCGCCTACTATTGATCACGTGGTCTGTCAACACTGGCCACCGAGGCCCCAGTTGGACTACTTACAAAAGTTGCGAAGATGCCCGTTTGCTAATGTAAACATCGACCAAGATAAGCTTCAGTTTTTGAATTATACATCATCTCAGCATTTGTTAGTAGTATTTTGTTTGTTTTGGAGTTGATAAAATTCTTCGAACTCTATCAACTTTTAATCCTAACAAGTATGTAATAGGATCATACGCTGAATTATATACGATTGAGAATATCGGATGGATGTTGAGGTCGTGTGAACTGCTGCTATACATACACGAACAACATGCGTGTTATATCTGGGCCCATTGTACTGAGCTTGTTTAACAATATTGTATCATCGACTACTGTTAACCATCATTGCGACAGAATCGGAAAAGCACGTCTTCATGAAAAATGGTCAGTGACGGAGTTAAATTTATTTTAACCAAACTAAAATAAATAATTTAATAAACAAATTGTAACTTTTAATTGGCAATGAAATATTTTAAATATCAGAGTTTGGAGGACAAACTTTTTGTTTTCCGCTAACGTACAAAACATCACTCGAAATGTTGAGTTTACATGCATTTACAATTGCAATAGTATATTGTACGTTTTGAATTGACTACAATTAATATATTTTCTTAATTGATGGATAATACTAATTTCTTGGTACACATTAAATAGATTTAATGTTCACAACAGAAATTGTGTTATCCCTCAATGGAGAATTTTGTGTGTGTGTAGTTAATGCTAATTAATGTATACTAATTAAAAATTCAAGAAACGTATCTAGGTAAATGTTTACATTAGCAAACGGGGCATCTTCACTTCAAAAATGAACTAAGCCACGATGGTCAAATGGAAAATCAATTTGGAGTTGCATGACAATGTAAGAGAGAAAATACCAAATTGTGAAACCTATCCTTTCAATGTCGCTTATCATTTCAATGTGGCTTTCAAGTTCTCCGCTTCAACACCGACTGGTAGTATCCACCGGGAAAGACCGCGATGTTTTTATGTACTCAACATTTGGTTGATACTATGAAGATTCCCAGGCGTGACTTTGCAGACCTTCCCAGTCATATTTTAGCAAGGAGACTGTAAGAAGGCAGCTTGTTAAAAAAGACCTTCCAACTTGTTCTGCGAATATGTTTTAAAAAAAGACTGGTATTTTATGTTCTTGTTACATGTAATTGTCGAAAACTTTTCTAGGATATTAATGTAGACCGTTTTTTATCCGCCAAAATACAACGTTGGATCTACACTAAAAAAGGAGCTACAATCGGATATATGAATGAGAAACGTAAGCACGGAGGTTGGGGATAATATGGCTAGTTAGTGTTCGAAGAGTGGTTCGCTCTTTGCACGATAAATACCAATTTTTCTATTTCGAAAAATAGTCGGCTCATTGTAGTCGCTACACAGTGCTTATTATCTGCCTCTACCCAATACTTGTTGTGTTAATTCATTTTTTCCAGCTGGTCCGTCCATTTACACAGTGGATATTTCGTGTGCTAAGCTGAAATATTGCTCGCTGGGCGTTAAACAATCAATCAATCACTAAGCCAATTAATATTTACAGCTAACTACATCTGTATCAATTACACAACTCGATTTAAATTTGTTTTTTTCTAGGGAAAGTACTTTTAGGGAAGCTCTGGTATTAGTCTGATGATACACTTCATTTTGCAGTGGCAGCAATCTTTAAAATGTGCATGGTTTCTAACATACGTGTCATATTCATAACTTAATGTTAAGAACATGTTTCATAGATAATATAGTTTGGCATAGAGGATCCAAGGATACTAAAAACCCGTGTTTAATGCTTCACAGCATACTATGCAACATTTATGATCAATGCTTGCTCTGTATTCATATGCCATGTATGACAGGAACGACATTTTCCAGGACAATATAGCTGCTCTTATGTCCTATAAAGATCTGTAAATCTGTTGTATAAATCTCATGTATATCTGCATCCTACTTCCCTGAAACTTCTGAATAGACAAACAAATTATAGCCTTGGTGAGTTTAAGAAATATTTTGCAACTCCCTTTAAATATTGAATGTGCATTATCCATGTAGTGAATTTGAAGTATTTAGGTGTCCTTTGTTATATTCAAAAGCTCTGGTCAATAGACTAGACTGTATTTATGTAGTTTTCTTTATGTCACTCGTGATGTTTTAATTTCAAAGTGTATCTTGCAAAACTTGAAATATCTGTAATTAGCAGTCGAGTCCACATTCATTTGCCTATTTATATGTAAAACTGTATGTAGATCAAAGGAAAATTTGTTAAAAGAGTAAGAAAGGTGACAAGGTATTCTGAGGTTACCCTCTTACAACTATGTTGAAACTACTGGATTCAGTGGTTGTGCATTTTTTTTACTGAAGATAGTTTAAGCTAGCTTCTACCAATACCAAGGTAAATAAGTATATAACAAGTCTTTATTAAAGACAATCCTAATCAGAATCCAAGACATGTTAAGACTACTAAGATAAATTGGTCATTAATGTATTTGATATACAGACAAGTAAAATGCAGTCTTACAAGTAACTGTGTACACCCAATCATGGCTGTTACCTGACCATGGTTTGCTTGTAAAACTGAAGAAACTGATGACATGGTGTTGGGACCATACAAGGAGTGTTCCTAGTGCTCGACCCACTGAACAGATCAGCGCTTCCTTGGGTGGTGGATAGGGGAGACCCTCTCCTTTGGGGGTTGTCAGATCATAATATGGAAAGCCTGGCCATGGACTGTAGAGGCCAACGTGTTTGGAGATTGCCAAGCTCCTTGCATGATAAAGACCCCTTTTGTAGATTTCGAAAAATTCTCCTCCCCTACGCAAATCTTCATACTTTTCCAGTGGCAGTCTAAATTGTGTTCCCTGTGTCCCATCCCACCCTATTTTTCCACTGGTTAATTGTTTGTTAACTTGTTCTCGTCCTGAATATAGCTGAAATACTGCTCACTGGACATTAAGCAAACATCCAATCAAAAAATCAATCAATCAAATCATAGCAAAAAAACTAAAATTTAACTATCCATACAAGTTGAAGAGGCCTTGAAGATCTTTGGCCAGAATAAACGAATGCAAACTAAGTTTACAAATATATTATTTAAATTCAGCTTTCAATGCTAGTTTTTCTAGTAAACTGTACAAATAAATAATGAATACAAAAATGTACAGTCAAACTGTATGAACACAAGTACTACTCCTATAGTACAATATATAAAGTATGGTTACTACAATATAGTACAGTAAGTACTTGCATCTGCCAATAGTACCGATAAATACCTGACCATGTAGTAACTGATAAATACCTGACCATGTAGTAATTGATAAATACCTGACCATGTAGTAATTGATAAATACCTGACCATGTAGTAACTGATAAATACCTAACCATGTAGTAACTGATAAATACCTGACCATGTAGTAATTGATAAATACCTGACCATGTAGTAACTGATAACAATATTAAATGTGGTCAGCAAATAAAAAAAAAGGTACTTGTGTTTAAAAGTGTAACTGTTGTAAAATGATTAGTGGATTACTAGGATAACCTAGAATGTGAACTTAGAATACTTATGCTTTATATTTTGATAGAGTCAAATCTCTCAAAAGAACAATATGGAGGAAAATTTGCCAAAGTTTGAGTTTTGTTTATTTTTCCACTACACTCATTTTGATTAACTTGCCTCAACAAAGTTACTCCTCTTTAACTGATAAAATACCTCACTTTGAGATTCATACTGACAAAAGAGAACATTTTTAAGTATTCAAAATACATGTATGTCAAAGGGTAACATAATTTTGTATTGACATATGAGGTAGCTAATGAACAAAGGCAAGATTATATAAACAATTGTGTTGTATATATAACATTTACGTGTGAGATTTTGAAAAATATCTGCAATAGGTATATTCTTTATCTACATGTTAATGATAACAGACTTGAACTTATTATTCAAAAATGAACAAAAAGTAAAGCAACCTTTTTATAATACTGTTTGAAGAAAGGCACAAAACATTATATTCAACCACACGGAACAAACTATTGGAGAATAACTGACAGTATACATATGGATTCTATATATACACTGAACTCCAAAAAATAAAACCAGTTTATATTTCTGTTCTTGTTGAGGTGTCTTAGGATCAAATCACTTTTAATTGACGACTAATTTTCAATAATGTAACAATCTGATTATATACCTCTCATAACTTTAATGTATTTTTTAAGCAGATTTGTAAGGAAAAGCTGAATATATAACAAACATATTTCAGAAAACAATTATAATAAACTGTTAAATAAAGAAATATGATGCAAGGCAAAACAAATCAACAAAAGTGACATGTATGAACAAAAAAAAAAAGATTGAAATGAGCAAAAAGCATACACAATAATTTATACAAGTATCAAGTATTTTGAAGCCTCAAATAAGTTTAGTAAGAATGTTTACCAATGATGTGACAATTTATTGGTACAAATAATATATGAGGACATAATAATAATAATAATAGATAGGACAAATATTATTTCTAACATGAAATCACATCAATGTTAATAACTATCCGCCAAATGAAAACATACTGTGCAAAATGTACAACAAAAATATCACAAAAAGGCATGAAATTAGAGAATAATGTCCGACACAGTTTAACTGGTCCGTAAATTGATTGTTTATAAAGGATGTAAAAATTGCATACAAATAGATATTGCATACAGTAAAATATTAGCACTAATTCAGCTGTAAGCACCATGATTGTTTGAACACAAATTAAACTTCCGTTTGTTTTGGTTTGTTCCGACAAAAACACATGAGAAATTTACAATCAAAGTATGACTGGTTCCTTTCTTCATGTTTACATATCAACTCTTTTGGTCTTGTCTCAGAATCCTGAAATAAACAGATACACATTAGCACTGTCAAAACAGGTCAAACAAGTGACATTTTTAATAGGAAAAGATAAACTGTCTACAGTATTTATACACGATCTCTACTGAACTGTCTACAGTATTTATACACGATCTCTACTGAACTGTCTACAGTATTTATACACGATCTCTACTGAACTGTCTACAGTATTTATACACGATCTCTACTGAACTGTCTACAGTATTTATACACGATCTCTACTGAACTGTCTACAGTATTTATACACGATCTCTACTGAACTGTCTACAGTATTTATACACGATCTCTACTGAACTGTCTACAGTATTTATACACGATCTCTACTGAACTGTCTACAGTATTTATACACGATCTCTACTGAACTGTCTACAGTATTTATACACGATCTCTACTGAACCGTCTACAGTATTTATACTGAAAATAACCAATAAGGAATCAATTTAATTGACAACAAACCAACCATTTAAATTTGTCCTTTAACATTTGTTTCTTGAGAATTTATTTTAGAATTCTGACATTAAAAGTTAAAGGATGAAGATGATAATTTTTTTATGCAACAGGCCCACATGAAATCTTATACACACCATACAACTGGTGACATATCATGACATCATAAAAGATATTTTTTGTTTCAAAGGTGTTTAATACCTCTTTCAGCAATTTCTCAGCTATAACATGGCATCCAGTTTTTATTGGGGGAGGAAGCCATAGAATCTGGAGATAACCCCGGACCTTCTTTTTGAAAACTAGCAATCCTTGTCAAGTAAGATTGGAGTCGAGTGCACCGTACCCCCAGTGAGACTCGAACCGTCAACCTCAGTGTTGACAGACCATGTGATCATTAGTAGACGATCTACCTTAACCACATGGTCACCAAGGCCCCTATTTCATAAAAGGGATGTAACTCTATTTTTACCTGTGACTCCTCAACTCTTCGTCTACCTAATCTTTCTACATCATCCATGTTGTAGGCCTTTATCTCCAATGGTTCCTCTTTAATTTTCTGTATCTGTCGAGTATCTACCCAGGCTTTAGATGAGGGACTTTTCTTTGCTTCCCCACTATCTGATCGGGCAGGTGCTGACCGGCTTCTCCGTGAACCTACAAAATGATTTTATCAATTAACTACAAGAAGAATGACAGTAGGTTACAATAAGGATGAATAATTAAGACTTATCTGAAAAATTTGTAATAAACCATTTTCACAAATACTGCATCTTCAAATTTCTCTTTATCCATGCATTAAATAATTGTTTCTTGTTTACAGTCTTAAAAATAACCAATCTAATTAAAATTAAATCTTTCACTTGCTCCCCCCTTTTTGCTATGGTCGCTGCTTACAACGCAGCGACCAATAACAAAAAGGGGGGAGCAAGTGAAAGATTTAATTTTAATTAGATTGAAAAATAACAAAACATTATTCATAATTGTTCTTCTACACCTCTGAACTTTCCTATTTTTATTAGAAAGTAACTGTTCTTTTGTTGTAACTTTGTATGTTATTTGACCAGTACTTTCACTCTTTTCAATCAATTCGTTGTCAATTGTAGTTATTTTGACCTTGATTCAGTATGGAAATGTTCAATAATAAAATCAAACAAAGAGTGGCCTAAATAAGCTTATTTAATTTATAACTGTATATATGGCAACAGTAGAGAATTTGGTTCTGATTGAATCATTTTGCACAGATTACTTTGACATTTGAGCCAAACTTCATTCTTGCCAAACATGAAGCAAACAGAAATAGCCATGTACTTTGTTAGAGAACAGAAATCCCCAAAATAATCCATCTATAAAAATAAAATAGGAGGATAAATATGTTGATGTTATTTGTAAATCTGAAAGTGTTTTAGCTTGGGTGAGTTTTTAATGTCCTACATTCATTGGTCAGATGGATCTCAAAGTGTTACAGAATTCCAATCAATGATTTTAAATGAGTTGTGGGTATGGTTTATATCTGTTCACAATAAAAGGCCACATTCATGGTTTGATATAGGAATCCCTGAAAATCATTTTTGATTAAAATTTTTTTCAATAGGAGTTGCAGAATAAAGTTAGAACACCCAAAAGTTCACTGAATTCAACTGGTAATACAGGCTAAAGGATGTAGGGTCCAGATGGACTGACATATTAATGAACAGCACTAATTAATTGTATATACCAATATTTACTATTAATTAGCTAACGAAGGAATTAGAGGTTTCTTTATTGTAAAATTGGATACCAAAATGTGGAAGAACAAATGCATTGTCAATACACGGTCTGGTATCAGTACTATCAGAAAAGAAGAGCTTACAGAGTAGCACAAATTGATGGTCTGGTACCAGTACTATCAGAAAGGAAGAGCTTACAGAGTAGCACAAATTGATGGTCTGGTATCCGTACTATCAGAAAGGAGGAGCTTACAGAATAGCACAAATTGATGGTTTGGTATCAGTACTATCAGAAAGGAAGAGCTTACAGAGTAGCACAAATTGAATCAAGCTTATAAACAAGGCTACATTAAATAACCGTGAACATTATATTATATTATGTCCTTTACCTCTTTTCTGTTTTTTCTTGTCTTCTGATGATTCACTATTGCTATCTTCATGAGTAGATGATGACGCAGACACTTCACTATCCCTCAACATACTTTCATATCCACTACTTGTACCTCCATGAAGTTTGTCTATTTTTAGATGAGATCGTAATTCAGCACTAACAGTACTACTATTATCACTACCATGACCACTACTTGAGTGGCTAGGTGTACGTGGTTTTGTCACAGTACTATATGGGGAAAGTAAACTTCGTTCATATGAAACAATTCCACTGTCATTACCACTATCCGAGTCTGTACCTCGACTAACATTTAACTCGTTGATTCTGACATTATACAGTTTTCCCTTTTCACTTTTTTTTGTTTTTGACTTTGTTTTTGACAATATTGGAAGTCTACTTGTCAGAGGTGATGTTGTTGAAGTACTACAAACAGATGATGGACTACTACTGACAGGTACTGATGAAGTAGAATCTGATGATGGTTGACGAGTTTTGTCCTTCCCTTTACTACCTGACACAGGTAATGATGAAGTAGAATCTGACGATGGTTGACGAGTTTTGTCCCTACCTGTCACTGGTATCGATGAGGTTTTATTACATTTGTCTCTTGATTGGGCAGGACTTGATGTTACAGATGACGACCGTGAAGTAGACTTTATTGGCAAAGGTGGTTTAGACTTTGCCGTTTTATTGTGCACAGATTCTCCCAAACTATATTTGAGAGACAACTCTTTAAGTCTTAAAATGTCTGAGGTAGAATTTTGGTCTTGACTAGAAATAAACTGAACATTATTAACAACAAATTCACCAGGTGATATCTGACAATGTAACACATCCTCAAATTCACTCATTAAGTTAGGATTTGAGGCACCATCTGGTTTCCTCGATAATGGCTGTGCCAGTTTAAAAATACTTTCATAATCAAAATTCGTAGTTTTGTTACAATCACAAAAAACACTGTGGTCTACAGTATCTTCCGACTTTGACGTATCTTCCGGTATTGATTGTTCCGTTACATTTTTCTCACTGTCCACTTCACATTCATCTTTATTATAAGACAAATTACTAAAGGTCTCATCATCTGCCACATCATTATTACTACAATTATGTTCTAACTGTTCATCTACCTGTATTTCATAGATCGAATCACGATTTTGTTGCATAACATTGCTAAATTCTCCCGTATCAGCACTACTATCAAAACTAATATCAGCAATATTTGCCATCTCATCTGGACAACCAGTGGTAGAGTGACCTTCAGGTTCTCCTGTTTTACTTGGAACATCCTCTGTATTTTCTTCATGTTCAAGAGAAACAGATCGAAGCCAGTCTGTTACACGCTTTGTTGTACTTGTTGATGTGGGTAGCTGTGATTTGTTAAGATTACTTTGAGTTACTCCTTCTTTTCGTTTCAGACATGGTGAATTTTTGGGTGAATGCCGAGGTGAATGCTTTGGTGTTGATACAGAAATTTTCTTCTTGTTTTCAGGTTTTGACCTTTTATATTTAGACTCCGGTGTAGCTTCATTTTCTCCTTCTGGTACTATATTTTCACTTCCAACAGAACTATGTTTTTCTACCCAATCTCGCACAAAGGGTTTAACGTTACTATCTGAATCATTGATACTTGTTGGTCTAGAATTAGAAACCTGAGCAGTTACGGAAGAACTACTCTCAGCACTTATATTGCTTTCAGGTCTCTCTTGTTTTGATGTTTTTACTTTATTTGACTTGGGCTCTGACTTCCCTGATTTGTTTGGATGTGACCCAGAGATCATTTCCTTTGGACCATCAACCCATTGTTCCTCAGCATTCATTTTAGGATTAAAAAGATGTTTCTTTGTATCCTGTTTTTCAGGTTTCTTAAAATAAGCCTCTGGTCCATCAATCCATTGTTCCGGTTGTTTGTCGGGATAGACTTTAGCCCCAGGACCATCAATCCATTGTTCACCTGTTATATCCTTTGGTGCACTGATTTGTCGGTTAGCTTTATCCTCCTTTGAACTGGAAGACAGCCTAGTCCTTATATTACTCTTCTTAGGAACATGTGCAAGTCCCAAAGTGGGTGATAGTGGTGGTGACAAAATTTCTGGGCTTTGTGATGACCTGGTGGGTAGTTTACTCAAATTATGATAATACCGTAGCTCAGAATTACTTCTCCCGCTATCTGAAGCTGATCCTTCATCACCTGAAGACCTGGAACCACTTGGTCGTCGTGGTAATCTTGGATTTGTACGAGGTACAGATCGAGGTGGTCCCTCATTATCTGTTACTTCCCTATCACTTAGTGACAATCCACGGGGACCAAGGTAAATAGCTGTATCACATGACTGTTCACTACTCGACGTGTAATCGGGATCTGACAATGATGATGTGTATACCATATCTTCACGTAAAGTTCCCATTCGAAATCCTCTTAAGGGCCGTCGTATTCTGCTCTCGTCTGTTGAACTATCATCAGAACTAGTTCCTGAAAACTGGAGAGAAAAAAAAGAGTAAATTAAAAGAAGCACACTTACATATACGAGTCATTTTATGACTCAGTAACAAGACGAAAAGAAGAATAATATTCAAGTTATTGACTGGAAACAATTGTATTTATGAGGTACATGCAGATGCAGTTTAATGCATACAAATTTAAATTTCACCTACATAAGAGCATGAATTAGTTCTTCAATTAAAAGTTTAGAACTGCATAAACTATATTACTTTTATCTCATTCAATAAGAGAAACTAAGCAAATTCTGTTCTATACATTGGATTATTCCCCTTGCATCATTGAATGAAAATTTGACAGAACTGTTAAACCATCTTTCTAATTATGTAATTAACTATTATTGCTGTTAAGTATGGTGGCATATATCTGCCACCACATATCACTTAATTAAGTCGACATATTTTCGGAAATATGTCAACATGCTACATAATTAACTCAACATAATACTGAATTAAGTCATCATAATCAGATTAGAAAAAAGAGGGAAATTGCGCTGTTTGAACAGAATGTGCCATCTACTTTTCCACTTATTTATCGTGCAAGTAAACATAATTATGAATTAAGTGGACATAATTTTCTGATTAAGTCGACATAATTTTATGATTAAGTCGACATAATTTTATGATTAAGTCAACTTAATTTTCTGTTTAAGTCGACATAAGTTTTTGATTATGTCGACATAATTAAGTCCACATAATCTGTCTGATTATTAAGTCGACATATTTATCTACCATTTAACTTTAAAAGGGGGGGTCTTAGTTTAGAAGTTGAAATTTCAAGACCTCAATGAGAGAATCATGGCAGAAATGAGACCCGAGCCAGCAGTATGTCGTGGCTCGTATAGAGATTAAGCCCTCTTAAATCATTGATCAATATAAAACTGAAAATTACTTGAAGATATTGACCATCAATTTAAAAGGTATAGTCACAATGAACAGAATGCAAAGCAACCTTTATATATGTCAAAAATAAATGATATGAAAACATTAACCATTCCAAAATAAAGCGAAAATGAAATAAATTAAATACTCTGAACCAAAATAATAATTATCAAAAATAGTTAAACAGGGGGACATAATCATACCTACTACAGAAGAAAAAAATATTCTGAAGAAAACTTGCTGCCATACATAATAATGCTAATTGTGAAAAAAAATATTTTGTCGCGACGCATTAAAAAATTATATTTTATATCGCTACGTGTCATAAAAATAAAGTTTTTTTTCTTGGCTGTTGCTCTTTTGCCGTAACCGGCAAAATAGCCTGCCATGCTATTTTGCCGGAACTGATTAAATTTCACCTGTATGAGCCGTTAATTAGCATGCTTATGTGAAACTTATAAGTTTTGTATTGTATGGTAACCGTACGCGAGTTACCTATACGTGAACACAATAAGACCTCTTTAAACTACGGGAAACAAAACTGAGAAAAACATATATAACTAGTAACACTGTGTTGGGGATGCCCAACACAAAAGAAGTCCCGTCCCGTTACTGCACATAAATTAAAAAATTATACTAAAAGAAACCCTCATGAAAATCGGACCAAATTGTGATTTTCAATTATTTTTTTTCACAAGTGTTATGGCAATTTTGGCGGCCGGTTTTTTATTTGATTCTCAGGCTGTTACGAATGCCATGGTGGTTTTAGCCTTGGGTTACCACCCTTGATTTACTAAAAAGCGTCCGATAAATTATTTAAAGGGTTCAAAATCATTTAAAATTACGATTACTTCATAAATTCAATGCTGGGGCTCTCATTATAACTGATCTTGCTCTAAATCCTGGCTCGGCCACTCTTTAGTAAATCAGGAATGAAACGTTTATCAACATTGGAGTTGAACCACCATGGCGTCCGTAAAAGATTCAAAATCAGAATTCTTCTGTTCAAAAAGGTCCATATATCAATGTCCAAGGTACATGAAAGTGATTATCCCGCTGCTGAACAGGAACACGTGCCTGATAAAGAGCAATTTCCATGCAGTATGCCATTTTTCAACCACCGAATAAACAATTAAGTACTATCTTTAAAAAAGATAATCGACGCTCTCTGACAGTAGTTGGATTTTAATATTAAAATCACAAAATAGGAAGTGTACCTTAACAAATATAAACTTGAAAAATAACCTCCTATTTAAATGCATATTAGTTATAACATTAGATTGGTCACAACTCTGATCAATTAATATTGTATGAAGATATTTACAATTAGAGACGCAGCTAGTTAATCATGGACACAATATGACGACGGATGCAAAGTGTGTGCATAGGATTATTCTATAATACAAAAATATAGCTTCAAGTTCCCTTTTTATACCCCCGCTTGAAAATTTGGGCGTATATAGTGATAGGGGTGTCTGTCCGTCCTTCCTTGCGTCCGTCCGTCCTTCCGTTACACCTAAGGGTACCCATCTCTTGTCCGCAACTCCTCCTAAACCCCTCAATGGATTTTCATGAAACATGATTTAAGAGGGCTTAACCTCTATACGAGCCACGACATACTGCTGGCTCGGGTCTCATTTCTGCCATGATTCTCTCATTGAGGTCTTGGAATTTTAACTTCTAAACAAAGCCCCCCCCCCCCCGTTCAAGTTAAATGGTAGATAAGTATGTCGACTTAATAATCAGACAGATTATGTGGACTTAATTATGTCGACATAATCAAAAACTTATGTCGACTTAAACAGAAAATTATGTCGACTTAATTATAAAATTATGTGGACTTAATCAGAAAATTATGTCCACTTAATTCATAATTATGTCCACTTAATTCATAAGTATGTCTACTTGCACGATAAATAAGTGGAAAAGTAGATGGCACATTCTGTTCAAACAGCTCATTTTCCCTCTTTTTTCTAATCTGATTTTGATGACTTAATTCAGTATTATGTTGACTTAATTATGTAGCATGTTGACATATTTCCGAAAATATGTCGACTTAATTAAGTGATATGTGGTGGCAGATATATGCCACCATAGTTAAGAAAGTGGATGTAGTAAAATATGAATTTGACCACTGATTATAAATTGGAAAGGAAGGCTTATAAAAAATAACTACACAATACAGGATAAAACTGTAACTTCATACTGGCCCTTGTATAAATACAGTCCAGAGGATGATGGTAATGTCTTGGTCAGTTCTACTGTCAGCAGGTCATTGTTATAGACCTTTATACCAATGCTAATGTGCAATGCCATCATAGCAAATATCAGAGAGATAATTCCACACTTTTTATTTTCACCATGCAAGGAATAAATGACTACCAGAGTACTTACTCTTGTTTTTCTTCTCTTCATTCTGTGTATTCGTGCACCAAGTTGTATCACTTGTAAAGTCTCATTGTAGCTATGTACTGATGATGATACATGAGCTATCATACATGTCCGACATGAAATGTTTCCCAGGGAGTCTTTTAGTAGCTGTGTTACTTTACTTTCCCTGAAATGTACAATTTACAATTAATAAATATGCCTATGTGTAAAATTTTAATCAACTAATTTGATTAAAATTAATATGTTCATCAATATTTTAATCACCTAATTCCCTGAAATGTACACTTTATAATTAATAAATATGCTCATCTATAATATCTTAATCTCCTAATTCCCTGAAATGTACACTTTATAATTAATAAATATGCTCATCTATAATATCTTAATCTCCTAATTCCATCTAATATTGTTCTATTAAAGAACTATTCTTCCGTATTTTTACCTTCACTTTAACATGCTAAAAATAAATGGCACAAAATAATTCTGATCTATTGCTATGTTGTCCAGGGAATTTTAAATGAACACTGTACTAAATTTATGTTCTACAGCAACTCTACTTTACAATGGAATGAGCATCAAAGAAATTTCCTTTAAAATAAACAATATAACATGACGTAGAAGGATGAGCAGCTGCTACTTCAAATGTTTAATTAGCAAACATTCCTTAAAACACTTCATTATATTCAAAAGTTTCTGACTTTTATTCCATGAAAATATCTTTTTCAATTCAACTGGCAAGCATTTCAAAAGCCTTGTAACTTAAAATAGTCTTTGATATTTTACCAATAAAATATCATCTTATCATGCCAATTAAAAATACTGTTTTCATTGCATGTTCCAAGTTCATACTATCCTTAGATTAAATTGCAACGGTTGGAAAATTTTTTAGTACACTGAAAACATTAAATGTTTGGGTAATTATTAGTTTACTGAAGCTGACCACCATGATGATGTGACTTCACAACTCCATTTTCATACCAGAATATGCATATACACTTTTTGTAACAGTCAAAAACACTGAATGCCAAGTGTGTCACAGACCACCATAAGGTTGACCTGCTGAGACAAATGTGAATTTCTCACAAATCCACACTTTACACCTGAATCTTCTTTAACAATCATCAAGGTAATAACTAACTAATGAAGAGAGATATATTTTCTAGTCCTACATCTGGAAGACATTACACACATCCCTAAGTACTTCTGATCGCAAAGTTTTTCTCATTAACGTTTTTTTTATATCCATCATAGATCTAGAAAAAACCCACATTACCATTATTAATCAAGCTTTTCCTCTGCTGTATTAATTAAAGCTTACAACTCTTATCTTGTCTTGGAATAAAAATTAAAAAAAAAAATACGAAATTTTATACAATCAAGTCTATGGTGGCTTCAAAGTTAACACAATACAGTCTTTCTAACACCCAGAACTATGTATCTTATTTGAATTTGTTTAACTAAATATTTGAAAAAAACAGGTAACATAAAATGTCTGTATCCTATTAATAAATATTAATTTACCAGATCTGCATTCCTGTTATCTTTAAAGGATTAAAGGAATCATCACAAATAAACCTGGAAACTTTGCCAAAGAATTTAATTGGTAAACTTCTGTATAATAAACCTACAGCTCTTGGTTCTTTATTTTACATACAAATTAATGAACATTTTTTAAATTCTCTTGCTCAAAATTGCAGAACATTTTTGTAAATTGTTCATCCATTGAATAGTTTTATTTCAACCTTAAGAAGCATGCACAAAAGCAAGGAAATGAAATTTTATTTTTCACTTATATCTGCTTCCAATGCATTGAAACAATGCTGAAGTCTTTTACTGTAAAATGTCGACAACATTTAGAAATTATTTTGTATTTTTACACTTAGATAAAGTGACTATGTGTTGTAAAGATTGAACCCCTACAGTGAAAATATTTTTTTCTTTTTTTTCTCATGTAATTGGCAAAAGATAAGAAACTGTACATTCATATAAAATTCCATTTTGTTTTCAAAATGTTTTGTTTTTGAAGCCCTCAAAAGACTATAATTAGCCTTGAAGCATAATGAAATTCAAAATCCTGGTAAAACACATTGTGTAGGATCAAATTCATCAAGATTAACTTTGAACATCATTTTTGTTTTAAATTTAACACCAAGTCACACATGTTATTCGTTTTTTTAAGAAAAATAACATTATATTCAAAATTAAATACTATCAGAATTTTGTGTTGTTATTTTGACCACCAGTTCACTAATATTTTATTACCATAACAATGTCAGCTTTTCTGAATATTCTAGGATAATGTATAGTGTTGTGTAACATATAATGGAAATAGGATCCATTTAGGACTTATCAAATCACTGTATCGTCAGAAAAGCCCCCATTTGTCAGAAGGGTAAACCACTATGTACAAATACAGAGTAGAAAAACAAGAGATCAATACAAGTCCATTCTTCATCCCTCAATCTTTCACTCTAATCATTGCACAATCATATTTTATACCATCTAAAGATGATTCATAAAACTCTACCACATATAAATCATTCAAAGGTTATCTTTGTAACACTTCAGATTTCCATGGAAATTTACATTTTCATGTATAACAATTTCTATATTTTTATTGGACATGTCAAAAACATTTATTACTTCTGTTTTTATAGATATGAACTAATTACTAAAACATAAATTTTTACATTAACATCCCAGAATGTGACAGTTTTAAGATATTGTAATTTCAGAAATCATTTCCCTGTTCTACAAAACTAGCATAAAAATTGCATTTACATACAAAAGAAGTATGAGAATCAAATAGGAAAAGACTATGGGAGAGACATATAAAATGAGATACAAACATGTACTGCCTCTTGTTCCAACAACACTAATTGAAGGTTATCATTTCTTTTATATGACTTATATGGCTTATATGCAGGAGTTAAACTGAAGAACAAGATCTATTTATAGAATCTTGAAGCATTTCTTTAAAAAAACAGATCTGTTAGACTACAAATCCCTGTGGACAGCAGTAGTTGACATTTTCAGGCTTGGCATAATATCCTAGGGCTTTTCAGCAGTGATTTTTCACCGGCCCAATGAGGAAAATTACTATCTCATGTCAAACTGTGTTAGATTTTGTTTGTTTGTTTGAATGGTGTTTTAACGCCACTTTCAGCAATTTTTCAGCTATATCATGGCGACCAGTTTTTACTGGGGGAGGAAGCCGAGTACCCTGAGAGAACCCCCGACCTGCGGTAGGAAAACTGGCAATCCTTGTCAATTAAGTTTGGGGTTGAGTACACACTGCCTGCAGTGAGAATCGAACCCGCAATCTCAGTGTTGACAGACCACGTGATCAATAGTAGACGAACTACCTTAACCACTTGGCCACCGCGGCCCCTCAACCTGTGTTAGAAAAAATAGTCATTTGTTGTAATGTTGACCAGACAACAAGGCTTTCAATGTCAATAAATTTAATTAACATTACCTGTTTGGTACATGTCTCTGTCATTTCTGTAATTAACATTACCTGTTTGGTACATGTCTGTCATTTCTGTAATTAACATTACCTGTTTGGTACATGTCTCTGTCATTTCTGTAATTAACATTACCTGTCTGGTACATGTCTCTGTCATTTCTGTAATTAACATTACCTGTTTGGTACATGTCTCTGTCATTTCTGTAACTAACATTACCTGTTTGGTAAATGTTTCTGTCATTTCTATAATTAACATTACCTGTCTGTTAAATGTTGTCTCTGTCATTCAATAATTAACATTACCTGTTTGGTACATATCTCTATCCATTCAGTAATTAACAATACCTGTTTGGTACACGTTTCTGTACACTAAGTAATTAACATTATCTTTTTAGTACATTTTTCTGTCATTTAAGTAACTAACATAACCTGTTTGGTACATGTCTCTGTAATTTCTGTAATTAACTTTACCTGTTTCGTACAAGTCTCTATCCTTCAAACATTACCTGTTTGGTACATGTTTCTGTACACTAAGTAATTAACATTATCTTTTTAGTACATTTTTCTGTCATTTAAGTAACTAACATAACCTGTTTGGTACATGTCTCTGTAATTTCTGTAATTAACTTTACCTGTTTCGTACAAGTCTCTATCCTTCAAACATTACCTGTTTGGTACATGTTTCTGTACACTAAGTAATTAACATTATCTTTTTAGTACATTTTTCTGTCATTTAAGTAACTAACATAACCTGTTTGGTACATGTCTCTGTAATTTCTGTAATTAACTTTACCTGTTTCGTACAAGTCTCTATCCTTCAAACATTACCTGTTTGGTACATGTTTCTTTCCACTCAGAAATATACATGATGCTTATAGTCTATCTCTGTCCATTCAGTTAACAACATTACCTGTTTGGTACTTGTTTCTGTCCACTCAGAAATGAGCTTTACCTGTTTGGTACTTGTTTCTGTCCACTCAGAAATGAGCTTTATCTGTTTGGTACTTGTTTCTGTCCACTCAGAAATAAGCTTTACCTGTTTGGTACTTGTTTCTGTCCACTCAGAAATAAGCTTTACCTGTTTGGTACTTGTTTCTGTCCACTCAGAAATGAGCTTTACCTGTTTGGTACTTGTTTCTGTCCACTCAGAAATGAGCTTTACCTGTTTGGTACTTGTTTCTGTCCACTCAGAAATGAGCTTTACCTGTTTGGTACTTGTTTCTGTCCACTCAGAAATGAGCTTTACCTGTTTGGTACTTGTTTCTGTCCACTCAGAAATGAGCTTTACCTGTTTGGTACTTGTTTCTGTCCACTCAGAAATGAGCTTTACCTGTTTGGTACTTGTTTCTGTCCACTCAGAAATGAGCTTTACCTGTTTGGTACTTGTTTCTGTCCACTCAGAAATGAGCTTTACCTGTTTGGTACATGTACTTGTTTCTGTCCTCTCAGAAATGAGCTTTACCTGTTTGGTACTTGTTTCTGTCCACTCAGAAATGAGCTTTACCTGTTTGGTACTTGTTTCTGTCCACTCAGAAATGAGCTTTACCTGTTTGGTACTTGTTTCTGTCCACTCAGAAATGAGCTTTACCTGTTTGGTACATGTCTCTGTCAACTCAGAAATTAGCATTACCTGTTTGGTACATGTCTCTTTATACAATAATTAACATTACCGGTTTGGTTCATGACTCTGTCCATTAATTTACATTACCTGTTTGGTACATGTCTCTGTACACAGTAATTAACATTACCTGTTTGGTACATGTCTCTGTCCATTCAGTAATGCTGCTATGACATTTCCAAGAGCTGGTAGATTCAGACATGTAATATTTGGATCTTTGGAACGAGATGGACTTCCAAGGTCAATTAAGTGCAATCGGCTTCGACCACCAGCAACTGTTAAATGAAAAAACCCAAACAATAAGATCTAATGTTTTCAACAGCCCTATCACATTTGTTTACATTATCTAGTCTAAATCTTGAAAACAAAGAATATTATATTTGTCACATTATCTTGTCTTGTATCCCCTAGTGGGTGTTAACTTAAATTTAATGTTTAATAGAATTTGCAAGTTTTTATTAAATTTGTTATAAAGTTTTTCAACTGCAGCTATAAACATTGTCCCACATGTACAAAATATGGATAATACCTCCCAGTTTTCTGGTAGCAAATAAAAATTAAGAGCAAACATCTTTTACTTTTAAGCAGTCTTGAAAAGTATGCACATTAGTTCTGATAATTCAAAACATTTAGATAATAAAAATCTTAATTGCAGCTCAAAATTAAATATAATTATCCATCTTTGTGGTAACCATGCCAATATTATTATAACAAATGCCAAACTGACACAAAAGTACACCTAGACCCTATTGCTATTGTTTTCACAATTACTGACTTTTGGCAAGGGAGTTTTAAATTTATAATATCACATTATACTTATTAAAGATAAACATTCAACATAAAACAACACTCATATTCCCTGAGCTAAGTATTCACATGATGATACTGCAGTCTATATAATTGGTAAATTTTTAATGAACCGTTCTACAACATGCAACAATCAACAGTCTTAGGACCAAAACACGAAGCAACAGGTCAATTTACCATCAATTCAACATTTCAAAATTCAATTTGTTTCTAGATGAGAAGATTTCGTGATTGGCATAGCTAGTATTATATTTGATTTGGGAACACTCACATAGGAATAATAGGTATAGAATCTGAACGTCAGCGTAATGCTTTGGTATTCTGATGACAAACATAATTTGTAAGAAGAGAGAACCATTCTTACAGCCTTCATTTTCCACGATTACTCTACAGTAAACTGTAAATTTGATTGTATATATCTAAAGCAATTATTCTGAGGTTCATCAAGAATGTCACTAACATTCCTACAAAAAATAACCCGTTTTATTCAATACTGAGTTATCAGCAGGAAAATCCTGATAGAGTTTGTCAATAGCAAGCAGGCTATAAATTGTGTGACACCCAGAAATACTGTTATAAATGAATTCTTGATTGACCGGGCTATTGATTTATGCAAATAATACCTCACATCAATCATACAGGCATTAAATAAGCATCAACTCATTTGACAATTGTTGACAATGTTAGACTTTTTACAGAAATCTTGTATTATGTAATCTTCTATGTGTACATTAGTACTTTCTTAACTGAGGAGACAGAATTCAAGTATATAACACAACATTATTTGACAAAGTTGTAGACCCAGCTTCTGTTGCTTAGTAACTAGAGAGGATATTACTCATAAATACCAAATAAACTTCCACAAACTACATCGGAATATAGCAACATATGACTTATTTTCAGTCTTATCATGTTAATTTTGATTTGGTACATATTGTACATATTTAAATGGTGAAATCTATACATGACTTCCTTAAACATGTGAACAGGCTACAAATATCAGTTAGTTATGACTTATTATAAGGAACTGAAAACTGGTTGATTAATGAATATAATGTGATGTCACTTCAATGTTTTAATTGACCACTTATCTAATGGTGGAGTAAGCTTTAAATAACATGTATAATACAGATGGCTATAAATAGATTTCTTAAATAGCAAAAGAATTTTGTGAACTCCACAGAGCTTTATAAGGCCTTTTTTTATGAACTAACAAAATAATATAGCTTAAAAATTGTATGTAATATTTATAAAATCTGCTGACTTAACAAAATTTTAATACTCAAATGGGTATAGTGATGTTAATTCCACACATTATGTCATATTTAATAGGGTATATGAGCTTATTATTGTTTTCTTACTGAACATAAATGTTTTTGATTCAACTCTAGAGAATACATGTATGATGTTGAAAGCGCTATGAACTTGACCTAATTTTGTGATGTGGCCATAGAAAATAAGAAATATTATGTTCAATATACATTTACTGCACATATTTGCAATATTATGGTACATGCTCTTTAAATTGGCAGAGTAACTAAGAGTAACTTGCAGGAACTGCAGGCTCTGGAAATTTGCAAAGTAACCAAGGGTAACTTGCAGGAACTGTAGACTCTGGAAATCGACAGAGTAACCAAGAGTAACTTGCAAGAACTGTAGACTATGGAAATTTGCAGAGTAACCAAGAGTAACTTGTAGAAACTGGAGGCTCTGGAAATTGGCAGAGTAACCTAGGGTAACTTGCAGGAACTGTAGACTCTGGAAATTGGCAGAGTAACCAAGGGTAACTTGCAGGAACTGTAGACTCTGGAAATTGGCAGAGTAACCAAGAGTAACTTGCAGGAACTGGAGGTTCTGGAAATTAGCAGAGTAACTAAGAGTAACTTGCATGAACTGTAGACTGGAAATTGGCAGAGTAACCAAGGGTAACTGCAGGAACTGTAGACTCTGGAAATTGGCAGAGTAACCAAGAGTAACTTGCAGAAACTTGTGTTTAGTTTATCTCCTTTTTATATAAAGAACAGTGCAATATGATTTCTACACTTGAAACACATAAAACAGTTTATGACCTACCTCCAGGTATTCCTGCTTGATTGGCTTTCTCTATTCTGTACTGGTATACATGTATTGTGAATAGCATATGTGATGACTGACCATCATCTTCTAAAACAGAAACATTGTATTAATAAATTTGTATTTCCTGATATTTGGACTTTCATAGATCTTAAGACCAAAAATTATAATAAGATATTCTAGATGTAATGATCTTCTTTTAAATCCTTTTTTTTTGTTAAAAAATACTTATCTTAACCATGGAGGTGAAAACTAATTCTGGTAATTAAAGTGTTCTAAATATTTTTCCGTCCAACAACTGTTAGCCATGTATGAACTCATTTTTGGTAATAATTTTTTAGAATAATATTCTAACCTAGTGGAGTTCTCGAGGCCAGGGCAGCATCCAGATAGTAGCAAGCTCTTTCTGCTGTTGGTGCTCGTAGTTCACTTTGGTTTTCTAACTGTGTACCACATATTGGGTCTTCTCTCAGGTAGACGCCAGGTGAGGTTCCTTGTCCAGATTCTGTTCCTTTAATAATAGAGGGTAAAATAACTAAATATTAATTCATACCAAAATTTACTAAAAATAATGTTGCATATGTGAGACTATGTTTTAGTACTACAACTTTCCAGAGAAACTGTGACTGTTGCACATAATTAACTTTAAACTTAATTTAATCAGGGACATATCTGACATGATATATTTCAACACAAAACTATTTTGTTTTCTTCCTAGTATCTAGTTTGTTTTTGTTTGTATGGTTTTTAATGTCCCTTTCAGCAATTTTTCAGCTGTATCATGGCATCCAGTTTTTATTGGGGGAGGAAGCCGGAGTGCCTAGAGAAAACCCCCTTTCTTTGGTAGGAACACTGACAATACTGGTCAATTAAGATTGGAGTTGAGTGCACCCTGCCCACAGTGAGACTCGAACCCACAATCTCAGTGTTGACAGACCACATGATCAATAGCAGACAAATTACCTTAACCACTGGGCCACCGAGGCCACATCTAGTTGTGTGTATGTTGAAAAAGGTTCACACTATCATGTAACTATTTTTGTTGGCAGAACTTAAAATTAACAAAGTAAAAAACCAAAGGTCGACTTTTCCACCTATGACTTTCTGTCCTTACAAAAATGAGACATGATGATTGCTGAAAGTGGCATTAAACACATTCATACAAATGTAAGTAAAAAAAAACAAAATATATTAAAACATTCATTACCCCTGTAAATGTAGTCTACCAGGTTCAGGATGCACTTAATACAATGTTATAGCTATCTGTGTTGTCTGTGTCATCAGAATCAATAGGAGTGATAAGGCAAATTATTATACATTTAATTACATTAATTTTTAAAAATAATAAATGAAATTAGAAATAAAACTGCAAATATCAACACCCAAAGGCAGATTACCTTCCAGATTACTTCTTGTTTAATTTTATAGTTTTAGATTATCAACAAGTTATTAAACCACCATTATATAATTAATATTTGTCAATGGTTTATACTCATTATTAATCATGAATAATTTACATTTATTAAACAAGAATATAATCATAGCATCTGAGATAATCCTAGTTTAACTTGTTCAAAGACATTTAATGAAGCAAACTCATTTTATTAGCTAGTCACTGCAATTTTAATTTGGGCTAAATGATACAACTATACATCATGCAATTCTTTATGCAACTATTATAAACAATCATATTATATAATAAGTGCCTAAAGCTAGAAATAATCAATCTGTTTTACTGATAATCTTGTTTGCTGCAATATATTTTATCTGCATATACTGATGAGATTGAGATGTTACTTATTAAAGGGCTCTCCTTGCTAATAAAGCAAATAAATGATCGCAAATGGTATTATTACTATTTATCAAATCTATTTCATGGACTGTTAAATTTAGACTGAATAAGTGCCAACTTTACAAAATTTTTATGAAAATTATTTGTATTAATTCAGCATATTGAAATTGCATTTAACCATAAATCTAGCTAGCACTGTTATAAGCTCTAAACCTCTAAAAATGTTATTGGCGA
This sequence comes from Limnoperna fortunei, assembly GCA_944474755.1. Taxonomy (NCBI): domain Eukaryota; kingdom Metazoa; phylum Mollusca; class Bivalvia; order Mytilida; family Modiolidae; genus Limnoperna; species Limnoperna fortunei. The sequence continues at coordinate 19,303,677 of OX104113.1, read as the reverse complement.
TGGGAATCTTACCTTGAGCTACTTCACTAAGTAAATCTCTCAGTAGTTCCTGTTTCCCTGTCACTTCTACTGCTGATACCCTCACTGAAAACCGGGCACCAGTCTTATCCTTCTGTTCATTTATTAAACGAAAAAGCCAGGAAATGGCACTAGGTACGATTCCAAAAGTTTGTGATGACTGGTCACTTCCTACCATTGTATAGGATTTCCCTAAAATCACAGCAAAATATAAAGGATTACTCATTTGCCATGGAAAGGGCTTAAATCCTTTATATAATTTTGCTTAATTTTTAAAGAAAATAATTGTTTGTGGAGTTCTTATTATTCTACACTTATTACCAAAGGGACTTACTTAGACAACAAACAACAGTCTTTGTAATGTTAATACAAAAATACATGCTAACTTGTTTGAGTATGCTCTTCTGTTTAGGAGGTCAAAAACTGACACTAAATTACATAGTTCAACATGAGGCTCAAAATTGCCTAGACTGATGCTAAAGCAAATAATTATATATGATCCTGGGGTCCTTCGAGTGTCTTGCTTGATACTAAAACAAACACTCAATTTTCATACCCAGCAGGGAATGTGACCACTTATCTTGTTATACTATCATATGAACAAATGGCTACAATGAAAAGCTGATAATCTTTATAAAATTATGAATTTCACAGACTACTGTGTTGTAACTTACTGGGGGAATGACTGATTGAGGTTTAACATCCAGCAAGCAATATTTCAGCTACATTGAGGACATGTACTGGAAAATGAAATCTTAAAACAAAAACACTAATTTTTATTTGAGAGTTTGTTTGACAGACAGTTACATTGTTTAAAAATCCAAACTGAAACAAAATACATTTAGTAGTTTAATTAAGTGGTCTTAAATTTGGGCCTAGTCAAATAAACACCGATATTTAAATAGATTAAAAACAAAACAAGAACATTTATTTTAAAATACCACAAGTACAACTTAAGTGGTCATAATGATATGTGTCAAATAAAAACAGCTAATGGTACCTATTTTGTATGTTAGGATTTAACAAATGGATTGTAGACAGTAATCAATCAATTACAACTGTATCAATACACAAAGTGTACAGTTAGTCCTAAAATTGTCAAATTTAGGTAAATGAAACCTTCAATTATCAAATCAAATTCAGACTACTCTAATTAAACTTTAGAGTTTAATATTGTTAACAAAAAAAACAACATTTTTCATTCGTCTTACAGTGGAAAACATGTGAAATTTCATATCAAGAAATGTTAGGTTGTCATTGAATGTCTCATACTTTTTGGCAGAGCAATATTTTCTAAAATTATTAGCTTTTTGTACATAATTTGTGAAAACTGTATACAGGTCAAATTTAAGCCTGCATTTTCAGCTTATCTATAATCTGTAAAGTAATTTTTCCTTACAGATATTAAAATCAAGAAATGGATAAGACGCCATTTCAAAACAAATGATAGTCATTAAACTTGAAGGTCAGACATATCATAAAGAATATATCTGTCTTAAAAAAACCAAGGCAAATAAACAAGATATGCAATTTGCACCAGCTATTGCGAATCACAATCTGGTTCCATCATTCATGTAGTTTTTAGTCTTTCAAGTGTTTGTATAAATGAGAATATCAGTCCATATATACTTTACACAGTCTTTTATTTCAGAGATAAGATCAGTATGAAAGGCTTAAAGTCAGAAAACAAATTACCTTATACAAAAGATATCAATAGTTAAAACTATAGTGAAGTGTACTTAGATGACAATTGAAGTAGATTAGACCCATATTATCTGGTAACCTACCTGATACTACCATGATCAAAGTATGGTCAAGTATGTACATATCTACTTCATAGGAATGCTGAATACAGGGGAGTTAACCTATCCCATCTTGGTTAGTTTTACAACTTATTCATGCACCTTTACATACACATTTTAATAACAATTCTCATCTTTTAAAAAAATCTGCCCATCTATTGATTTAATGTTTGCTTATTGAGACAAACCTTAGCTATATTTCGACGAGAACAAGTTTACAAACAACAAATCAACGAGGGATAGACCAATGGGACAAAATTTTAACTGCAGGCAATAATATGGAGTTTTGAAATTTCCGAATAGGTCCCTGTCTGTCTAAATTTAAACAAGTTACTGTTAGCTAATGTTAGATTTCCCAGCTCATACACACACACACACACACACACACATAAACACAGACGTAAAAAGCCTTAGGGGAGGAAGGGGTATAACAATGCTAAATAATGATCAAAATATGTCCGACTTCATTACAAAAAAATCAAAAATGATATTTATATGATATATAAGGAATTGCCTAGCAAAAATGAATGCAAAAGTAGTATTAAATATTACTGTCTCTACAGACCAGTCTAATTTTCTGTTTTGGCAATATATCAACTCCACAAAGACTAAATTAAGGCATTTTCATATAACCTATAAGTTTTTAAAGGGTAATGTTCAGGATCCAGACCAACTTGACCATTTTATATGTTTTGGCATATATAAACTCTACAAGGAATAGCTATATATTAAATTATGGAAATGATCAAACAGATGCAAGAAGATGAAAACTGAATTTTTATCACTATTACAGAATATTAACAAGCAGGGAAATCTACAGGGACTTGTTAGATGTTATTACAAATCAATAGCCTCGAGTGACCCATTCTTACAACTGTCTAGTACTTAAACTCTTAACTAATGCTTCATTTTAATTCAATAGATTAATTTTATTGCAGAACGACTATTGTGGACAAAATGAATTATTCCCGTCAGGAACAACTCAATGAAGGGACTAATTCAATCATTTTCTCTCTTGATGACAAAGCCCATTTCAAAACTACAAATGTTCCCCGCAAAAAACCGATGCTCTTAAGCATGTTCAATTTGATTTAAAAACAATGGCGGATTGTTGCATCAATATGCATCATTTGTACAGGGTATTTATCCAATCACATTTAATTGTTATAACCATATTTCATTTATTAAATACAAGGGCCTGTTGCTAAGTTAGCTGATAATCAAATTTTGACACATTGAAGCGAGATTGAAAATCTGACTCATCGTAGTATCCATAGCCATATGAGGATATCCATAACAAATGTAAGTTTCTCATCGTGATTAAATCTTATATTCATCTGTTGATCTCTAATGTACAGTACAATGCAACCAATTTCTGCAATTGTCAAATTATGATAGAAATACTGCGGACTGAATCATTTACCTCGACTGTTTCAACATTATACTGTCAAGGATTTCAATTATATTGCCATGTATAACTTTGGAACCAACACTGACCTTACAGAGCATGTGTCATCCCGTTTGTAAGGAGAGTTAATCACATGACAACGTGTTCTGCTTACTTATCATTAATCTTAATTATTTCCAAATATTTTAAGCAAAAGCCTGAAGATAGTACTCCTAAATGTTTCCTAGTTCTATCATATAAAAATCCTAAGTTATAAAAATACTTTTCTGTATGTTGACTCTCTGCAAACAAAAGATTTCAACTTTGATTAACACAATGTGGGAAAATAATAAAAGCTAGAGCTGCATTTCATCAGGATATAAATATATTTTATTTGTTGCTCTCCCCATGGAACAAAGCCTGGATTTGACCTGAACAGTAAGAAACCAATAAAAGAATTACTGCTAATTGTCTTCTCTGTTATAAACATGCATCAAAGGTAGCTAACATACATGTACAGTGTTTTATGAGTACAAGTCAAGACCTAATTTGCTAAGTGGATGCAGTCTGTTTTAAGCCCATGGGGGAAAATCTTCATTAGACTTTTAGCCAAAACAGACTTATTGTACCGGAATACAAAATAAATGGCTGGACTATATAAATATTATTATGGTACTTAAAAATGGCTGGGCATATAAATATACTATTATGGTACTAAACTTAAATCTGTGCAAAACTTTTCAATAGTCATTGTGACTATAAACCTCTTTCTGATGAGCAAAGCTTACACCTCTCTAAAAATCTGCATTGTAACATTAATTTTACTGTTTAAAGTTCAATCATTTGTTTTGAACATTAACTTTTTTGTACAACATTTAGGTGCATATTTTATCAGGCAGGATAAATGAAGGAATTTTTTGCCATTTCTCAAAAACAGCATAAAAAGTGCAGTGATGGAAAAATCATTATAAATACTTTACAGCCATTAAACCAAGTTCAACATGTTTCAACACAAATGTAGTACTGTTAATGGTATGTTAGAAATACTTGGAATAAATAGTAAGTTAATGATTACATGTTGCTGAAATCTGTCAGTCATGCATGATGGAATAACTTTTTTATGTAAAACTACTTTCATTGGCTTTTAACTATAGAATGGTCAAGACTGAATACTATTATCCAGTAATGATACTTATAGAAATATATCAGCTGTATTACATTACAGGTATAATTTTATTCCCACAGCCAGACCACTCTGGAGGAAGGGGTGACAGTCAAGTAAAATTACTCTATTGAGGGAGAATTTGGTCATATCAATTATTTTTTGTCTTTAAATATCAAAGCATTACCTGCTTTTGAGTGACCATAAGTAAAAACACAGCCATCAGCACCACCGACAACACCTTGTACGATTTCCGTCAAGCTGCTGGCACAGAGTTCAGTCTACAACAGAAATGCTGGGATGATTATAATCATGTTCTTCTCTAGCTAAAGTTTCAAAATAAACATTAACTTCTATTCCTGGCATTCTGGACAGCCTCTTTTATAACAATCAATAACTAGAGGCTCCCAGGAGCCTGTAATCGCTCACCTGGAATCCAAATGACTTAAACTATATTAAAATTTTTGAAATTAACAGTTTCAGTCTAGTTGTTATAGCTTTTAAGTTACTGTGCAAAAACTTAACATTTCTTCAAAAAATTTGTTAAATACAATAACTCCTATAAGGTGTCATCGACAATTTCTGAAAATTAAATGGTTTTTAGGCATTGTCCTTTAGGGTACTTTAGAAATTTAAAGTTTTACTCTACTAATAGGTGCGTTATAGACTAATTTATAATTAAAAAACTGTTCATTTGACCAAATTCATAATGAAAGGGCAATAACTCCTATAAAGAGTCATCTTGCAATTTTGGACTAAGCAATCATTTGTAGGGCATCTATTGCTGATCATTTGTGCAATTTACAGTTTTAATCTAGCTACTACAGTTTTCAAGTTACAGGACAAAAATGAAAAATTTCATAACAAAATTGTCATTTAAGGGCAATAACCCCTATAAAGAGTCATCTGACCATTTCAGACCAATTAAAGGAATTGTAGGGCTTTTTTTGCTGATCATTTTTGCAATTTATTATTTCACTCTTGCTGTTATGGTTTTTAAGTTACAGGACTTAAACCGAAAATTTCATAAAAAATTGCAATTTAAGGGCAATAACTCCTATAAGGAGTCATCTGACAATTTCAGACTAAAATAGTAATTTGTAGGGCTTGTATTGCTGATCATTTTTGCTATTAACAGTTTCACTCTAGCTGTTACAGTTTTTAAGTTACAGGACAAAAACGGAAAATTTCATAACAAATTGTCATTTATGGGCAATAACTTATTTAAGGAGTTGTCTGACAATTTCAGACCAATCAAGTGAATTGTAGGGTCTTTATTGCTGATCATTTGTGCAATTTACAGTTTCAATCTAGCTGCTATAGTTTTCAAGTTATAGGACAAAAACGGAAAATTTCATAAAAAATTGCCATTTAAGGGCAATAACTTCTATAAGGAGTCATCTGACAATTTCAGACTAATACAGTGAATTGTATGGCTTGTATTGTTGATCATTTTTGATATTTACAGTTTTACTCTAGCTGTTATAGTTTTAAAGTTACAGGACAAAAATGGAAAATTTCATAAAAAATTACCATTTAAGGGCAATAACTCATATAAGGAGTCATCTGACAATTTCAGATCAATCAAGTGAATTGTAGGGCTTTTGTTGCTGATCATTTTTGCCTTTTACAGTTTCACTCTACATTGTATAGTTTTCAGGTTATATTGTAAATACAAAATATTTTGTCAAAAATCGTCAAAAAAGGGCAATAACTCCTACAAGACGCCAATACACAACTTTGCACTAATAGCAACTATTGTAGACCTTAATGTGCTGATCAATTTGAAGTAACGGTTTTCTCTATAGCTATTATAATTTTTTAGATAATGATCAAAAACCTGTGTTGACCCCCATGTTCTATTTTTAGTAACAGTGGCCATATTTGTCTGTTGATCAGGTGTAGGACCACCATAGATTTTTTACTCTTCGGCTATATTAAAATTTGATAATTTTGACTTATCCTAGAAAATTTACCTTTGTTTCAAATTAAGAGACACTTCTGTCCCCTATAAAAATGCACTGGCCAAATATTCTGTCAAAATTTCACAATATGTTTCATTGCATATAAGAAAAAACGCTCAACCTGAAGTCCATGTGGTCTAAAAATCTACTTTCACTTTCTATTTCAGTCCAAAAATAGTGCTTGTCCCTAATTGACTCTCAACATTTTTATGTTCATTTAAAACCAATAAAACTTTATCCTCAAGTTTCCTAGAATATTCAGCTTTCCAAAAATACCAAATTTATTCTGGTATCATGTGCGGTTCAAATTCTATATGATGCAAGAGTGAACCTGTCTGTTGACTAGTACTACTTTTACGTACAACCTCTGGACTGGTTCCCGGTATTTGGTGGTCCTACACCATCAACACGCTGGGTACAAACTTGAAACTAGGAACCCTGAGGATGATTGTGGCCAAGTTTGAAAAAAATTGGCCTAGTGGTTTCAGAGGAGAAGATTTTTGAAAAAGTTTACGACGGACGATAGACGACGGAAGACGGACGCCAAGTGATAGCAAAAGCTCACATGGACCTTCGGTCCAGGTGAGCTAAAAATATGATATATTGTATGTTTTAATTCTATTTTTTCCACAAGTCGTTATTCTTAATTTAGATGTATACCAATTGACTGTATATAGGTAAGGACAACTGTCATCAATTGTTCAGCAAATATTGCAGGAACAAAAGTTTTATTGCCACAAGAATCATCACCACATCAAATTGTAACCAGTACTTGTTTGTCAATGAAGAACACTTTTTTTAACAACAGTAAGTACCTGTGAATCATCAGGTGAGAATACAGCATCAAAGGCAAACATTTTAGGAGCAGAAGTTCTTCTGTGTGCAGCAGTAGGGATACCACTAGCAGTGGGGTCAAATACTGTAATCTGTTTTCTACGAGGGTCTATTGACAAGAAAGATGTCCCCTGGTCACTGTGATGGGTAGCTGAACATATCTTTAACATTACTTTCACCTGAAATAACAAAATGAACACATGTATAAACATTTTTCTTTCTTTCCTTGTAAAGTGTGAGTGCTTGAATACAATACAAGAAATAAATGAAGCATTCTGATATAGATACAAGTCACAATTAAACTCCAATTAAAATATTTTTATCTAAGCAAACAGAGTAGAGGAAAAAAAATTGTTTTATATCTCAATTATATTCAAGGATGCTTTCCAATGTTTCAAATGAAACATTGTAAATTTAATTCTCATACATTTAGAATTCATGTGGGAGTAAAACGGTGTCTAAAAGGATACAATTCCAACAAGAAACAGAAAACTAATTCAATTTATATGTGCATTATTGCTGTAAAGTTTTTAAGTTTTTTCAAATACTTGTAGAACAAATGCATAACCTTTTACTCTTCATTTAAGATAGTAATGCAACTGGTAAAAGTTAAAATATTAATAACCCTAATGATTCCATTCCAATACACATCCGTATAATATGACAATTATATTGAACATTCTCAGGGGTCTAATTGTGTTAATGACCAGGCATGCTGCCTTCTAATATTCAACATTACACACATAGGCTTAAGTCATTCAATTCTTGTTGTCCTAAGGGAACCATAACATGGCTCCATCTTCCACAAGGTTTTTATGATACTTGACTTATCAACTTTGTTTTTGCCAGAGCTATCTGATTTTTATTAATGTTTTGGGAATTTTATGCATATGGTTATTGCAAATTAATAACAAAAAACAAATTATAGGATTTTTTTCTTTTAAAGATAGAGATAACATAAAATGATATATAATCAATGTACAAGAAAGAAGCGCCAATACCTCATCAAAATGTACAATCGGAATACATCAGTTCTGCGTTCTCCAACAATCTATAGATTTTATATTGTAATTTACATCTTAAAAATCTTTGCCATTTAAAATGTTAAAACTCAACGGCATTTTTGTACTTTGTCATTGATCACTGAACTTTTGTTGGAGACTTTGGTAATTCGTTATTTTTGATATTTCTTTATTTAAAGTTTATTTACTAAACAACAATTGTGACTATTTTTATTGGGGAGGGAGGGGTTTGTTACTTCTGTGGGGGTGGTTAAAAGTTAGGTGTTGAGGAGGTCATGGGAATGGTTCCTTCCATAATTAGAGTTTAAAAATAGTGTTTGACTTTGATTCTGCAAACTGAAAATATTTTCTGTCCATGTGCCAAGGTTCTATACATAAACATTGTTTATGATATCTTTTATATTACAAAAATGTGAGGCAAAATGGATTTCTTTTTTTAATTAACACAATTTGTTTGATTGCAATTGTTTTGAATCATCAAGTGTAAACTGAACATAAAACAGATCATTTCAATGAGATACAGTAACTTCATTTAAGGCTATCAAAAACTACAAATCTGTGAAAGGAATGCATTTGTTCCAAATTACATAACTCATTAGCAGACGGAAATGTTACAGGATTCGGAAAAGCAGGTTCTGGTTACAATTGAATTAAAAGCCTCTATATGAAATTGACAGTAACAAATCTTGTGTATGCTGATGTTGTTTTTCTGACAATAACAAGTGCTTTTTCACAGACTCGATCAAAATCATGATATATGAGAGCCTAACTGAAGATTCAATAGCATCAAATAAACTTAAATCTCTGTGAAGTGTCCATATACCTAGAAATGAAATTGGCAACGCGTATATTCAATATAATCATATAACTTAGAAACAACTTAATGTGTCTATATGAAGGATTAAAGAAAGCAATATACAAAAGCTAAGTAGATCTAAAACCACATCAGTAGATTGTAATTTTTAAAAATCCTTTGGCACCTATGGTTCCTCTTATAGATCTATTTACAGTTCTTATTATAAAGCAGCGATCACGTCTTTACAGATAACGATTGTGGAAAATGTTAAATCCATAAATATGAAAATATTTCTGCATCTGTAAGTACATATAAAGACAAGCTAATCTAACTTAATCCTGGTAGAAAAATTAATCATTAGATGTTTCTGCTATCTTTATTATGACAGACTCCAAAGTTCTGGCATTAAACGTAGCCATCATCCACAGCTAGCTGCTCCTGGTAAATTAATTTCTCTTCAATATTAGCCATGTACATAGACATTTGGCTAGATTTATATGCTGGTCTGACAATTATAGCAGCATTTTTCTATATATTTTATGAGATGGAGTGTTTGTTATATTGCCAGTAATATTTGGACAGTAAATGTCTAAATATTGGTAGAGAAAAAAAAACAACCATAATGGGACAGAATTATAGGTTGTACTGAAACTTTATCCCCTTTTTATCTTAGTGATCTGGATAGAGTCACATTTTCTTGACTTGATGTTGTACTGTAATCAACATTTTATGAGATATATTTGGAGACAACAACTTTGATTAACTGTTGGAATTGTTTTAACTCAAAACATGATTAGAAATCCGAGCAGATTAGAAATTATAAAGTTTAAAAGTTAATCATAAGTTAAAAAAATCGAAGAATGTGTGCATGGGACACAGTTCCCCCCGCTAAAAGAAGTCACAAACAGGAAGTAGTTGTCAGACAGGTCTGAAAGTCGCTTAGGACGTACAACTTGTGATACTGAACCCCCTGCTAAATTTCAAATTGTTTTCATGTACTGTGTCTGAGAAAAACTTGACGGAAATTCTTAGGGACCTACATACGTACGTACGGATGAAGGGACATGAGTAAAACTTTAGTGACCCCCCCCCCCCCCCCCCCCCCCCGACATGTCATCGCCATGCATAAAAACTTCTCAAAACTCAATGTTTGAGAGAAGAGATCAAAAACTCCATTTGCAACACAAATTCTTTTGGACTAAAAGTCAAGACATTTTGAACAGTAAATTGATGCATGTAAATATTGCTTAAGTGTTTCAACTGATTTTCAATGATGAAGAACTTACATAATACAGGTTATAATTTCTGAAGCAATTATGTGCATGTTTTATAAAAATTCAACTTTAAGAAGGATGTATTTCAGCGGGATAATTGTCCATTAGACTGTCAGACAAGTGTTTTATGCGTTACTGATATGGCCATGTAACAAGGTTTTAGGCTAAATGATTAAGTTTGAAGGAGTAATAAAACATGGGAAAGTAGTAGCTATGTGAAGTGGTCAGACTCCAGAAGGACTCCGTTAAAGCAAGATAAAGAACTGGGTATCCATTACAAACAATTTTTATCTTATCTTTCCACTTAATATTATTTACTTCCTGAATAAAATAGTAATAAATATTGGAAATCTTTACCATCTATTTTGAAAGGTTGATCATTAAACTACATACAAATTGATGTATCAATATAGATGTGATCTGTATCAACTTTGTTACAGATGTAGTCTGGGCTTAGGATCAATGTTACTTTATGGCTGCAGTATGTTTATTTTTTTCGACCCAAATATAGAATTTACAGAATTTTGAAGATCTAACAAAACAGTTGGCACCAGACAAGTGTCTGATGAGCATACTATCACTGATAGCTAATTTTCCTTCTTGACAAGACTATAATTGAGAAGACAGAACATAATATACCTCATCAGTTTAAAAAAATATGGTAAATATGACATAGTTAGAAATGCGTCCCTTAAGAAATCTGAACATAGCATAGTAAAAGGTCCCTACAGAAGAAATCTATTCACTTTCATTGAATGTCTATCTGTACGTAATTGACTCCAAAAGATATTTCCATATTCCCCATTACTGTATTGTCCTTTCATTATATTTTCGTTTGATTGAGTTTTCTCCTTGGATGACTATTGTGACAATACTTATTTGAAGCTTGTTATTTTAGTTTTAACATGACAACAAATTAAAAAAAAAATAGAAGAACAGTTAGCAATGCTGATGACCCATGCTTCACAATTTTTTAAACATCTAGGTAGAAAACTGTACAATTTGATTACATGTAACAATATAGGTACCATCTTCTGCACCTTTTCAGAAAAATGAATTAGTTCCATGTCTGGGAAGTCAAGAAAAAAATCCAAAAAACAATTCTATAATAGCAGGTGAACAACTTAAATACAGTTTAATTGGTCATACAGCTCATGTGACCAAATGATACTGATAAGCCCCAACATCATTTTGATGCGAATTTTTGGGTTTAGATGCAGGACTGTTCAATCTTTCATTCTAATCTTGGGGCATCATTACCACTCATTTCACCTATCCCATGGTCCCCACTTGATGCCCCAGTATAATGACTTTTAAATCTCACCTTTCCCACTCCAGGGTTCTGCACCCTGCCAACAGTCCTCAATAGACATGGTGGTACAGGTGGTGGATTTGTTCTCACGATCTCGTAAAACTTAGTCGGAAATGAAGGCGTGTCTGGCTGTGCTTGTTGGTGACGCCGTTTCTTCTTTCCCAGCTTCTGAGCAGCTCTGTAATAAAAGTTGCATTAAATGGTGTAAAGTTAATTCCAGTGATTAGTTTTTTCTGTGTAATTCACCAAGTTTACTGCAAATCATTAACACACTTCAAACTATTATGGAAATTAATCAGGAAAACTGTGATGTATGATGTAATTACAATATACATACTCATTTGTTAATATATAACAGATGCCTGCCAAATATTTACATCAATATTACAACTTTATATCAACACTCAAAACTGCAAATTTCATACCAAGAAGTTTTAACAAGTTGACAAATGGTTCAATGACTAATCTATGTATAATATTATGATATTTTATTATTGTTGGGATTTTTAGGGATTTGTGGGGGGAGGGGGACAAATCATCCAATATAAGAAAAAAAATTCTTTCTTTTTGTAGAAATTGGCATAGATAAACCCAACCACATATCTCAAAATTTAATTAAACACTAAAAGATAGAAACAATAAATCATTACTGGTACCAAAAAAAACCATATAACACAAAGGACACAATGTAAGGCTTGGGACAGTCACATATTATGCAGCAGGATGAACCCGCCTTCTCTTCTTATACTGTTTTACCCCCAAAACACTTTTTCAAGAACAAGTTTACATGTCAACTTTCAATGTGCAAAACCCATGCTGGTTACACCATCCTTCACTCCTTTCTGTTTCCAACTGGTACCTTCTCATGCCCTCACTTGATTCTAATGGTTTCAATATATGTGAAATATTGCTCACTTGACATTAAACTTTCATCAATCATCCACAGCTTCACATAAATTTAGTGTTTTGATGCTGTATTGACTTTTTTGGGGTTTTTAACCATTTTATTAATTTAAAAGTATTGAAATTTCTGCTCAGCTCTACTGGTTTTTTTCAACCTTCAGACAAACCATTTATTAACTCGGCGACTTTTAATGCAATATTGATGAAGACCTTACTATCTAAATCTTTAAACATTGATGAAATTGTAGTGTTTGATTGTTTTACTAAGTGTAAAATGAAGTTACACAATCCCATCAGTACACTATTAAGGATAAAGTCTTACGGAAAACCATTATTAGACAGCTTCAAATGGCGAATGTATTTTACCAATTATAGAAAACATGTTAGTTCACTGTACATTTGGATTGAAAATAAGGCAGATGCAATGATAAACAATATTAACGAGTAACTTTAACATGGGTTGACAAACGAGTCTGTTGCCATGTAGAGTAAAACTCAACAGTAAAGTAACTTTAACATGGGTTTACAAACCAGTCTGTTGCCATGCAGAGTAAAACTGAACAGTTAATTTTATCATTAATGACCTGAAATTGTTTGAAATACTTGATATCCATCTTAAAATACAAAAAATATACAAAAATACACGCAGTTTTGACAAAAATCTGCAAAATATTTATATTTTAAAATGTTTTGGGTATAATGATATATTTTGTTTTTGTGTGTTTCATACAATGGAACTATGGTATATAATTAGTCAAGCAATGACCTCATTTTAGTTTTAGTCTCCAGCTGAGTACTGCATGGTCTAGCAGAAATTTTAATACATTTTCAGCCCATTAAATATCAGGTCAAGCAACACATGAAGAAATTACCATCTGGCCACTGAAGCTTTAAATAGATCATTTCAAAGTCTACAAATTGTGCATCTGTCTACAGAATTTCAGCATGCTGGTCTCAAATTATAGAACAGTTGTATATAAAAAATCAATCAGAGAACCCCCCTGGAGGTTAACATGTATATATTTCCATCAGAAAAGCTATTTTCTAAAGTTCTGGACATATAACCTGCTAATGAACCCAAACAGTTTCACTGCTAGCCATAACATTATGTCTTAAAAAATAAGCGAAATCGATATAAAACAAAACAGCATTTCTTTCATTATCCTACAATTTCCACCTGTCAAACAAAATTTTCTTCAATATATCTCACCCTTCAAATCAACTACTGTACAATTTCCTTAAAGTTAAGAAAATGCATGCAAAACAGTAGATGTATTGATTGACAATATAAAAGCAATTTCTCTGATTGATGAAATGCACCCCTGATTAGCAATCAATCATGGGGCCTCCATCTTTAAATCAATAAAATGAAATAAAAAAATACATGTCAGAACCTCAAGTTAAGAACCAATAAAATGGTGAGTGAAAGACACCAATTCCCCTTACTTCAAAAATTTACACCTGACTGGCACAAACCATAATGGTGTTTAATTTTAAAACCAATTTAAAAATAATGAATAGAAAAAACCATCAGTCAACACGAAAGAAAAATAAGACAGTAAAACATATGGATTGGGACAAAACCACAAAGATACAAAGAAGAAACTAAACACAACAACAAAAACCAAAAATGTGTTAACCAATAAAAACAGAGGTGCACAATATACTTTTAAGAACTCTAAAACAGGTTCTTTAAGAAAAATTGTGATGAAGACCAATTCTTTAGATTTACAATACATTAACAGCAATTAAAAAAGGGATCCATCACATCAGGAGAATCCCTAAAACTTCTAGATCTGTGACGGAGATGGCCAACTGAAGTGTCCAAAAGAACAGATAAAAGAATATATTACAGATATAAGCAGAAACTGGTTTTATTTCCCTTTAGTCCCTGGCATTATCAGTATAATCAGATAAGAAGCCATGTTTATATTAACTTAATAACATTTACATCTGTTCTGTTATGTTATACCAAATCAACTTATTTATACCCCCTCCCTATTGACATGAAAAATCAACATTTATTTCATATCTGACTTTACTTTCAAATAAATAACATCTTTATATTCATTTCAAACAAAAAACCAAATTTAAGTACCTTGACAACATAATATCCTCTATAATGTTTTTGGCTTTTGTATTTACTGAACCAAGAGAGTAGATCATGTTTGGGGCGGCAGCAAAATAACATATACCCTACTCGGGAAACTTTTCAAATGCATACCTACCCCCTTTTCTATGATCCATTATACAGTCAAATAGTTCTAAAGTCTGCTTGACAGTAAATATAGTTTTTAAATTACAAGTTGCACTACAAAAGTACACTGATTTTCAATGCCATTATCTTACATATATAGTATTCGAGCACAACAAGAATAGATTTTTTTTAATGTCATTTTTGAAATGAATAGTTTCCCCCACTACAGCGTGGCATTTTATTTTCCCAGCTGACCTTTACTGATGCAAATTAAATTTAATTAGTGCAACTTTCACTTTTGATTTTTAAAACATCAAAAATCTACCATTGATTTTAAAAAACTTTTTAATTAGTTAATATGAAGATAATTATTTCCTACAGATGTGTATAGATTTAGTCTTCGTGAATATGAAAATATTACTGTGGTCAACATTCAGTGTAAATCATTACAAATTACAATAAACTTTTCAATAGTAAATAAACGTACCTGTAATTTCTTGGCAGTGTATGCATGATTCAGGGAGACATCCAGATAAATAAAGAGTGTTTCACTTTCTCACAGCTTCCTATTTCCCCTGTGTATGCTATAACATTATCCACATAATATATGGCACAGTATGCTATCACCCAACTTATGGCCATTTTTATAGATTTTCCTCATTCTATCAACATTCTATTTGTATTAAGTAAAGTAAACAGAGTTAAGCTTTAGAAAAAAGGACATTAATTGAAATTCTAATTCATCAAACACTCACAAACAGAAATGTGTCTCAGTCTTCAATAGCATTGATACACGACAATTTGCTAAAACAATTTTCTTATCCTTGAGAAAAACAACAGGTGCTAATATTCACATTTTTACCAAAATTGACATTTTTCAGCTATTTGGCAAATAGTTAATTATCCATTTAAAATATGAAGTTTTTATAGTTTTAAAATTATGTACATTTTTGAGATTTCATCAATATTTCACTTTTTGAAAAGCAGCAATAGTCTGCAATAATTATAGCCTTCATTATTATATCTATTAGTTCTTTTCTTTAAACCATTAAAATAAAATGGATAATAGAGTTTTAAAGACTTTTACAATTCAACAAAAAATTTGGTAAAATGATAATCTTTAAGTACCTACTGCAAGTATTTCGATTGACTTGTATCAGCAAACTTCTCACATGTGGAAGAATGTTGACTTAATACCAATTACTTTACAAGACAGGTATCATTTTAGTGATTGTTTTACATATAATAGATGTTTGTTGGCTGTTTACAGATGTTTGTTGGCTGTTTACAGATGTTTGTTGGCTGTTTACAGATGTTTGTTGGTTGTTTATGGATGTTTTTTGGTGTTTCTGAACTCCTCTGGTTTTATCCATATCAAAGCATTAATACTTTTATCCCTTTGAACCTGATTTTTTTTCCTTTAATATTTATTACAAACATCTTAATAAGCCAACTGTCACAATATCATGAAATGCTTTTTATCTCATGGCTTTTCTGAGACTTTACCATTCATACATGTATCCTATGAAAAATCATGAATTTCCAGCCACTTTCTATCACATATCATAAAAAGTACAATGAACTATCATTGTTTTTTCCTTATTTGGTTTCTGTATCAAATATCTGACAAACTATCAGGGGGAGTGACCAGCGAACATCGTAAATGAAAAAAAACTTAACATGGATAATATAAAACAAAAATCAGAAAGAATATATCTCACCGCTGTAGACACTTGTAACCACTGACAGTAACAAACTGGTGGTTAGTCAACTGATAAATATAAACAGACTCTATTGAAAACAATCAACTGGAAAACCTGATATTTAGCAACTGTTTCTTGAACAGACTGGTATACATCCCTGGTTAACATGAGCAGTGCAGACTGTTCACACAGTCGACTGGTACATACAGACTGGTATACATCCCTGGTTAACACGAGCAGTGCAGACTGTTCACACAGTGGACTGGTACATACAGACTGTGGTACACAGATAATAGGTACTGGAATCATTGACTGAATTTAGTACAGAATGTTTAAAGCAAGTACCTGACTGTTTTACACTGCCAAATGCTTCTACCAACAATTAGTTAGCTTGCTGGTTTGCTTGACATTAGGCAATTTTTTCAGCTATATCATGGTGTCCAGCTTTTGTTAAGGAAGAAAGCCACAGTATCCTGTAAAAACACCTGACCTTTGGTAGGAACACTGGCAATCCTTGTAAATTAAGATTGGAGTCAAGTTCACCCTGCTTGGGATTCTATTCTTTTCACTTGTATGCAAAAGAAAATATGGAGATTTATTTTATAGGATGTTCATACACATTTTGCAAGTATTGCAGTTTTATGTGTATCACAATTATCGTTTGTACCTGAACACCCTACTGGAAGTATTAGAGAAAATCTGCAGTTTCAAACTTGTTTGTTACCAAAGGTCATTGAGGTTAAATCCAAGAGTAACAAAATGGAAACCAAAGACAGATTCTAGACGCAGTTTAATTAAATATAAGCCACATATTAACTAGAATCACTCACATGTCATTATTAACATTTGTTTCTTATAAAACTACTGCAAATTAATAAACTCTGGAATATATTAATATAAAAAGGATTAGAACAGTGAGTTCCTACCAAGACATTGATTACCCATGGTTACATCATGTGTGACAATTTAACTTCATTTTATGGTAATTATCTACATACCAGGAGAATGAAATGTAAGATATTATGTCACATGTCTCCACCTAGTGTTTACTGGATCTAAATCTGCCAAATTTTACCCACTTAATATACCTTGATCTGCTTGTAAGTCAGAATAGTCTAAGAGACAAATATCTAATGGTTTTTAAAAAAAATCTTCAGTTAGTTAAAAGCTTACAGTGTAAATATTAGCTTCATAGAAACTCTTATTAGGAATTTGTTTTCTATGGAATAGGATTAAATTGGGTTTAATTTTTTTATCCATGTTGAGATGTAATCATGTCCAACATTAGTTTTAATGGCGGAGTTTGGTAAATCAAAAGCAGGCTGCAAATCCAGTATAGCTTTGTTTGTTTGTTTGTTTGAATGGTATTTAATGCCACTTTTAACAATTTTTCAGCTACATCATACATGGCTTCCAATTTTATTGGGGAGGAAGCCGGGGTACCTGGAGAAAACCCTGAAACAGCCGGTAGGAAAACTGGAAATCCTTTTCAATTAAGATTGGAGTTAGACTGGAACCTGCAACCTCAGTGTTAACAGACCATGTGATCAATAGTAGATGGCTAGCTACCTTAACCCTTGGTTACCAAGGCCCCTCTACTGTAGGCAACAAACAAGATCACATGATCAATAGTAGATGGCTAGCTACCTTAACCCTTGGTTACCAAGGCCCCTCTACTGTAGGCAACAAACAAGATCACATGATCAATAGTAGATGGCTAGCTACCTTAACCCTTGGTTACCAAGGCCCCTCTACTGTAGGCAACAAACAAGATCACATGATCAATAGTAGATGGCTAGCTACCTTAACCCTTGGTTACCAAGGCCCCTCTACTGTAGACAACAAACAAGATCACATGATCAATAGTAGATGGCTAGCTACCTTAACCCTTGGTTACCAAGGCCCCTCTACTGTAGACAACAAATTTAAAGTAATATGTGTATCTAGATACATCCAACTAACTTCTCCTCATAACTGTTTTCTTTTCAGACCACAAATCCAGTGAACCTTTATTGCAAACTTATAAAGTGAGCAGTAAAATAAAAATTGTAAGATGAAATATAGTCTAAAGTGATAAGCCTTGTCCACATGGCTACACAGGGGTAACTTGCAATGGCAAGACAGAGTTAAACAAAATGGTTCCAAATATTCGTGTTATCCATTATAAAGTAATTGCTTCACTTGATGCACTATGATATGATGTTGATATGAAAGAATCTTACAACGGAATCAGCAAAGATGCTTTCCACATAACTCTGGCACTGATGAACAGCAAGGTAAATGCAGTAAATAGTCAGGTAGACAAACCACAAATTCTAAAATTTTACAACTTAATCCAATTATCAAAATCAAAATTATGAAATTGAAGTTTTAACATAGTTTTATCAGTACAGAATCAGCTGGATGTTGTTATGGTTAATACTGGCTATAATTTAATTTACTGCAGCAAAATTAAACTGTATAATGCACATACTTTATTACAAGTAGGCTGTAACTTCATCAAATACTGAGATTCCATGGTGGAACATTAAACAGACAGGCGGTTGTCAGGCTGATTTCCATAAATGTGAAGACTACAATACTATATAATAATGGTTCTGACAGAATCTACAGAACTGATGTGTGTGGCTAATCATATCAAATTTTAAATTGTGTTATGCGTATGTATGCAATTTTCTGACTTGAATCAGTAAAAGAAAGTGTATGTCTAAGCTGCCAATAAAACTGTATACATGTATCTTCTGCAAAGTAGTTTTCACAAGTAGTAGGATCAATTTTTATCTGTAAGTTAATGATGATTACATATAATAATGAGTTAAACACTGACCTAAAACTACTGAATAGTGGTAATAATGATTGCTACTCTTCATACCATTACCACAGTTACGGATTTGTCACAATTATTATTGCTACTTTGAAATGATAATACATAAAGATTATCATCATGCTAATTAACATGAAGACAAAACTAAAGAGCAACCTTTATGAACATCTCTTGTAGTTATCAACATCTCTTGGATGTTTAAGAACTGCTTATATATTGTTTGTTTGGTTGTGTTTTAATGCCACTTTCAGCAATTTTTCAGCTATATCATGACTTCCAGTTTTTATTGGGGGAGGAAGCCAGAGTACCTGGAGAAAACCCCAGACCTGCGGTAGGAAAACTGGCAATCCTTGTCAATTAAGATTGGAGTCGAGTACACCCTGCCTGCAGTGAGAATCGAACCAGCAATCTCAGTGTTGACAGACCATGTGATAAATAGTGGACGAACTACCTTAACCACTCAGCCATCGAGGCCCCCGAACTGCTTATATAACTTTTATGAAAAAAAAGAAAATAAATAAAACTTATGTCATTGAGAAAATCTATTCAATTTCATTTAATAAAGAAATGTTTAACTATATCCTGGCAAGAACATTACAAGACGTGCTGTGTAGGATTGTTAAATAAATTTTCTGCTTTACAATATTCTATGAGCTAAGATTAGTAGTGGAAGCACTGTAAAGAATCATGTCACACAAAATTCTGACTGCAAGTGAATAAGTCTTAACTTGACTTGCTCATATATCCAAGGTTGATTTTTTTAAATGTCTTTGTGCTAATTCAACATGAACAATTTTGTAAGATTTAATAATCATAATTGATTTGCTTACTGACTAACCTCCAACTATTTACCATGTTTACAGACCAAGAACCCCTCCCTCCATGGACATCTTTATAGTGTACGTAAGTACTAGTATAATGATCCACGAACATTATCAGAACTGGGTGAATTGACATTTTTATGTAAGTAACATAAAAATCAGAATCTTAAAACAACATAGCTGAGCAGCAAAAAATTATGGCTACTGTCATGTTTAATTTACCACTCACTGTAATGAAGAAATGCAACATGGGTATTTTTGATGGATGCAAAGTGTCAAAGATCAACTATATTAACGATATTTGGCACATATACAGGTCAGATATTTTTCTCCATTATCTCTTAGTATTTTTTAAATGAAGATGCACAGTGGATCCCCAGTAGAGCTGTCAGTAAAATGGATAGTCAAGTTAAACCATATGCTGGCCACAATTTTCTCCTGTTGTGTACAAATGTATCTCTGTATAGAGGTATGTGCCAGAGAATTCGAAAATACAAAACATCCTAAAGTATGTGACACTGCTGTTTATATACAGATAAACAGTGACACCAACATCATCAGCAACGTGACAGGCTGCACAAAAAATGTCATTGTGTCAATTGCATGCTTTAAAGCAGCATAAATTTGACAAGCAGTAATGTGAAAAGATGATTGAAAGAATAAAAAATGTTGTCAGTGATGGAACAATAAAATCATTTCATTTGTCAGTTACTTTATTTTAATCAAAATGAAAAGTATAGTCAAACAAGATTAAATAAGATGAAGTTCAATCTATGCTATTTAGAATAAGTGAATTCTAGTTTGACAATATCAGCCACTGAGAAAGTCCAACAACAATTCACTGTAAGTCCAAAGTAGTGAAAAATCTCCTACCAAAAATTCAGCAGAAAAAGTGTGATACTTCAATGTTGTTTCTGAGCGACATACACCGTGTTTCTGAGCCAAATACACCTGGAATATTCAATCCCAGCTGAATTTATGTTTCCAGAGAAATTACCAAGTGACAAAAAGCTCTTGGCAGTTACATATGTATATTGTCATTAAACACAAAGGGTGTCCATAATATTTGATGTTGCAGTATAAACCTACAAGTTACAAAGGGTGTCCATAATATTTGATGTTGCAGTATAAACCTACAAGACACAAAGGGTGTCCATAATATTTGATGTTGCAGTATAAACCTACAAGTTACAAAGGGTGTCCATAATATTTGATGTTGCAGTATAAACCTACAAGTTACAAAGGGTGTCCATAATATTTGATGTTGCAGTATAAACCTACAAGTCACAAAGGGTGTCCATAATATTTGATGTTGCAGTATAAACCTACAAGACACAAAGGGTGTCCATAATATTTGATGTTGCAGTATAAACCTACAAGTTACAAAGGGTGTCCATAATATTTGATGTTGCAGTATAAACCTACAAGTTACAAAGGGTGTCCATAATATTTGATGTTGCAGTATAAACCTACAAGTCACAAAGGGTGTCCATAATATTTGATGTTGCAGTATAAACCTACAAGTTAACAAATTTGGGAATTTCCAACAAGATAAATCTATACTAATAAATCATATTTTAATAACAACCTTATTATTATCATTAAGCTGCAATGGTTCACATTTTCTTTAATAAACTGACAATATTAATAGAACAAAGCAAAATCTTACATCTAATAACAATTGAACTGCTAGTTTCTCTGTTTATTGTACAAAATTTCTGCTGGAAATTCCAATATATTAACAAAAAAAACAAAAGATAAAAGGTAAAAATATGAATCAATAATCTTTCAGCTATTTTGAGTCATAATTTCTCGCAGTATGTACTGAACTTGACCAAAAACCGAGAAACTTGTTACATTAACTGACAACATGTAGGTCTACCTTACATTTTACTGTGAACTTTTCATATATTTTGTAAAAATACTGTCGAATTCTAAACACAAATGTAGATAATTTAACATAGCTTAAATATTGTGCACTGATTCAAACATTTTCCCATGAGATCGAACACATATTAAATAGACCAACAGAGACTATCATATTGCATGTAGGGATAAGCCAAGTCTGCCGATATTGAATAAAAAATTCTAAAGTAAAAGTACAATTTATATATTAGAAACATCTGACATTAAATTAATGAATAAACAATTAACTTAAAAAAAATTCTTGCAGACTAAATATCAAGGAGTTATTTATGTCTTAATGTTTAAACATTGTTTTCCTTTTTAGGTCATATGTACAACAAAATGTTGCTGGTGAGTTCTAAGGATCAGTTACAGCCAAGGCATGGCGCCATTATAGACATAAAACCATGCTTCATTATTGAGATTGTTTAACAATTAATTAAGATGTCAAAATTACCATTTTCCTTTTAACTTTATTGACAAAAACACCAAAAATCAATTAAAACAGTGGAAAATCTGATGGTGGATGGCTGAAAGTCGGAAATGTAACTGTCACTGGAGCTGAGACTGACCAATTCACATCTTACAGCGCTCTGTCCTATAGCAGTCATTTATACATTGGTTCCTTAAAGTGCTAAATTTTTTTTCTAACAAGTTAATTCTATATATTTCCAAGTCTAAAATGTATAGCTTGCTTAAAGACTATGTCAGGAATTCAGAATTTTTGACTGCAATGAAATCTGATTATAGCTTACTTATTGCTCCCAGGACATTAAGCCAACATTCGATCAATTGAAAATCTAAATATTAAAAAAATATGTGATGTCCAAACATAAAAATAGTGGTTCACACGTTGTTTTTTTTTCTCATTAAGGTAGCACAATTTTTTATTTGGAATTTTTGTTATCATTAAATATTTCTAAGATTAAATTTAACCAGCTTTGTAGACTAAGCATAATTTATCAATGACAGTAAATCTACTTTAGTTATTCTTCAAAATTTATTACATTTCTGCATACAACTACATCATGAACATGAATAGAAAAAAGTGCATTTAGCAAAAGGTTAAACAGTGATGCAAGAACATCAATCAAATTTATTCTTGTTTTAACAAGTACTTGTATACAGTTGTTTTCTTAATACAATTTCAAGGTAGTTAAACCTTGAATTAATTCTCTCATTTCCATAATGACTTCAAATCCCCAATTTACAATATCTTTCTGTAAGCTACAGAGTTTGAAATTTTGAAATAGTGGAAGCTAAATGACTATTGATTTCTGTCCCATATTTAATAAACATCTGAATTTGATGTGCCTTATTCCCAGCAACATTAAACTGTTCTACCATGCATACTCTACCCCATAAAACCTAATGGTCTTTCTAATAATTTATTGTCCAATTAAATGCTTTTCAATTAAGTAAACTTTCTGCCTACCTGATTCATCCAATACAATAGCATAAATAATTGATATTTGTTTACTTTAATGATTTAAATTAGTCATTTTATTGTGTACTGGCCTCATAAGTATCATAAATTGTTGGATTACTAAAGGAAATGCAAAATCAATACAATGGGGGATAACTCTGAAACAAAAAATGACAAAATATCTAAGAAATCATAATGGAAGCAAACATGACACACAACTGTATTTATTAACTTTTTTTTCATTACATACATGCCAAAAACAAGTTGGCATAATACATGCTAGCATTATTTGGTACTTTCTCACACTGAAAACCCCAATTCCAAGTGTCCAGCAAAGTTTTTAAATTTCAAGGTGATCATGTGTGTGAATGGGTTTTTAATACAGTGTGACATGGTAAACAAATTATCACTAGAGATAAATCCCTGTCTGTAAATGAAAGTTGTCACCAAACAAAAGGTAGATAAAACATTTCCATCAGAAATGCATCATTAAAATCTGATATTATCTATCTTATTAAACTATCTTTGTCAAAGCTTAACCTTAAGGGGAAATTTTGCTATTTCAATATCGAGTTTCTTTGTGTATAGCTTTTGACATAATCATCACATTTGTGACATACAATACCTGTCTGATATAATTAAAATTAATTACATTTCCTCTTACTATGTTCAAACCTGAAATTACTGTAGGACATTGGAAATATTTGGCTTGTTTTTGTCATTGTAAATTCTATTTTATTAAAACAGGGAAAAATGAGCAATCAAATAGAAAAATATGACTGACACAAGAAAAGACTACATTTTTGAGACATGGTGTCATATTTTCATAAAATGGCAAATGTGACAGTCATAAAAATAGTTTTGTAGATAGAAATGTATTTTTCTCTTACTATTAACATGATTGTTCTGAAAAATATTTCAATTACTAAAAATTGATCGTGATTTTCCAATGTAACATATGGGTATAAAGGACACATCTGTATTAATCATTTAAATAAGAACAGTTGTAGAATAAATTCTTCTATCATCAATCACCATAAAGTCATCGCATTACTAAGTTAGTTAGAAAGGTCAAATAGGACAGTATCTGAATTTCAAATTTACAAAAAAAAAAAGATTTCAAGATCATCAGAGATAGATATGCATTGACATCAATACAAAATATCTTAGAAATAAAATAATGACATCTGTCTTTGTGACACTATACTCTCTATTTGGATCCATACCAAATTTCAGTTTTTAATCAATCCAAAAGTTGGATTAATCTCAAGTACTTGTAATTGTTTGAGGTGAGCAATGTACCATATACCGGTACTTGTTTCTTTAAACTAACTTGCTGAATAATGCAATTTGACAAATATTCCACAAAATTACAGCAAGAAAACTCTCTAAAAATAACAGATGTAGCTGGCAGAAAATAGAATCATAGACAGTATTCAAAATTTGTTAATGGACAAATTACAGAGGAGATTAAGTTTTTGGGTCAATTAATTTTGCTTTCATTGTAACTAAAAGATAAGCACACAAATTTATAGTAGTAGCCGTCCATGTTACTGTATTCAACTTTTTTCCACTACCTGTCAAAATAATTTGCGATGATTTTTCCAAATAATTGATTTTTTAAAAAGATGGTATAATTATAGAAAATTGGTCCGTCTCCGAGGACACCTTTGCCTCAAGCACTGACTGATACTATTGTTGATTACAAAAACAATAGAATTATGATATTTCTATATAAATTCAATAAAATTAAAAAATGTGAGTCACACGACCTGCTCCCACAGGGACCAGATCAACAGGTTAATTAGGCAGAACTATCAGTACTTGTCAAAAAATCCCCGGTTTTGACTTTATTATGAAAATTCAATTTTTGGTTACAACACATCTGATTACAATCAACAAAGAAAACAATTAGATAAAGTGGATATGAACAAAGAAGGAGACCAGGAGAATGATAGATTAATTAAGACATGTGGGCAGGGATACAGACCATTGACGCTACCTTCAGATGTTGACATGTATCAAATGGAGCATCTCAGTCTCTAATTGTCCAGTTACATTAAACAAAGAAGATAATTTTTCTGTCTTTTATATTTGATAGGCTGTATTCACATAGATAAGGACTGACATGAATAAATTCCAGCTATCACTGAATTTCATTATTGTTAAGAAGAGTAGTTAAAATTTCAGCATATTTCTTTGTTTGATATCAGAGTTTTTCTACATTAAAAATTTACATGCAGATTTTATAAAAGTGCACATAAACCTTTTTCAAAAAGAAAAAAAAAGTATACATAAAAAATTAATCTCAATATGCTGCAATTTCAATAAGCATCTTTATGGGGTGCAATGAGACCAAAATACTAACTTTATTTTTTTTTATATTACATCTCAGAATTGTATTGTTTGTATATTCGAATGTTGACTGACACCACTTTAAACAATTTTTCAGCTATATCATGATGTTCAGTTTTTATAGGGGGGGAACTTGGGGTACCTGGAGAAATCCCCGGACCTTCTGTATGAAAACTTGGGGTACCTGGAGAAATCCCCGGACCTTCTGTATGAAAACTTGGGGTACCTGGAGAAATCCCCGGACCTTCTGTATGAAAACTTGGGGTACCTGGAGAAATCCCCGGACCTTCTGTATGAAAACTTGGGGTACCTGGAGAAATCCCCGGACCTTCTGTATGAAAACTTGGGGTACCTGGAGAAATCCCCGGACCTTCTGTATGAAAACTTGGGGTACCTGGAGAAATCCTCGGACCTTCTGTATGAAAACTGACAATCAGTAGAAATTTCCTCATAATGTGGCTTGTATAATTAATTTTTTAAATTATTCAGCATATTCCAGTTCATGAGGATCTTGAAGGGAAATGAGGAAGACTTGTGCTGTAATAGCAAATCAGATATTTATCTTACTATGCTGCCTTTACACATGCATCTTGTAGTTATATCAAAAACTTGGTTTAAATAAAAATGTTTGTCCTCAACAGAGCTCTTTGTGCGTTAGGAGTTCTCATATATTAAAATCACATTTATATTTTGCAGAATAATTCCAGTAACCAATACTTTAAGTTACCTTTATTCCACATACATGTACATTTGTATTTAAATTCCAATTACCATGTTCATATAGAAACAACAGTTTATCAAGAATTTCACTACCCAAATAACAATAGGATTGTTTTATATAGCAGACAAGAGGCATACTAAACACTTCTTTCAATAACCTGTAGCCATCATTTGCAGCAGTCAATCTCAAATTTTACTGCTGTTTGCTATTTGTGAAGGTAATTAGAACAAGACAAAAAACAATCTTGAGATAAATACTTGTTTTACACACACAGAATTCACCCTGCAGAATAAAATCAATGATTAACTGCAGCAAATAATATTTTCAAAATGTTAAATTTACCTTGCAAAAAACGAAGCTGCAGCACTTGGTGGCGGAGAAGACATCCTAGAAGAAAACCCTGATGATGGTGGTGGTGGTGACATCATTCTCTGATATGATCCTGGGGGTGGTGAGCCAATCCGTTGATTAAAGGGAGGTAAGTTTGGAGGGGAACCAATCTGTTGATAATTTTGTTGTGACATCATTTGTTGGTTATAGGAAGGTGACACCATTTGATGACCATATTGAGGTACATTTTGGAGTTGTCCGATTGGTTTGTGGTACGATTGTAAATTCTGTGATGTTCCACTTTGTTGGATGTACGAAGATGAATTTCCCATCTGTTGGTTATATGGTGGCAAGTTTGGTGGTGGAAGGCTTGGGGGCTGTGAATAATTAACACTATATCCTGTCCTCATGTAAGGATGTATTCCAGACACAGAATAATTATTTAACATATCCACTTGTCCATAATTTAATCCACTGTGTTGGGTATGATCCACGTTCATATTTGGTTCCTCGTAAATATGGTTATTGTTCTGAAAAAGAATTACAGCACAAATTTGAATAAGAAACTAGGTCTAGTTATCTCCTCGCTCAGGTCTGTGGTTACCTTAGATAACTCTCTGGTCTTATGTTATGTACCTATGACATTTTAAGAATGGGGACAATACAGACCATTTATTTGTGTGAAGGAGGAACATGCCATTGTCTACTAAATTACTTCTAATTTAGTAAAACCATGCATATAAATGCCAACATTTATACAAATGATCTTCCTGTAAGGTCTATATGTTACAGACAATTGATGGCTGTAATACATATTTGCAGTGTAGGAGTACAATAACAAATGCTAATTTCTTGTTTCTGAAGAATTCAGAAGTTTTAATTGGTTCTGATCAAAGAATTTCATACATAATAACAATGAACAAATTATCCCACACTTTCTCATTATAATTCTGAATGACACTTTTCCAAAATGTTCCCATCAAAATTGTTCATTTTGTTATATAAAAAAATTCAAATGGGTCCATTTTATTTATGCAGGCTGATATAATTACAGTGCAAAAGAATTCTGTAAATGTTAAAAAACTATGTAATATAACATTTGCAATATTGCTTAGCCCATTAACAGTTCTATTAAAATGTATTATTGAATGCAACAGGTTCTCTAATGTCTGTAATGCTTTTTTTCACATATACATTAATTTTAATTTGATTTGACTGAAATCAAATAATTTTAACAATTTCTTTGTAGGACATTAGATGGGGGTCACCTCTGGTCAATAATAAACACACAATAAATCACAGTTATTGATATAACACTGCATTTAATGTACAAGTATACAAAGATCTCCTTATAAACAAAACATTTGTCAACTTCAGTTCAAAGGTGCAAGAAAATTCTTTTATTCTAATAGCAAGTCATCTGTTATACAACAAAAACTAGTATTTACCCATAGGGTACACATATCAAAGGCTCATTCAAGTTCTGTCAAGTGTCTTAATAATGTATAAAAACAAAAACAAAAATAGTAAAAAGGAAAATCTGGGATGTTTATTACTTTAAAAAAATCATACCCCTTCCTTTTTTTAATTATATAATTAAAGATTCGATGTTTTTTTGTAAGACAATAAATGACCAGACATCTATTTCATATAGATTGACATTAAAAACCGGTCAATTTGTATCATGAAACTTTAAACCTACTTTGACAAAATTTCTCCCCTGCAGAAAGTTCATATCTACCAACCTCACTTAAACTCCCAAGTGGTAAAAATACTCCCTATCAAATCTTAGTGAATTTACATAATCTAATAGTCTTGTCCTGAACTAAATACTGTACACAGATAACACAATCCAAGAGAAATTTAATGAAGAACTGTTTCCATAGAGAGTATGTAAATGTGCAGTTAGATCCTAGATAAGTCAATTCCAAGCTTTCAAAGAAACTCTTTATATCCAAACTAGATCCTATCTATGGCACAAGAAACTTTTCTCAACATCAAAATATTCCAATTCCGCTACATTTGAATCACAAATTTTTCACATGTATATTGATAGTGACATTCTGGATGCCATCAAAGTGTAATATTGACATATTAGGGCACTGAATATTCCCTAGACTTTTGCCAATATGGTCTGACCTTCATCTATGATCTATATTGATGGGGCACATATTTCTCCTGTCCTCCATACATCAAATATATAACATCATTAATAGGAATGTCACATTAATAATAACTTCTATATCACTTTAGTTTCCCATGCCCGGTCATTTTCATCAATTGATGATCTCCAAAGTGTGGTAATAATAACATACTCTGGTCAGTACTGTTATTATTATTATTATGAAGATCACATGTTAAGAGTAACACCTGTAGACAGACTATGTTACCTAACTGTATGTAATCTGATCTTGGAACATGGTGTAATTATCTGATGTATGGTAATAAGATTAGACAAGCTATATCACAACATGAAAGGACTCCAAACTGATAAACAAAACTTTCAAAAGAAATTTATTAACCATTGGAATTCATAAATATTAAAAGTGGACAACAATTTCTAGACAAAGAATTTGAAGTTTTCTCAATTGACTGATGACAATTAACAAAAGTGATGTGCACAACCATTAATGATATTGGTCACAGAAGATTTAATTTCAAAATTTTTTGCATTAAATCTAACAGGAGGATTTCTCTAAACGTTCTGTAGATTAACACAGCAGATATAACCTCTTGAAAAATACTAATTACATGTTAGAGATTGAAATGATCCCACCCTGTGAATAATTACATGTTATTTTCCCTGGAGAAACTTACAGTACTAATTATCCTAACTGTCAAAGATTACAACTTGTGAGGTCAACTTGTAATCAATGGTGGTCAGTTATACAATACAACATACTATTATTTTATTTTTCTACCAAATGTTTTGGAACCTGTTGGTTGCTAACATTTAAATTTTAATAACTGATAAGACTGTGATTTAATAGAACTGACATAATTTAAATTAAAAATATCACTTGCTCCCCCTGTTCTGTTGCCCTGTTGTGGAAAAAAATGATGGTTGATTGAACTATCCTTAATGTATAGAGATGAAAGTCTACCAAGAAAGAAAACAATTTTTTTAAAGAAAAAAAAACATGAAAACAGTCAAAATATCACCTGACAAAAATGCATATGGTATTATTTACTAAAAATACAAACTGCAAGAAATCTATTAAGAAACATCTCGTCTTTTTTAACAAAATAACATACTTCACAGAAAACATAAAATGAATAAAACCCAATATTAATAAAAAGACAGTATTCATTACTTACCAATTTTTAGCTAAATAAAATCCTAAATCGAAAGTATAAAAATTGTCACAATAAATCCATTTCACGATATAACCTTAATTTTTCTTGTCACTTAATATATAGAACCTTTCATTTACGACTTCCTATGAATACTGATAGGGATTGTCTATACTATGTCCCATAAAATTTTTATCAATGAAAAGTCTCTACCCATGAATCAGTCTGTGAACAAATATAATTGTCATACACCATAAAAATGAAATCAAAACAAAACAAATTCAAATTTTTAAAATGCACATTAGAAGCCTCATTGAAGACCCCAAACTGTATCCAATAACCTAGAAACCATACTTTATAACTTAATGTCCAAATAATGAATGATTCACTTCCCAAGCAGTTCAATTAAATCCCAATAAATTTATACAATGTCCTTGCAACACATGTGCTTTAAAAATAAAAAGAAAGTCATTCAGACAGCTCACCTTCCAAAATGATCAATTAATACATTAATTTTTCATGGCCAATTAGATGTAGCCTTTGGATAATTATCTTTGTATCCACACACATGCTCTGAGAAAACAATCCATAACTCCAGCACCTGGTAATTTGTCCTTATATTTGACACATTCTGTCCCAAGGCTTTGGCTAATTTATCAAATTTGTTTACTTCTCTTATTAGATTAATTTGTCCAAACAAGTCTCTGACTTTTTACCTGTTTATCTATCAAACTTCCAGACTCATCATACTGGTTTTATCCCTGGGCCTCCACTTCATTCAAAGTACTCAATTTATCTCTAAGTGTTAGAAAACTGCTTTGAACTTTTGATCTAGATATATATATTTTATCATAAGCCTACATCTTTTAAAGCTTGCAATCAGCACAAATGTAAAATATGCTTGGTAGAGCAAAGAATATGCTGCTTACTGATACATCCGTTGCGGAAAATTGATTTCTACAAATCTATTATCAAATCCACGATTCATATAAAAGCTACAAGAAAGAACAACACAACTGATCCAATAATTTCTAAAATATCAAAGATTGTTTTCTACCAAAAACATTGTTTAATTTTAATGATTTTTAAGTCAAGCTGAAATAATCTAATTTGTCCAGAACAGAATTATCAAAAATACATGAATTTAGCACAGTAATATTATTATATGTTTTCAGATCCAATGGAATTGTTTGTAATCATGAATTTTATGCAAGAAGACAACTTTAAGAATCTTTTTCTAAACAAAGAAATCAAATTTTCCAAATAAAATTTACTTGTATACTGAAATAAATAAATTACTATAAAGATATTTAAAGCTCTACAGCACTAATTTGGAAAACTGAGGGGTAACTAAAAGGATGTTTTTTCCAGACTTAAATGTCCATTAAATATAAATCGGGGTGCATTGAAGAATTGAAATAATACAGTTAAAACCTTATACCCACTTAATGCAACTAGGTACAAAATCTTAAAAAACTCCCCATTATAAAGAAAATAAAATACATAATAATACAACAATACAACAACACCTCACATAAATACTGGTACCCCTAAAGAAACATATATCTGTTTGTTTTACATGAAAATAGTAAAATTACTAATCATTCAGAAAAAGACCACCATGTCTATCACCAAGATCTGACCAATGTCCAGCATTTTCTATAATTACTTCAGCTTGAAGTGGTGTTGACATGTCTTTGTTAATGTCTAAAGAAGCATGAGGTGACACCTGGTTCAAGCATACTTCACAAAGATTATAAATACTGATTAACGCTGACAATTCCTCTTTAAAAACACCAATTACGGCTGCATGTGCAACCGTCCTGCAATATTTCTGTTGACTGAATCAACTAATGAAAGCCTTTTCATAAGATTGGAAGCATGCAAGTGGCAATATTCAAGACAAAGATAGTTTTACAAGTAGTTCTATTAATGGCATGTCATGCATACAATACAATTGTTCTAAAACCACTTACAATGAACCATTTTAAGAAGGATTCGTGTAGGTCCACTTCGCCAAAGAAGTAGTTCAAGTACTAATTGTTAAAACTTAAGGAAAAACAAACAAGTCATCATGACCTCAAGCTATGCAGGGCAGAAAACAGAATGCCATAATCTTTTGTGAGGACTTCTGAATAAATAGAACTTATTCTAAAAACTTCAGGGCAGATATTTATTAAATTGAAATCAAATTAAAAAAGAAACTATTTAAAAAAAACATGGACATGGAAATTCTCTAAAAAGCTCTACCCAGTTCTTAAGTACAGGTGCAGGATAATGCATACTTAATTTAGGTGTATGCCTCCCTAAACTGAAGACTCCTACTGTGTAATTGAATTTCCAAACTAAAGCAAAAGATTGTAAGCATTCAGATGTCAACATTTAGGACTGTTAGTATTAACAGTTAAATTATGTAATGATTTTCAGATAAATCTAGACTTGCCCAATTACACTAAAATTTATGAAATTTGTGTGTGGTAATGATCCTTTAATCTAGATCTGAGCTGTAATTGTTTCCTGTTCTTTTCAATCTTCCCTTTGATGTTAGAACTCACAAAAGATCTACTGATTTATTCTTTTCTATAATTTTAAAATATTAAATTTGAAGGTTTTACATTCTTTATTACACAACAATAATATACTAGGAATAAGTCTATCTGCAAAAGGAGGTCCAGGGACAATCTGTCTCATTACCAAACAAAAACTGCTTGACACAAATTGACAACACTCCATAATCAAATTCTGCAAATTTCTTCAATTTTCTTCGGGCTTTCTAATGCAAGTGAAGATATTACAGGAAATTATCTTTTATCCTTTTATGCTATATATCGTTTTAAGAAAGATACTATTTTAAAAGAAACAGAAGAAACAAACAATACAAAAATTAAAGAATACTTTTTTTATATTAGGTCTTTTTAAAAAAGTTGTTATGATGGCGACAGATGTTGAATAGGCAGTTGATATTGTGACGGAGACTGTATGGGCTGTTAAAATGGTGACATTAACTGTACTAGTATATGCTCTTAATAAGATGGTGACTTTTAACTGTATAGGCTCTGTATTACATTGTGACACTGGTTGTATAGACAGTTTAAATAGTGAAATAGGCTGTATAGGCTGTTAAGATGGTGACATGCTGTCATGATAGGCAGTTGTGACATAAGCTGTGTAAGCTGTTAGAGTGTGCAACGATTGTCTAGGAAGTTTATACACTGACATAGCATAGGTAGAATAAGCTGTTAAGATGGCTTCACATGTTGTATAGTTTAGATGGTGACAGGCTGTATATGCTGTTCCGATTTGTTACCCCCGTTACCCTTCTACATTCTGGTTTTAAAGGATCTTAGTGCTCTCATTTCATAAAACACCCAGACAGAAGATAACATTGTACATGCCTAAGTTAAAGGTTCAATTACATATTTGTTGCATATAAACAGACATAATTTAGTATTTGGATATAATGTGGGTTTATCGTTAACCATGCACTTACGGCAGTCAGTCATCCACAACCTTCAAATTAATCCAATTTACAATATTTACTTGTATAATAAATTTAAATTGAATGCATTCTGCACTCTTTCATCATTGTAATTAGATTATAAATCAAATGCTTTAATGATATTGAGTGCAGCTTGTTACCTGTACAGGTTTCCAGACTTGATGTGGTTGGGAAGACTGAACATTTATGGCTGTTCCAGGAAGAGGGAGGCTCTTACTTTGTCTTGAATACCTACAAAATAAAGAAACTTTGACAAAAAACCAAACTAGCATTGCGTTATTGTAATTATTTCCACTTACGTACATATGGATATTAAATTCCCTGTGCATTCTAACAGTTTTAAAAAGATGAAGAGCAATTTTTTTTTAATTTAACACTTATATCCTACCTTTCTATGTAATAGTTTTAAATTAAATAGTTTATACATTGCAATATTCTTTCAATAATTGTTTAGTAAATTAAACAGATTATTGAGTAACCCTGTATTCCAGTACCTCTCAAACCTTATTACTGAAGATCCTTCCACACAGGGAGTCTAGTCCACATCAAGAGAATGCATGTTTATATATTAAATAAAATTTGTAACTGTACTTTAGCATATTAAATCTGTTATTACAGAATAAAGAAATCTATTGATCTAATACTAAAAGTGATTTTTTGCAACATTAGTTCTCTGTGATGCAATAAATGGGTTTAATAATGGTACTCTTGTTGTCCTTCAAACACCAAAAACAGTGCAAAAATGAAAAGAAAATTCACAATCAAACAAAATTTAATGCTTAATGAAACAGATAACAATTCTGTATAATTGATAATTAAATATCCATAAAAGATGTGAGTAATTTTCTTCTAAACGATGTTGACTAAAAATGATTGAATATTGAAACCATGTAAATAAAGACAATATCAATACCAGTTTTATATAAAAACTTGAATGATTCGGTGTCAAAGGTTAACAGGAGAAATCTGTATTTTATAATGGTACCAGTGGTACTGATTCAGCATTAAAATCTATTAATTTGTGAAAATTAACAGCTGGCTTTGAAAATGATTAATTAATTAAACAATACCAAGTAATTTATTGCCATACCAATCATTTCAAGGTAAACCAGTCATCCTTAGACAAACAGCGCTGTTTAATAGCTTTTTTACACATTTAGTTTATAACAGTTGCATTTAAAACTTTTGTGCAGAAAATGAAGACTAAAACAAATTAAAGCAGATCAAAGGATTCGAGGTTTAATTTCCAACTAAAAATTTTTTTCTGCATTGAAAACTTAACACCTGGAAAAGACACCTCAGATAAACAAGAAATGATCTTCAAACACTGATCTAGGGAAAATTCAAATGCATTTAAAATATGTTAAACTTACAAATGAAATCTTTTCTTATTGTACAAACAGAAATACTGAAGTACCACCTCGTAAAATTGTAATAATGAACAATCAGAAATAAATCAAAGTTTATCGTACATGTATGTGACAATTTCTTGGCAATAACAAATTCCTATCTTGTCCATTGGACACCTGGTGTTAGTCTACAATTTTACCTTTCTCATCTATCATTTAACAAATTTTAGCTTTTTATTCTCATGTGGAACTAATAAAGCAGGTGAGATAAGGAAGGTATTATTCTGTAATTATTGGAGCACACTTAAACAAGTCATACCACATGAATAGACAGGAGTTGTCTCCCCTCCAACAATTGTCTCTTTCCTTCAGTTACCATATAATATTTAATTACAGTGAATGTACAAACCTGCCAAATCACACCTCTATGATATATACTTCAGGTAGACATCAAGTGTACATGAAGGAAATGGTTTTACGTTATACAATACCAATAAAAGCATGAAATTTTAATGTGGAATTGGAACATAAAAACACCTTCAAAGGCACAGTGACGAAAATACTCAGACATTTAATTAAAGCAAATATTAGCTTTTTAAAATTTAAATGTGTTATAAAAATGGATATCCGTGATGTATATTACTAGGCATGTAGACAATCGACCTTGTAAATATCCTTTTAATTACTTGTTTGATGTCAAACATACATAGAATTCATTCATAATTTCCCTTGTTTTGTGTCCTTTGTATATGTTTATCTAGATCAATAACCAAACCCATATCTATTTCCAAACTGAAATGTGGATTTATTTTTCAATTTTATATCTTGCAATTAAATTGCCTTCATCAACAATGTCGTCCCATACTTTGGCTCCAAACAAAATTTTTCTTTCTGAGACTTTGTTAAGAGCATGTTGGTTTTTTTGTCATAGTTTTGGCTCCAAAAATAAAATTTTCCTTTCTCAGACTTTGTTAAGAACATGTTTTTCTTCAGCTGTCATTAAAATAATAGTCCATTAGATTTTCCTGGTGGAAGTTTCCTGATCAATTGCCAATACAACTTCTAAATGCCAAATACAAAATAATGCAGACACTACTGAGTGATCAATGACTTTTTATTAGAATTTTGTAAAGAATTCCAAATCTGAATTGATTTTTAAACACATTTTTTTCTGAAAAAAAAATCTATGCCAATTTAATTACAGACAAATTTCATTAACAGAAGCTCATCATGCCTCAAATTCTTTCAAGCTTCATTGAAAAAGAAACCACAAAAATTGAAAATATTACCAATAAACTGTACCTGATCTTGGCTAAATTTCTTGAATGTAAAACAAGGTGACTGTGAAAAGAATTTATTTCATTTACATACAATTAATTTTGATTTGCCTTGGGTCTATTAATTAAATTCAGGTGTATAAAATCACACATACCTGTGACTGTAAGGTTAATATCCTGCAAGACGTTTTATAACAAATATTCCAGCGCCAAAATGCAAGCCATACAATGACAAAACTTTTGTGTCAAATTAACACTATAAAATAACTTAAACAGAGATGTTTTATCAACCTTAAGCAAAACTGGTGACAAGATAGAGGTCTTCTTTTGTCAACGATTTTTATTCACAACCACTTCACACAAAAAAACGTTACAGGTCTTACAATAACCCTTGAATTTTTGGTTCGACTTTCATTGTCATTAAACTGTTTGATGTTAGTATAATATTTCATAAGGAAACAAACACCACTGGCGTAAATGTCTCATTTTTGTATTATTATATTGAATTTGGCACCCAAACTAACGGCTAATTGTCTGAACCATTTAACACTATTGTTGGTAAGAACTAATTATAAACTGTTACCTTTTAATTTTTCACGATAGGTATGAAATTAACAATCCTATACCTCTTACAATGAGATAAGTATTCTAAAACGTTTTAATACTGATACTTTTGATCTTTAAGAAAAGCAAGCTATACAATTTAAATCAACACATTATTTTTAATAATTGACAAGTTTCAGTCTTTTTATGCCACTTGGACAGAATTCTTGACACATGGGCTCTTGATCTCGAGTTGTTGTTTATGATGGAAAAAAAAACATTTCTTTTAATTCCTATCATTTCTATAATGACACAAATTGAAGTATGATTAAAAAAAACATTTCTTTTAATTCATATAATTTCTAAAAGGATGCAAATTGAAGTATTATTGAAAAAAAAAAACATTTCTTTTAATTTTTATCATTTCTATAAGGATACAAATGGAAGAAATCGTCTGCAAAAGAAATAACCTGTTCATAAAGATTTCAATACAAAAATGTTTAAAAAAAAAATACCCTGCCACTTTTTATTAAACAAAAAAAATGTAACAATGAATAAATGTAAATCAGATAAAGAAATAGACCCTTGTCACATTGTATTTGTTAAACCTACATCTATTTGGAATACAGTAATAAAATCTAAAATATGCCCACTTTTGTGTTAGTGACATCTGACTTTTTTCTTAAGACTTAAGGGATAAGTTGGATCATTTAGTTTATGAAGTATTTTAAAATTACTGTTCAAGAAATTATAGATGTATTAAAGGGAGTTAACTCTCATTTTCTGTTTTTGTTATTTACCCACTAAGGGATAAGTCAGATCATTTAGTTTATGAAGTATTTTAAAATTACTGTTCAAGAAATTATAGTTGTATTAAAGGGAATTAGCTCTCATTTTCTGTTTTTATTATTTACCCTTTTTGTATGATTCTATTCTACATTTTACATTTACATATGTTCGTTCTCTAAATTCAGCATTCAATGAGAGACAGGAACAAATTTTAGAAAATGAAATTTGTTTAGCAAATGAAAATAGAAAACTCTCTACAGAACAAACACTTAGTATTTTTTTTACTTTAACAAAACATATTTAATTATGTTAATTACAAAATACAAACAAGCTAAATGTGTAATCACTTGAGATTGTATTAAATCTTTCATCTTTTTCCTCTAAGGATAGAACATAATGTCTGACAGACAGAGTGCAGAAAACTTAAAATCTCATTATCTGGAAGTGCATCATCTACAAAGTCAGTGGTGCTGCAGTATAAGGTAAAGATAAGACAAAGTCTGATTACAGCCCCAGCTGTGTCTATCTTACACCTTCACACCTGTCTGTGTATCAGTGGTTATACTCAAGTTCATCTTAGACATATTCTAATATTAAAACCAAAAAGACAGCAAAGCTCTGCCTATTTTATGTCATATACCTGCATTACTTTTAAATTTCATCACATTTCATGCAGGGTTAGCCTAACCCAAAAAATTTGCATTGCAAAATATATAATCCTGGACAAATTTCACAAAAATTAAAAATGAAATAAAGTCAAAGTTAACCAATATATATGATAAGCTGATATTTAATGAAGATTCACACAATATGGATATGTATTTTACCCACCAGCCAAGGTTCACAAGCAAGAAGATGACCCTACAATAAATATTAACAAAAATATACATTGACTTATGAATAACTTTGCAGTTTGTTGTGCTAACCAATGACAACTACTTATGGACCAGGTTAGTTTCCTGACAACAGCTACTCACCTTGCATAGTTGGAGATGCTGACTTACTTGATGTATGTAGACCAGACTGTTTGATTCCATTTGGCACTAGCCTACTACTGACAACAGCTACTAACCTTGCATAGTTGGGGATACTGACTTACTTGATGCATGTAGACCAGACTGTTTGATTCCATTTGGCACTAGTCTACTACTGACAACAGCTACTCACCTTGCATAGTTGGAGATACTGATTGCTACTCACCTTGAGTAAGTATTTGGTGGACGTAAACCAGACTTTGGACCTTCATTCTGTGCTATAGACTGGACCATGTTCAGGGCCTCATGCTTCAGGTGCTGTATATTGGTGTCACAAATGTTACAATGTCCATTGTTCAGGGCCTTGTTATCATTGACCTGGAGTTTCTCTGCTATTCTTTCTATGTCTAGCTGTGCCTGGAATAAACCAATACAAACTGCAGGTTACTTTGACAGTTTTTAGTATGCCATTACATTAGTACACAAGTATTATTTCTACATGAAAGTTTCTTTGGCATTCATTCTGAATCTTCCAAGTGACTTTCTTATAATGGTCAAACACAAACTAAGGTACTAGTAGTTTTTCTATCTACCTTTATTTCAGGTGGTTTGTTCTAATATCTTGGTGGAAAGTATATATATACTTTTTAACTGACTATCTGAATATTTTTCAAGCTATTTCACAGATTAAAAGAAATTAAAACAATACATGTATTAAAAATGAAATTTTGGTTTTTGATGGATTTGTTTACTTAAAACAATTCAGAATCGGATACTGAATGACATGTAATTACTAATGACTGGTGACATGGAGGCAGGTTACAAGGTGACAAAAGGAATACCCAAAACAAAGGCAAACAAAAAATTAAAATTGCTTAATCAACTGAACTAAAGCACCTCCTACCTAGCATGTGTAATAAGCTTAGGCTGACCAAAAAAACATAGAAATTAATTTCAGATTAATTTATAAATCCCTCATGAACTATGTAAGCCCTTGTTAAGTCATGAAATATGAATTCACTACAAGTAGTATATTAACTTGTGACTATTTGTTTAAATCCATACAAGAGACTATAGTCAAATACTTCTAATTCTTGTTGAGTTACGTAAATCTTAATACTATTGTAACAATTCATGTTCGTTTATAGTGTGTTGTGTGATTCTGAATTAAATCAGCATGTGGATTGTTGTCCACACTAAAACAACCTACGTCACTGCCTCTTCAAAAGAGAAAATTTAATGTAGACTACACCTTAGGAAAACATTATTCCCTACCAAAGAAATACCACACAAACGCAAAAGCATACAAAATGCAAAATGTGAACAGTTTTTATAAATATTGAATACTAAACAAATT
Organism: Limnoperna fortunei; assembly: GCA_944474755.1. Classification (NCBI taxonomy): domain Eukaryota; kingdom Metazoa; phylum Mollusca; class Bivalvia; order Mytilida; family Modiolidae; genus Limnoperna; species Limnoperna fortunei. The sequence goes on along the minus strand of OX104113.1, from coordinate 19,263,839 downwards.
TCTTAGTTGCATAACAAAGCATTAAATCAGCAAATGTTTCCAGAAAAGATGATGTTATCCTCTGTAAAGTTTGGAACATAAAAAGTCCCACAAAAGCAAACTTGATCACTTATAAGATAAGATATTTTGAAATGTCTTGCAAAACCTCAACAATGGAAAATGGATGTCCAGGACCAATTTCTTAAGAGCAATTCTGTTTCATTTATTAGCATGTTAACATAATGTAATATCATATATTTTGTTTATTTTACATGTATATACTGTTTTACCACTGGAAGTTGACGACAAGATGTCTGTACTGTAAATGAGTTTTGTATTGGATTGTTGCTTCACTAATTTTCTGTTATTCCCAAATTAGTAATCATATTTTCGAAAAACACAGAATTTTATAATTTTGTAACTGATAAGCTTCTTTCACGTTTACATCGTGCCTTGGCTAGGAGATAAAAACCATAATTTAACTATCGAGATTGGAGAAATCAGACAATCCAAGATTACTAATGTAAGATCTGTTTCTCTACTTTTTAAAAGTAGTAAATTTGTGAAATCAACCACAATTTTACGATCACAACTTGAATACACAGTAAATGAAATTTGTTTTTTTTTATACAAGTTTATTTTTTATTATGAAATTCATTATTTAAACCAATCAACTGCTGAGAACCAAATATTCACTAGTGACAGAACTTTTTTTCCACACCAGTCAAAAATTTGGAATACGATGTAAAAACAATAGAAAATTTTCTTTTACATGGCAGTATGTTATGCCCTAATATTGTTCTATCTGTTATTTGTTATTCACTTGTTTTTGGTGATTTTTTTGTTTTGTTAATTAGTGACTAACTAAACTGTGTTTGATGTTTGATTTTTGTTTAATGCCACTTTCAGCAATTTATCAGCTATATAATGGCATCCATTTTTTATTGGGAGAGGAAGCTGGAGTTCCCAAAGAAAACCTCCGACATTGGGTAGGATCCTTGTCAATTAGGATTGGAGTCGAGTGCACCCTGCCCGAAGTGAGACTCGAACCCGCAACCTCAGTGTTGACACACCACGTGATTAATAGTAGACAAACTACCTTAACCACTCGGCCACCGAGGCCCCAACTAAACTGTGAGGTTTGTAATTGGTTTATCCTTTATTTATTGAAAACACGAGTTACATTTCTTAAGAAGTAAAATCGAGATAATTCTAGAGGTCAGCTAGGCTGAATTTTACTGCGGTTATAATACTAAGTTAGTTTTTTTTATTTGAAAAAAAAACAAGAGAGTATGATTATTTGTCTAGAGGTCAGCATATAAATAAAACTTATTCAATGCATGTATAAATTACAAGTACAAACCATACAAGGAAATAAAAAGGAATTTCCATTGATCAGCAACTTGAAATATTTTGAAAATAGTTTAATGTCGGATATGAACTAAGAAGTTAGTAGGTCTCAACGTACTATAAGCATGTCAATTTCAACTGATCTGATCTAATTTATTGTCAAATAATGAATTAAATTTCACTCTTAATTTAACAATTATGTTAATATGATCTATTGTGCAATGGCCATAAAATATTATGATGACACCAAATCTTTTGTATTCATATTTATCTATTCAAGTAGGAATGTATAATATTAGGCCATAATTCTAACGATCTGGATTGGTAAGACCCAGATTGCAACATGGTCACAATAAGAACATTTACTTGTGTTGACCTGCAACCCTATTTGGACATGTCTGTCCAATAAATATTGCAAAACCCTATTAAATTAACTAATGATATATATATCAGAACACTAATTTCATTGTCATTTACCACTTGTAAAATGCCCTAAAAGGTAAAATATCAAATTTCTAAAACCTAACTTATCTGAAGAAACTATTGTTTGCATAATTTTTATTGTTGAATATACCAGTAGGCCACAGTAATCTGATCCCATATCATTTGGGACCAGATATGGCCAGAAAACAAAAAAAACAAAAAAAATTATCGTGAACAAAGTGAAATTTCCTGTGAGTAGACCAAATCCATTCAAGAATAATCATAATTGTCAAGACACGTAGAAGTCTGCAACCTATACATTCTTAAAATTCAGCAGAAAAATCATCATACATTAATATCATTTATTTTTAATATCACCTACGGGGACAAAGATCTATCAAAATTTGGGTTTTGGGTGTTTTTTAAGCAAAGCACCACATGACTGTACCAAATCTTTAATCCTGGACCCACCACAGTTATAAATCAATAGTCAGTATTTACTATAGAAAATGCCACTAAGTTGTTTGTTGTAACTGTAAGCTCCACTTTCTGACTAAACAAACATTTTTTGTTATTGTTAAGTTTATAACAAATACTGTTAAGGGTAAATGACCTTCAGGCAATATTTTTACTTATAACATTTAGGTTTACTTTAAATGAACTTTTCTTAAAAACTATTTTCTTTCTTCTCAAAAATCAGTTTACATAAAATTGTTTTCAAACATTACAAGTGGTCAACTAGCACTTTAAGATGACCATCCTTAAAAAGGTCATCAGAAACATCTCAGAATGTGGGACTAACAATAGTATGGTCACTAATCTGTAAATTGGTATACAAATCATGTTTTATATATTGTCCAAATCATCTAATAGGTGTAGCATACTGGTAATATTTGAAACAGATGTTAAGGTAGAATTGTCCACATCTTTCATCATATTTCTAGAAGACTTTATGTCAAACTGACATCTACTTCAGAGGCTTAAAATGGCAAGAGCTGTCATTTTTAGTTAAAAGGTCTCAAACCTACATGTATTGTCTAAAATAAACACTCTAAATGTTTTGGTCTATTTCTACAGTGAAACACCCAAAAGACCTGAGTAGTCTTAGGTTCAAGCAGGTTGCTGGACCATGCTTTGTTCACATCTGACATATGAATTGTTCAATATTTGTCTCTTTAAAGTTGACGGCCATTATAAGCAGCCAATTCAATAATTCAAATGATTAAATAACAATAACAAAGGCAAGGCTGGACATGATGTTGGCGGGGATCAAGGAGACCATTGTTAAATTAAAAAATAAAGTAGAAAATTTCAGGTTTTAACAATTTAGTAAATCTTGGGGGGCAGTCAATTCATTACAAACAGACAAGTACTTAGGCGACACCTATTCTTCTTTTTGAAACATCATGCTGATGTCTTTAGTTCCTGCCTTTGTTAAATTTTCCTTAAAGCACATATTGGTTTTCTTTACTTTTCTGCTATTTTAGATTGCCATAAGTGGTAGAAAATCCTGCATTTTTTTTTTAATTAAAGCATTTTACTAATATTATCAATAAATCTAACTAATGTTGAAATGACACCATGATTATCAATAATTTTAAGGGAAAGGTGGAAAAGTTAACATATCGATATTATCTTGACATGGTTTAAAAAGATCTGATTATGGCTAAATACAAATCATTCTCTGCATCTAAATAATTTACATAATAGCAGGATAAATTTCATCATTTTAGTTTTCAACCCTGACAAAAAGGTTTGTAAAAATGAATTGTGAAGTACCACTTTTTCTAAACATCATGCAGGTGACTATTAATGGTAAAAACGTGATGTATTTAACTGCTGTAAGTATGCACACAATTCTTAATCAATCTGACTGCTCCTAAATACTTAATAAGAATATTTACTGATATCACACAAAACATAAAATTTTTCCCCTAAAATTTATGTTGTTTTTGTCATCAGTAATTTGTTAATGCATTCTGTGAATTTTTTCTTCTTTTAATCACCTATATAATAATGTTTCTTCTTAGAAAGACCAATATTTTACATTTTCAAAAACTAAAAAAAAGTGCTTGTGGTTATTTTCAATCAAAAACTACAATTAAACAAAATAATAAACTATTTTACAAGGTGACAAACATGAATGAATAACATTAAAACAAATGCATTATGGGTGATTCAATAGCAATCTGTGATTTAAGCATAATTTGACAGTGCACACATTTCAGCCTAACTACTCTAAAAAACATACATCAAACAATATAGGATTACTCTGTGCAAAAGCACCATATGAAATAGCCAATTGCATGCCACCTAATTACTTTTTTTTCTAATTATGGAATTAAAACCCATCTAATCACCAATTTCTTTGCACAGACATGAAAAAAGGTGAGTAATGTTTATACCTCAAGCCATAAAGACAATTATCAAGACTATGAAGCACATGGCAGTTAAATAACATTGGTGCCCTATGCTGTCTCGGGCCCTAATTTATGTCCTAGCTAGAGCTCGTCTAATCAGCAGTGAAATAAATTATGGAATTACTGTAATATTACAAGGCATCTGTCATTCAGGGTTTCAGGGCACTAGATTTTACCATAATATGTCCCGTCTTATCAAAAACAATCATAGGAAGTCAATACTGTCATGGAAAAAAATTGCAATCTTTAGTCTAAATTAATATGGGTTTTGTCATGTTACAACTTATTTATGTAATCCAACAAAGAGGAAAGAGTAAAATAAATAACTTTATCAAATTATACTTTTTTTTTAATACCCTGCTGCCATCTGTCCACCGTTAAATTTCCGAAGATTTGAAGAGAATAAGATGATTCATGTCACCTATCGAAGGGTAAATCCTCCAAACTCCAACTCTCCTGAGTAACCAGCAAGAAGCTGATCCATGGAACACTCTATAAATCTCTTATTACAATCTACATTATCCAATAAAGTCCATTGGAAAATGTCTTATCATTGGAATTAATCTGCTTGGACCTCCGTCAAAGAACTCGGATAAAACTGAAGTGCATATAGCAAGTAGTCAAATTTCTAACTGACTTCACTACGAAAACATTTGAAGCCAATTAAGCTAATGCTTATGGACAAGCTATTACCCTAGGACGAGGTGATCATGTGCATGACACTAGTTATATAAAGTTGAGTAACATTATAAAAAATATTTGACACCATGTCCTGTATCAGAACAGATGCTAAATATCATTGGAACTAAGGACAAGGGTGCCATGAGAGTCAACCCCAACAAAGCAAACATTTATTTGTACTGTAAATGTAATGATTGGATGATAAAAAAGATCAAACAAATTATGAATCCAATACAAGCAAGGTTGTTTAATGCAGTTCTATTAACTGTTATAAATTAATCTTTATTTACATCTACCACACAAACTCTCAAAATATGTAATATTTTGTGGTCATTGTCTATAGCATCACCTTAATTTAACAGTGAGAATGACTACACATATCACATTGTATCCAGTATAAAACAAGGAACAGCTCAAAAAGTCCCTGAAACATTTAGATTTAAAACATCATAGTGACACTGCAAAAATTTAAAGTACACTGTCAATATCCAAGACTAGTTTCACAGCAGCACCAAAGTAATAACAATTTTAATTTGAACTCCTACATAATTAAAAAGTGAAATAAAATAAAGAATGTTCTCAACCATCCAAGATGTGAGAAGACACACCAACATTCCTTTACTGAGTAGAATTTACTTACCAATAATCTGAAACAGAAGTCACATGTACTAAACACTGTAAGAGATTTACCTAATAAATTAGGTAAATATTGACACATCAAACAACGTCAATAGAACTTTCTGACAACATGTAGGACTGTTAAGTATTAATTGATAACAGTTCCGGATGCTTATAATCTGAGGATCTACAGTTAATAATAACATTGGGACACAAGGACACAGTAAACTAAATGTGGACTACAATTTTCAAATCGCTCCACAAATTATAACATAAAAACTGCTAATTTTTCATGAATAGCTTTCTAACTGTTTCTAGTCGGTCCATTTCTTTGTTCTTGCTGGTACTATCTTTTTATATTTTTCATGAATAGCTTTCTAACTGTTTCTAGTCGGTCCATTTCTTTGGGCTTGCCTGTAGTATCTTTTTATATTTTTCATGAATAGCTTTCCAACTGTTTCTAGTCGGTCCATTTCTTTGTTCTTGCTGGTACTATCTTTTTATATTTTTCATAAATAGCTTTCGGTTTCTAGTCTGTCAATTTCTTTGTTCTTGCTGGCACTATCTTTAATGTGTGGATTAGGAGCATGACAAGCAAGATTAAGAACCCTTGCAATGGGATTACTGAAGAAATTATTGTCCTGAGGTATTAAATTGCAAATTTTTATGTTTTTTTTTTAAACAGGACAAGTAACAGGTGCTTTCTGTAAAAAAAATACAGCTTCTTCCACATACTGCTGACTTCTACATTTCCTTGTTTATTTTAGACTTATAAGTGTCAACAAAAACACACAGGAACAAAGCAAGATTTGTTGTTGTTGAACAATTTATTTAATCCTGGTTCATTTTTTTTTAAATATCTTTTTTAAAGAATATAAAATACTAAGTTAAAATAACAAAAAACTTCCTGTCAAGCTTATCAGTATTGTTCCCCTTGGACTCATGATTTGTCAGTTTCACAGTATACCCTGCCAATAATATCCATTAAAACTGATGTCTGAACAAAATAATAAAATTACAACAAAACATTACTTACTTGTACATAATCATCAATTCTGGAATGCCTTTACTATGTACATCAAGGGTTAATAATTTGTAAATTTATATTCTGGTCACAAATCAATGTTCTTCAAGGAGGCCTATTTAATCATTTGTAATTAAATGTCTCTCAGCTGGACACATGTTCTACATTGTTAAAGTCTGCATGTAAATACATGTACTACAATCTTAAACACAGATAATTGTCTGATACAATATTACTTTAATCTGAATAAAAGGCAAGGACATCTCACTCTGACCAACTTATACTGACACTTATTATAGAAATATATTGAAAACTCAAAATAGTTGGAAACATAAAATGGGCAGAATGCAAAACACCAAACACTGAATGATGATATCGGTACAATAATGTCCTGAATATAGCTGAAATATTGCTTGCTGGACGTTAAACAGCAATCAATCAATCTATATTTACCAAACAACAAAAACCGGGGAACAAAAAATGAGCAGAATGTGAAATACCAAACATACACTGAATGATGATATCAGTACAATATACTACAGAAATGATAAAAAAAAATTGGAATGTCAAATACCAGATACACTGAACATATGATATCTGTATGGGAAAAAATGGACCAAATGACAAATACCAAATATACACTGAACATATGATATCTGTATGGGAAAAAATTGGACAGAATGTCAAATACCAGATACACTGAACATATGATATCTGTATGAGAAAAAATTTGACAGAATGTCAAATACCAGATACACTGAACATATGATATCTGTATGAGAAAAATTTGGACAGAATGTCAAATACCAGATACACTGAACATATGATATCTGTATGGGAAAAAATGGACCAAATGACAAATACCAAATATACACTGAACATATGATATCTGTATGGGAAAAAATGGACGAAATGTCAAATACCAAATACACTGAACATATGATATCTGTATAGGAGAAAATGGAGGGAATGTCAAATACCAAATATACACTGAACATATGATATCTGTATAGGAAAAAATGGACGAAATGTCAAATACCAAATATACACTGAACATATGATATCTGTATGGGAAAAAATGGAGGGAATGTCAAATACCAAATATACACTTCACGATGATATCGGTACAATATATCAAAAACAGAATATACAAAACTGACGCTGAAGGGGTCATTGTCGACCTGGGTACTATATCAGCGTACCCAGGGTACGTTTATAATTCTAAAAAGTACCCTGATAAATTAGTTTCATATAAACGTACCCAGGATATAAGAAGCAGTTGCAATCGTACCCTGATAGATGCAAAGAAGATAATCAGCATCATCAACTTTGGTACGAAAAATCGCGAAGATGCGGAAAGGCTTTTGATCACGTGATAGTAGAACGAGAACAGGGTACGATTGCAGCCGCTTCTTATATCCTGGGTACGTTTATATGAAACTTATTTATCAGGGTACTTTTTAAAATTATAAACGTACCCTGGGTACGCTGATATAGTACCCAGGTCGACAATGACCCCTTCAGCAAAACTGACAGAATGTAAAACAACAAATATACACCAAAATGATGAAACCTGTACAATACATTAAAACGTTTGGTTTCTCTGATATGTAAGGCCACTTTCTGAAATTTTTAACTATATTATAGCATCTCGTTATTTCCATTGGATGAAGCAGGAGTACCCTAGCATTTTCTACTCAATAAAGGTCAGACGAGCATGCACTGACAGAACTCACCTTCAAATTACAAACCCAGTGATTTAATAATTAGCTAAGAGACACAGTTTGCCATGAGTACACCTATAACTGCCATTTTATGTAAAAAGCATAAAAGCATGGCTTGATAATCTGTCCAAATGCTCAGTCCATGGAAACTTAGAACATATACAAATAAAGTCAAATTTTGGTAATGGAAAATATCTTGATATGATAAAGAGTTTGAGCATAGGAGAAGCCTGAGCATATTTAGAATGTCATCACACAGCATGCAAATAGAAGTAGGTAGACACCAGGGTATCCATCCACACTTAAGACTCTGTCAGCTATGTGGCTCAGGATGAAATTCAATTCCTATTCAAATGTCCCAAATATAGTGATGACAGGTTAATCTTACATAACTTAATTGACAAGGATTGCCAGTTTTCCTACCGCAGGTCAGGGGGTTTTCTCTGGGTACTCAAGCATCTTCTCCCAATCAAAACTGGATGCCATTATAGAGCTGAAAAATTGCTAAAAATGGCATGAAATATCATTCAAACAAACAAAAAACAAGAAGATGTAAATATTTTGAACAGATTAAGTAATTTCATAAACAAACACTGCCGATTAAGATATATAAATTAGCTCTTTACAGATTTTTTTTTCATCCCTCATACTTAATTTACTTGTTTTCATTAGAACACATGTTCCTCTTTGCACGAGTCACAGATGCATATATATATTGCATCCATATTTACGCAATGTATACACTTACTCATTTCATTTCTTGTTATGTCAGTATTGTACACCTAATTATAATTGTTTTATATGTCATAGCCTCTTGTGGGACCTTAACTGGACCAATAAAGAGTTTGAATTTTTTAAATTTGAATTTGTACATGTATGCTTCCTTAAAAGTAAACTGTCAGCCATATACTTCGTAGTAAACAATCAATACACATCCAACTATCATTAAATAACACAAATGGGTACATACATGTTGACATCTAATTCAACGTCCCTTCTTTCTCATTATAGATTCAGTGTTTAACAGTGCAAAAATAAATGACATATGTTAAATATGTCACCCTCACAAATGATCCTCTATCAAATAATCCAAATGTCTTCTCATACAAAGCCACATTTATAAATATTAATTCATGTTTGTCACCACATTTGCTATTAAAGACATGTTAATGAAATGAATATGAAAATGGCACACTTTATATGGCTATACAAGTTCAAATTTCCTTGTTCATCCATAATATTTTGCAGTAAAAATTCTCCCAATATCATGCAGGTCTGAATTAATGGGCCTATTGGTTACTCAACCTTGATAAATATTCCACATAAATCACCAAGCAATTTCCTTACAGTGCTTCTTTTAATAATTTTGGACATAAATGAATGCCATTGATTTTCTCTATTATTCATTTTTATGTCAGAAAGTAATTTTTCGTGTTAGTACAGGAGTTTTTGTATCTATTGCCATTAGAATTGATGACAAGTATTAATGGTTATGGAGAAACACTGAATCTGTGAAATGAAGATGGTCGTTTACAGATAATTCAATGTAATCACACAATTAGACAATTTATAAAAGTACAATGCCATGTGTAAAAATATGCATAGTATTATGTCTAAACTGAAATAATTTCCATAAATAAATAATAAATAAAGATGAGAACTATTTCTATAAGGGGATACAATTAACAGTTCGTAAACAAATAAAATGTTCTTGTTAACTGAAAAATTTATGTGTTTAGATTTTTTAAAATTTAGTTCCAAGTTATAACATTTTTGAGGTTGATAAAGTTCTCCCTTCAATAGAAAAAACAATGGTTTAATATGTCGTTACTAACCCATGCCTATGGATCATTTCTGATCCCTGTTCTGATCACTCCATGGATATCTTGTCCATTAATCATTCCCTTACACAATACAGACAGGCATCAAATCCTGGTGGTCTATAATTAACTGACAGACAACCATGAAATCTTCACAAATTTACCATCAAATTACTAACTTTGTCTTCTGTAACAAGTTAGATAGGAACCAGTCATGCTTGGTTTCCATGGATATGCACCTGTACATACACAGGATTTCATCAAAGCAAGTCTTAATTAATCTGGATCAAAGGATTAGGATAAACAAATCCAGCATTCCAAGAGTTTTCAAAATTTGACTGTGGTAACATTTCTGAGGTCAATCAACTTGGCCTTTGAAAAACAAACCACAAAGTAATAGATATGATGTATCCATCATCAAATAGCCTCACTAAATTGCCATCCTATCTCTCTCAATCATCCAAATCTTAATTTCAGATAAGATAATTACCACAAATTACCTTTGGAAATGTCAAAGTGAGTTATCTACCTTGAAAAAATGATAAATGTAAATGAGAGTTGTCTACCTTGCAAAACATTCAATTAGAAACTGCTAATTTATTTTCATTACATACTTTTTAAGGCAACTTAATTTTTACTGGCATAGTTTCAAGGTTGAAAGTGTTCTAGTTCTAAGACATCTGTGACAAAGGCTCATATAAATGGATTTTTATGAAAATCTATATTGTGCAACATTTTAAAAGGTATATGCTATTGATAACAACTTTCAGATGCACTGCAGAACACTTTCATACCTAACAAAATCTTGTATATACTGGGGTTGCCTGTTTTTCAATAAGTCATGCTCCATCTTATATGTCATGCAGACAATTCTTCAAAAAATATATTACATTTTTTACTTTGACACAAGAAATATTTTATAACAGATAATATGAATCTGGTATTCCACAACACATCAGCCCCACCAGGAACCAATTACTGAGGTATCAGTATAATACATGCCATATACTTATCATCACACCATGAAACACCTATCTAACCCCAAGATAATGACCTACAACTTATATATTCCTACAGTGTCTTTATTCTCTGAGGCAAGTTTGCATGAATGCCTAAAAAATTGTTTATTACTTTTTACCCCTAAAAATATATAAAAACACTGAATTCTGTAAAATACAAAAAAAACACAAAAAAGTTTATGTCAACAATAAAAAAAGCAATGTTTTTATTAATGGTGACAGATATAGCATGTTAATGAGTCTTTGTCTCCATGAGAAAATCTACATGTAGTAAAAAAAATGGATGCTCAATATATAAGTCACTGTGGCTGACAATTGTTTTATGGAAGTCACTAAAGGGCAAGCTTGTAACCTCATTATTCTGAGGGAAAACATATTAAAAAAAACAACAAACAGAAAGTAATGGTCATCTTTCCTCACAGATTGATCTACAATTGACATTGGTTTTCTTTTAAATACTGGACTAGTTAAAGCTCCTGACATTCTGTTCTCATCACAAGACATAATTAATATTTAGAATGACTATGTAAGACCTATGTCTTAAAATATTTCACATACATTTATATAGATGTTGTTATAGGCCCACAAGTTTTATTTAGGTATGTTGACAGAAATTTAAGAAAATATAAAATCTGATACGAGTCAAAAATCAATGCAAAACATTTAAAATATTTAAAATAATTTTAATAAAATCTTTATTAGCCCTTAAAATAAATGTTTGCAGAACACTGGTACTAGAAAATCTCATTTTAACTTACAAGTGGATAATCACATACCTATCCACAATACCATGATAAATAACAGCATAAAGCAATGTAAAGGAGCAAATAATTACTAAAGAAGAACAAGAAAAACTTCTACAGTTGTCATTATCTTTTGCACATATGCAACAATAAATAAACTTCTGCCATAAATCCAACAGAGGAATTGTAGGTTAGCTATGCTGATTGTTACATCCAAGGCGATAAAATTAATGAAAGAATTGAAGTGAAGTGATGTATAGCTATAAAGCTGATTATTGCTAGAAATGAGCAGTAATTTGATCAGGCATACTCGCTGTCAAATTTGTCCTGCCTATGTAAGCACATTCAAACAACGGAAGCATCCTAATGGACAAAAAAAACTTCGTGAGTCACTCGGATATAAAAACGGTAATTGAATCGAGAAAAATGCAACAATTGTTTGTCAAGACTATACTAATCAAGTTAAGTTTGTGTGATATTAGACACTGATCTAAATAGCCCATACACTTATCTTGTTATCGCAATGTCAACCAGTATTTGTTGGTGATTGAAGCAATTTAAAATCAATACCTGACAAGAGATCCACTCAAGATGTACATTTCACATCTTCCTTCAATTACTGGATTACAACAAACTTAATAAAACTTAATCAGTCATGATTATTGGAGGGAAATAATGATTACTATTCATAGTCACTCATATTCTCCTATATAATCAACAGTTTGGACCAGAAAAGTTCAAGGGTTGTTACCATGGAAACTACCAATTAATGTTTTATCATACTACATAACCAGAAAATACTACAGAGACTCATAAACATACTATACAATGACATCAAGATTTCCAAAATTAATATTGGTATTAAGTTTTATTAAGATATCATACCAACCTTTTTGAAACAATTTAATGTGAGATATTTGACATCTTTATTTAACAGCACAGAGCTATAAACAGTTGGTCAATTACCCTAAGACAAGCAGGTTGTGAGGCAACAAAATACCGCTCTTACTTCATATTTCCTGCCCTTCTTCATCTTTACAATACTAGACATATAAATCTTACATTTCTCAATTTCACTGAAATTAAAATTCTAATATATAACAATAATATCTCAGCTACCGGGGATTTGGAATCAATAGGTAATATGGAAATGACTATAATAAATTACATGGAAGACAAACAAACCCATACCTGACAATCATAATACAAAGACAAACTACTTAGAGCCAACGATAATGACCTTTAAAACATATACAGTGTCTTTACCTTATTGGGTGAAGATTTCTCTGCATTCATTAATCTAACAGCTTGACGCTTCAAGTCGAGGAGGCAATGATTACATTGATCACAAATCCCTCCAGTTCTTGTGTAAGCTCCCGGCTTGCCATTGTGACCTGAAGGGGGAACATATTTTGGTGGTTTACCATACACAACATTGGCACGTTTGTTTGCAACAATTTCTGATGATGGGGACAAAGGTCTTTGATCAGGTGGAGATTTACATCGCTGGACACCTAAATCACTGATTGGTGAAGATGGCCGTCCAAAAACGAACGACTGCTGATTAATTGCCTGATCCGACAACGGAGATATAGTTCCTCTAATTGGATAATCCATCATTAACTGTTTTCCGATAAAATTCTGTGATAGTTCATTTTTAGTTGCAGATTCTGATAACTTCAGTTTCTGTGGAGTTGGAAGTTTCCTGATTTTTGCTTCACCACAAAATTTGAAGACAGCAGGCTCTACGGTTAAACTGGCAGAATAGTTGTCTTCTTTCTACAACAAATAAACAATTGTCGTTATTTTCAAACTTGATACTAATCCCATTATATATAAGTATTCACATAATGTCAGTAAGTTTATTAAAAGTTTCCCAGATAAGATGTTCACATGAAGATATAACATACCAAGAATTCAATGGATGCAAAAAATAATAAACAATACATACAGTCAAATTTCTGTGATGTTCTTGTATCATGAATAAGAGGCGAGATTTTCATTTTCATGACTGCTATTCACGTCTGACAAAGCACTCTTTTAAAACTTTTTTAAAACTTAGCCATATAAACAATGTTAAAAAAAGTAAATGTGTTATCTTGTAAGGTTTCTTTTGGTATCCACATTATAATTAGTCTGAAGATAAAATTCCATTCTTCTTCCATTCAAAATAATGATCCAGTTATCTCATCAAAAACAGAAACTTTCAATAAGAACTGTCCTGCTGCATCTGTAAACACCTAACAGGTAGTTTAACCAATAAGCTATTACAAGCAAAAATTGAAAATGGTTTTAAAAATTGGCAAAGAACAAACTTATGAATGACATAATCAAAAAATTTTCAGCAGGTGTTCTGAAAAAACTTTCACATTATAAAAAGTATAGAAGTTGTAAGGTTCTCAGAAGACATGTTACAAGGCTACAAAAATGGTTGTATCTTTATCTGATGTTAACATACTCAACCCAAGCTCAAATTAGCTCTTAAATGATCATTTTTCATGTTAAAAAGTACACAATAAAGAATCGGTATTCAGTTGTAATGACTAATATGACATAAGATATTAACCAAACAAGACTGTAGGGCTAATAGTTTAGGTATAGGTTATGTAATAAACATATCAGATATCATGAACAACAATTAAAGTTAAATCAAATTAATTTTGTCTGTAGAAATATTTAAACTATTTTATTCTGATAAAAGTGACAGAACCTATCAACCAGGGTCTGAATAACAGGCATGATCAATCTCCATATACAATAGAATATAGCAGAGCTGTCACGGATGGTAGTAGAGGTCTTACCATAATTCTTACAAAAAAATAACACAAACCCAATATCCTGACAAAGATCCCTCCACCCCTCTAGATCATGAATTCAATGAAACATAATTCAACAACTCTAAGTGGCTGAAACAAACAGTAATGGTATCCTTTAATTCTGGAAAATTCCTCCATAATAACTGGTTACACAACAGATCTAATCATTTCTGAAGTTATTTTATGGTCTTAGGGTTTCACAAAACACTATTATGATATTAACATGGTATTTAATCAATTTCCATCATCATTATGACACACTAAGTACCACAGATATGCAGAGAATAACTCATTATATTTGGTTTATTAACTCTAAGTTACTGTACAGTAAATGATAGAAGATATAATGATGGTGTTGGAGTCACCACAGATGTTTCTATGGTTAAAATTACTACAGGAATACATGTAATTTCTGCTGATGTGTACTGTAGCAATACATGTAGTTACTGCTGCTGTGTACAGTAGAAATACATGTAGTTACTGCTGATGTGTACTGTAGCAATACATGTTGTTACTGCTGATGTGTACTGTAGCAATACATGTAGTTACTGCTGATGTGTACTGTAGCAATACATGTTGTTACTGCTGATGAGTACTGTAGAAATACATGTAGTTACTGCTGATGTGTACTGTAGCAATACATGTAGTTACTGCTGATGTGTACTGTAGCAATACATGTAGTTACTGCTGATGTGTACAGTAGAAATACATGTAGTTACTGCTGATGTGTACTGTAGCAATACATGTTGTTACTGCTGATGTGTACTGTAGCAATACATGTAGTTACTGCTGATGTGTACTGTAGCAATACATGTCGTTACTGCTGATGTGTACTGTAGAAATACATGTAGTTACTGCTGATGTGTACTGTAGCAATATATGTTGTTACTGCTGATGTGTACTGTAGCAATACATGTAGTTACTGCTGATGTGTACTGTAGCAATACATGTAATTACTGCTGATGTGTACTGTAGCAATACATGTTGTTACTGCTTTTGTGTACTTGTAGCAATACACGTAGTTACTGCTGATGTGTACTGTAGCAATACATGTTGTTACTGCTGATGTGTACTGTAGCAATACATGTTGTTACTGCTGATGTGTATGTTGTTACTGCTGATGTGTACAGCAGAAATACATGTTGTTACTGCTGATGTGTATGTTGTTACTGCTGATGTGTACAGCAGAAATACATGTTGTTACTGCTGATGTGTACTGCAGCAATATATGTTGTTACTGCTGATGTGTACTGTAGCAATACATGTTGTTACAGCTGATGTGTACTATAGCAATACATGTTGTTACTGCTGATGTGTACTGTAGCAATACATGTTGTTACTGCTGATGTGTACTGTAGCAATACATGTTGTTACTGCTGATGTGTACTGTAGCAATACATGTAGTTACTGCTGATGTGTACTGCAGCAATACATGTAGTTACAACTGATGTGTACTGTAGCAATACATGTAGTTACTGCTGATGTGTACTGTAGCAATACCTTTTGTTACTGCTGATGTGTACTGTAGAAATACATGTAGTTACTGCTGATGTGTACTGTAGCAATACATGTTGTTACTGCTGATGTGTACTGTAGCAATACATGTAGTTACTGCTGATGTGTACTGTAGCAATACATGTAATTACTGCTGATGTGTACTGTAGCAATACATGTTGTTACTGCTGATGTGTAATGTAGCAATATATGTTGTTACTGCTGATGTGTACAGTAGAAATACATGTTGTTACTGCTGATGTGTACTGCAGCAATATATGTTGTTACTGCTGATGAGTACTGTAGCAATACATGTTGTTACTGCTGATGTGTACTGTAGCAATACATGTTGTTACTGCTGATGTGTACTGTAGCAATACATTTTGTTACTGCTGAAGTGTACTGTAGCAATACATGTTGTTACTGCTGATGTGTACTGAAGCAATACATGTTGTTACTGCTGATGTGTACTGTAGCAATACATGTAGTTACTGCTGATGTGTACTGCAGCAATACATGTAGTTACTGCTGATGTGTACTGTAGCAATACATGTTGTTACTGCTGATGTGTACTGTAGCAATACCTGTTGTTACTGCTGATGTGTATTGCAGCAATACATGTAGTTACTGCTCATGTGTACTGTAGCAATACATATTGTTACTGCTAATGTGTACTGTAGCAATACCTGTTGTTACTGCTGATGTGTACTGTAGCAATACACGTTGTTACTGCTGATGTGTACTGTAGCAATACATGTAGTTACTGCTGATGTGTACTGGAGCAATACATGTAGTTACTGCTGATGTGTACTGTAGCAATACATGTAGTTACTGCTGATGTGTACTGTAGCAATACATGTTGTTACCGATGATGTGTACTGTAGCAATACATGTAGTTACTGCTGATGTGTACTGCAGCAATACATGTAGTTACTGCTGATGTGTACTGTAGCAATACATGTTGTTGCTGCTGATGTGTACTGTAGCAATATATGTTGTTACTGCTGATGTGTACTGGAGCAATACATGTAGTTACTGCTATTGTGTACTGGAGCAATATATGTTGTTACTGCTGATATGTACTGGAGCAATATATGTTGTTATTGCTGATGTGTACTGAAGCAATACATGTAGGTACTGCTATTGTGTACTGGAGCAATACATGTTGTTACTGCTGATGTGTACTGGAGCAATACATGTTGTTACCACTGATGTGTACTGGAGCAATATATGTTGTTACTGCTGATGTGTACTGGAGCAATACATGTAGTTACCACTGATGTGTACTGTAGCAATACATGTAGTTACTGCTGATGTGTACTGCAGCAATACATGTAGTTACTGCTGATGTGTACTGTAGCAATACATGTTGGTACTGCAGCAATAGTTACTATAGTTGTCCTTGTAGTTAAATTAATGGTGAAACACATCTATGAAAAGTCCAAAAAATTTTAATTGGAACCATGGTAGAGTTTTATAGTTTAACCAAAAAACCCTCTTACCTTTGGATCATTCTTATACAACTATCCTTGATCCAATACCACTTCCTTTGGACAAAATACATTGATACCAGTGGTTATATTGAATACAAGTGGTTACATGGAATACCAGTGGTTATATACAAGTGGTTACGTTGATGCCAGTGGTTATATTGAATGCAAGTGGTTACATTGATGCCATTGGTTATATTGAATACAAGTGGTTACATGGAATACCAGTGGTTATATACAAGTGGTTACATTGATGCCATTGGTTATATTGAATACAAGTGGTTACTTTGATACCAATGGTTATATTGAATACAACTAGTTACATGGAATACCAGTGGTTAATTATATTAAATACAAATGGTTACATGGAATACCAGTGGTTAATTATATTAAATACAGTGGTTATATTGATACCTATGGTTACATTGAATACAAATACTTACATTGATACCAGTGGTTATATTGAATACAAGTGGTTACTTTGTACCAGTGGTTAAACTGAATACAAATTGTTACATTGATACCAGTGGTTACATTGAATACAAGTGGTTATATTTATACCAGTAGTGGACATCTTATGAATTTTTATTTGACAGAATATGATAAAGAAGAAAAATTAAGTGGGTTATTTTGGTACTGATACAATCAGTTAAATTAGACCACTGTGAACAGGTACCAATATAAAGTGTTTTGAGTTTCAATAGATGTGTTTGGTTTACTATCTAATCTGTGTAATAAGGTGACTGCTTTTAGGCAGGATTTTTTTAATTGTTGATGAATCTTGCTGTTTTCTTTTGAATTTCCTTTATTATTATTTCTGCAAATGTCCTATTTGTATAATTCTTTGTTTGTTTGGTGTTTCAGCAATTTTTCAGCTATCATGGCATTCAGTTTTTATTGGAGGAGGAAGCTGGAGTCCTTGGAGATCAACCCATGTGGTAAAAACCAAACCTTTGGCTAGTAAAATGGCAATACTTGTCAACAGGAGGTGAGTTTGAGCAAACCTGCCTAAAGTTGGGCTCAAAATTGGCAATCTTATTGTTGACACACATTATATGATATGCTAAACAGAAGTTATTTTCAAGCAGATTTGTGTATTTGCCATTTCACTGGTCTATCTAAATACATCACAAGGTCATCATTAATCACAATTTGTAATTCTGGACATTTCAGTTATAAAGAAACTAACTGATTTGATGAGAAGATTAGAAAGTTAATTTCCAATCACAACAAACCTCATTTTGTACCCTGCTGTACCTGGTACCTTGAAATAGTCGATTTAATGGATGAAAACATCTAAATACAAGTACAAGAATGAATGTGTCAGATATAACAAATGTACGTGTATAGATTATTCTGGGTAGATTAGTTGTAGATTAGTCTCAATGATGGAGTGTTATCTCTCCAATGTCATTATCTACTTTACACCCTTTCAAGTGTCACAACTTAACTTAAAGAAATTTGACAAACACTTCACAAAGAAACAAGGATCTAATATTTACATTAAATAGCTAATACTAACTACTTCTAACAAATATAAATTAAAGTCACCTGCTATAAAGAAAATACTCCCTGATATGCAACTTAAAACG
The DNA here is from genome assembly GCA_944474755.1 of Limnoperna fortunei. Lineage (NCBI taxonomy): Eukaryota > Metazoa > Mollusca > Bivalvia > Mytilida > Modiolidae > Limnoperna > Limnoperna fortunei. The sequence continues at coordinate 19,244,646 of OX104113.1, read as the reverse complement.
CTTTCCTAGTGTTTAACAATCATGAAATAATTTCTATTTAAAAAGCCTAAAAAGTCATTTCCCTTCATAAAATTGTAAATCTAACTATTTTTCAATTAAAAAACGAGACAATTAATTACTTCAAAGAAATGTCAAATTAATTTTTATTTCACAACCATCTTAATGTGGTACACAAAATATCTGAACTTTATATGGCGGAGACTAAATTAAAACATCTGTCCAAATCATGGTGAAAAAACGGTTGTGCAATAAAATGGCAGAAAAGTGATAGGATCATTATCACACAAACAATAAAGACAAATGATTCTGCTATTTAATTTGTCATTAAGCATTGAGTAATTCCTTTTACTGTGATATAACATTTATCATTTGACTAGGAACTGACAGGTTTCTCATTGTTTCTTTTTTCCAAGCCAAACTAACTAAGGAACATAATTCCTCCTCATGATTTTAATGACACAGGACCAAGATTAGAAGATTAATCAGCGGAGATTATCCCCTCATCTCCTCTGTAATGGATTTTTAAGGTTTAAATCTGATGATTAAGAATTGTGTTTGTTGACTAACACTAGGAACAAAAGATTATAACAATAGAAAAAGGAAAAGTCCATATTTACATTAGAAAAGGAAAGTTGTGCTAATACTGGTAATGCAGTAAAATTCCATTAATAAGCTTTCTAGATGGATCATTAATTACTTCACAAAATTACAATTTTTCAAAATGTTCATAATAATACATTTGTTAAGTTTATTTGATCTTAATAACTTTATTAATTGATCTTATAAGAACTTAGAATTCATTAGAAATAAATATGCTAATAAAACTGGTGTACTACATACCAAATTCTTATACAATTTCCAATTAAAGCTTATCTGCTTACATTTCTGAAGTATGTCAGCCATTTTTATTTCTTCATAGAAGTTAGTTGGACAAAACAAAAAAAAGAAACTAATTAAACGAAAAATAACAACTGACAATATAATGCCAAAGCAAAAAAAAATAATAATCATAACTCCTTCAGACTCTAAGGAAGTTCTTACATATACTTCTTAAGGACCTTTTATCCAGATGTCTAAGCTAATGACATTCATAGTGGATCAAGATGTACAACAGTGTAAAGTTCTGTATAAATTTTCTTGTGTTGCCCTGTTCATATCATAAATATTTCTGTATGCAAGCTAGTACTTGTAATAATAATCTAAATGTTATTACGAGTCTTTCATATATTTGTACACAAGCTAGTACTTATAAAAACAATCCCAAAGTCATTCAAGTTGGTAATATATTTGTACACAAGCTAGTACTTATAAAAACAATCCCAAAGTCATTCGAGTCAGTCATATATTTGTACACAAGCTAGTACTTATAAAAACAATCCCAAAGTCATTCGAGTCGGTCATATATTTGTACACAAGCTAGTACTTATAAAAACAATCCCAAAGTCATTCGAGTCAGTAATATATTTGTACACAAGCTAGTACTTATAAAAACAATCCCAAAGTCATTCGAGACTGTAATATATTTGTACACAAGCTAGTACTTATAAAAACAATCCCAAAGTCATTCAAGACTGTAATATATTTGTACACAAGCTAGTTCTTACATAAAACAATCCAAATGTCATTAGAGATTTTAACAATATTTGAAATCTAGCATGATATTTTACAGTTGTACAATGTAACCAATTTGGCAGAGTTGACAGAAACTTTTGGTCAAATGTAACAGAATTAGAATTGTACAGAGATGACATCATGACCACCAATAAAGAAGACTGGTATCAGTTACAAAAACAGTATGTTCATATGAGGTTAGCTGTAACAATAACAGTTGAGTTCTACAGGGATACATTTACAGATTGTATCACATGATAAACTCCAGCATAGAGATCATATCTTTTTTACATATGTTGATAAACATTAAAGTGTCACTGACACTGTAACCCGATATGTAACAATCTCACTTTCCATCAGTTTAATACAATATTTTATTTTTGTTAAATCACAAAAATTTGAATATTTTATCTATGAATAACAAATAAACTGACTCTTCTGCCTGCAAGGTTTATAACCTCTACTTAAAAAACACTATTTATTCCTTTCCATGTGAAAAAAAAACAGCTAAAAAAATAATGATTTCCCATCTGTAAAATGTTCTGTATGTTGAATGTAAAAACAGCTAATATAGGTTAAATAATGTTAATATAAACTAAAAGAAAACATATTACAAAATTTTCTGAAAGTGTGTACCAATAAACTCAAGCTAAATTCAACTGTAGAAAATTGGCACACTTTATAATGGACCATAAACCATGATAAAAATGTCTTTTTTTTCAAACCACCAAGATAAACATGAAAGTTCAATGTATTTCTGAATTCTAAAATGGATTTGAAACACATAAATTTAAAACCAGCTGAATGCAACTATATCTTTTCAAATATCTAAAAATGAAAACCTTCAAAATCACAGCAGGAAAAGTATGTATTTATTATTGCAACAAATATCTTCTATTCTGAAAAAAAAAATTAAATACCTGTCAAACTTTTTTTCAAACTCTGATAAGCAATTCTAATAAAATATGCATTCAGAGGGTATTACTAGTATATGAAATGATTACAGTAAAAAAATTTAAAATTCATGAAAAGTTTACAAACCAACATACCTCTATGCTGGAACATAAATCCACAACAAAATAAAGCACCAATGAAATAAAAGAAATAACCCAGATATATATACTGGTATCAGCAGTAAAATAGTACACAATGTTACCTTACAGGAACAGACCCAATAATGTGGTATTTTTACCTGTAATCCAGGTGTATATATTTCTAAGGTCACCATTTGATGTTGACGAGGGGTTAGGACCCTTATCTTTGTATACATACTACTGTCTGTTTGTTTCCTTTATAAAACAATTTTGTATAAACATAATATATATCTTTTCTAAAACAAGCTGAACATGGAATGTGAGGATCTCTTATACCAGCAAAATATTCATTTATTTTTCCTTTAATCTCAAATCTGATTTAATACCAAATTATTTGCTTGTGGCAGTGGTTGGTTTTTATTTCAAGTGTAAGAATGAAGATCAGTATATATTTTAGACATACAGACAGTTTAGAATAACGCTTATAAACCATGAAGAAAAATCTCAGAGAACTCGCAGACTTTTTATTCTTTGTATCAAGACTGTCTATGTCTTATCTAAATAATCAGACTTCACTAATCATAATAAATAATTAACAGAATATCTATGGTACAATTTATCTTATAAACACTTACCTTCATTCGATGTGGAAAATTATTGTATAGTTAGTTCAAAAATATCCAATAAACGAAATGCAAATATGTTAAATCCACAGAAAAACTTGTTCACACAATACATCTGAATGTAAACTTAAGAAATTTCACACAAATATGTAACTGTGGTCCAGTTAAAGTGTCCACTAACAACAGATCATCACAATAAGTTCTTTGTTCACATTGTCAACAATAGAAACTAGCCAATCCAAACATCAACAGCCGTTAACCCATAATAAACTAAGCACCACAATCGCACTAAACTACCGATTTTATTTTTAATCACAAAATTAATTCCCAATGCAAGTTTAATGGGCAGGGCAGTAGAGATAAATGAAGTAGCAGAAAACAAAGCTAACTGGGGAAGCAATAAAAGCAGAGAACAGCAGATGCTCTTGTCTGATACAATAGGGAACCCTCCTTATCAGACTAAATAAATCAATGTGCATAAATCACTCAACCATGAACATCCAAAATAATCGTTTTTCCACCTTCAAAAGCAATAGGTAAACATTCACAAGAGAATTACTTTTGGATGAGTAGATACATCTCTACACAGTCCAGGGCACACACTATCTGTAGCCGCCATTTATCTGGTATCAAATAACTATTCAATTGAAATAAAACAATCAAAGCTTTGACAGGTAACAAAGGTCAGGTGATTCTAACTGGCCATGGTTTAAAAGGTTAAAATAAATAACAGTTGTATAGATAAAAAAAACCCAAACAAATGCAATATTACTATTATCTTCTGGTGATGATCCAAATGTTACCAATATTAACTTACTCCTTATGGTTACCTAAACAATTAGTGTTTTGGTGATATTTATTTCCAAATTAAGGGCCCATTAAACAATTAGATACAAGTCAATAAAAGCATGGACTAGTCAGAGATGTATCAAAACTATAAAATGATCAAGTTTGACAAAAACTGATTTCTTACCTACCTAAAAAGATTAACGGAATTAATGTTGTACATTTCATGATCAGATTTCCAGTGTCCTCGTGACATTGCAAGAAATCTGAATTGTGTTTCTGAAAACTATCAAAATTGTCCTAAAATATCTACAGTACGGAATCATGGCTGGAAAAAAGACCAAAATAATATGCATGTCTATTTCTACAATAATAATATCATGAGAGAACAATTATACTGATAACATACTGGATAATAATTTTCTGTAAGGTTGAAGCAGAAGACAGATTCTTTCTGAATGACTAGATTTTAAAGCTAGAAATAATATATAGAAAATTAAATACACAATTTCATATGATTTTGTAAATGTATAAATTTAAAATTCATGTTTAAAATAATAATGGACAGTGAGGATATTTCAAATTTATATAATATTTTTCTCCAATTTACCACAATATTCAATTTTTGTAATGGCAAAAAAAGTAAAACAAAAAGAACCAAAAATAGCCGGATATAACATCTTTATTACCACCAATTATCATTGTGTGTGTCAAGTTGTCTTCCTGTCATAATATGGGCATGTATTTTTTTATTCAAGAAAATGGTATGCAGCATCCATGCTGCAAGGGGCAATCTAAATTTCAGAATAGTTTAATTTGGAGAATTTTATTGTTGTAGTGCCATTGTCAACAGAGTTCTCCAATATTCTGTCATTGTCTCCTATTGAAAGTGACTCCTCATTTGTTAGGAAGATTATTGGCATCAGTGTTTAGTGAAAAATATTTTCATAATGAAGATTAGGAGCAGTTCATAATTGAACAAAATGACTCCTGTGTGAAAAGCATTGTCATATTGTCAAATAACTACAGACAAAAGACATCAAATCTCTATCCGGTAATCGGCACAATTAATCAAGTCGCGATGCAATGTCCGATATCATATGGAGATGCAGTGGCGGGGTATGATAGTGTGATGAAAAAAAGATACAATTAGTCTGATCCTGTTAATGCATGTGATGCAATAAGGAAAAATGATGCAAAATTTCAAGTCGAGGCCTCATTGTAAACAAATAATGAGGGTCAACTTCAAGATTTATAACGAGGAATAAATCAATGCTTTGTTTGGAAATTATTCTCCCGATTGTTCACTTGTGATAAATTCTGCCCTTTGTTTTCTGCTAGAACTGTATTAATGAGCCAAAACATAAAATAGAGAAAACTCAACTAGAACATTTGTCAGATTTTAGTCATCATTAGATTATTTATGTGATTAGAACCCAAATAAAACAAATTTTTAAAGTGATTTTTTAAACTGTCTCTACTTAAAAAAATTGTTTCTGAGTTATAAAAAATTCTTTCTTACCTGTCTGTTGTATATTTACACTTTTAATTAAGCATTTCTATACAGCTTCAGGTAAACAATGACATGACAGGTGTGATGCCAATCAGATAGGACAGGTCATTTGGGTGCACTCTATTGGTTATCAGGTGTACTCTACTGTCAACCTATATACAACAGTATATAGTACTTTGCCGTTAATTAAGGAAGGGTGTTTCTGTTTTAAAATTGAAGATTAATAGATTACAGACCACACAGGACAATTTTTATTTTATTGTCTTTGAGACATACAACAAAAACCTGATTGTTTCATGCCAGATACACCAGACTGTTTCACTATACTAAGCATAGATATGAAGCTGTAAATCAATGCAGCAGACACATACCTATGTCAGGTGGAATCTAATAATAAATACAAGATATTTCATGAATAAATTCAGATCCAGTCTATTTTTAAAATATGTTCCTTTAGCTATTTGTATTACTGGCCAGGTTTTCCCATAAAAAACTTCGGTCAAATCTCATACTTCAAGTCTGAGTTATCAAAATTCTCAAGATTTGATTGGCTAAATCTCCGCCTAAATTTTTTAAGAAATCAGATCAATTTTAGAGATATTGAAAGTTTTGTTTGATTTGAATGTGGTTTAACACATCAGTATTTGTCTAGCTACATAGGTCACCTGTTCAACTGGTGCCAAAGAAAGCAGTCCATTGAAAGCTACTATAGGTATGTATTTAGGCTACATCAACTGAGTGCACCCTTTAGACTTTCCAAAGCAGGTGGAGCATTTACAACTCTGGTAAGGTCTAAACAGATCTATATCTATATTTTGGATTAACCACTTAGTATTGTTACAATGTTGCCACTAAACATTGTCATTGACTAAACAAACAAGGTAATAAACAAAATATTCAAAGATTTCATTTATCTCTTAAAAGGATACCAAAAAAAAAAAGAGCAATAAACTAAACACCATGTCTAAAACCAATTGTCATTTATAATATCTGCCGGTTTTATTAAATGTCTTTTTTGTTTTAGTGTATTTGTATGTCATGTTTCATGTACTTTACTACTTTGGTCTATTCAAAGGATACCAATGAATTTTCATCATGAAATTACATTTTATTTTATGTTATTAATTCTCATACACCTACCTTCTTATGAACTTAAACTATTGGTGCAAAAAAAGTCAGGACCAGGATGTCAGTTTTCAGAACGACCAAGAACAACTAAAACAAGACAATTTGAAGTATGGAGTTGATACTGTTACAGTAAATACAAACTGATAAACACACAAACATCCTTGTCACTGTAATATAAACATCACAGAAAGCCCAAATCAACGTGTCCTTATTTGTGACCTCTTCTGAAAATACTGCGTAGCATGAAATACACAGTAAGTTCATCCTTCTTTTAAAGTCAATTTTTTCTCCAAACCTTGGTGTTACCTTAGATACAACATTAGATTGAACAGTGGATGTTGGGTTATGGATCTAGAACTGCCTCAGTGTTGTAACGGCACTCCTTCTTCAATATTGCCATGATGACCATGTTTTTTTTGTCCACTTAAGACGAAAATGAGGAATCTTTGTAAAGGACCTTACCGAAAACTTTTGTACTAAGTTACAAACACACTTAGACTAGTAGTTTAACAAAATATTTTTTTTAAATTTCTGTCAATTAGAAGGAAGCATGTCTATGGTGGCCATGTTTTACCCCAAGATGAAATGAGGTATCTTTGTAGTTAACCTCACAAACATCATTCCTGCAGTTTTGCTACAATTAGCCAAGCTGTTACAGAGCAAAAAGTTTATGGATAGTGGCCAGACAAAAAGTGCAATAGCTAACTTAAATCCAGTAAGGCAAGCAAAAAATCTCTTTAATTTTTTAATAGCATTTGTTTGTATTAACTACTGCTATTTGTACTTATATTTTTTAATTACCTAATAAAATATTGTACCTATTGTATGTAACTATTTCTATGCCACACTGAAGGACCTTTAATAACATGTCAATCCACTTCTTTCAAATATTAATAAAATATCTGTATTATATTCAAAAGATCTATGTGACATTCGTGTACTTTGGCTACTGAATTTATAACATACCCAAAAACCTTGACAAAAATATTGGTCCTTTTTACCTATCCATACCCATTCTTGTATTAAAATGTCAGTATCACACCTGTTTACTTAGATGAATAAAGGCAGAAATACCTACTAACAGTTCAGCAAGTTTATTACAATGTTGACATCTTTTGTAATTGAATTATCAATAGACACCCAATACACATTCTATAGACACCCAATACACTATCGTGGTGACTCTATCTTTGCTGTGACAGTAACATACCCCCTCTTATTATTTATGTTTCTGTATATTAAGTAAATAATACATGCATTACTTGGGAAGATTATCAAGGCTCCAACCTGACTTCAGCCTCTGAAAACTGTTTTAAGTGTCTCTTATCAGATTTAAGTTACTTATCTAAATTACAATGTCCTTAAAAACAAAAATACAAACCACTGTACTACATCACACTTGTTTTAACATTTAGGATCATTTACTACATAGACAATGTTGGTGTGCATCCAAAACACTTTTACTAAATGGTGTGATTTCCTGACATTTTTCATATTTAGTCATTATTATGTATAGCATGCTAATTATGACATCATAGAACTTGCTCACAGAAGGTTCCAATATCACAACTAAGATCAATCATGGTACTTTTTGTATGTATGGGGTTAAATGCCACTTTCAGCAATTTTTCAGCTATATTATGGCTTCCAGTTTTTATTTGTGGAAAAGGCTGAATTATGTAGAGAAAATCCTGACACTTGACAGGTATACTTATCCTTGCCAATTTTGGTTCGAGTCGAACACACCCTGCCAACAATTAGGCTTGAACCCAAAAAGCTCAAGCCCACACACTCTGTGTTGATATGCAGGTAATGAATAGGCTCAAACCCACAACCTCTGTGTTGACAGGCAGGTGATCAATAGGCTCAAACCCACCACCTCTGTGTTGACAGGCAGGTGATCACTATAGGCTCAATGAACCCACCACCTCTGTGTTGACAGGCAGGTGATCACCAGGCTCAAACCCACAACCTCCGTGTTGACAGGCAGGTGATCACCAGGCTCAAGCCCACAACCTCTGTGTTGACAGGCAGGTGATCACCAGGCTCAAGCCCACAACCTCTGTGTTGACAGGCAGGTGATCACTATAGACTCAATGAACCCACCACCTCTGTGTTGACAGGCAGGTGATCACCAGGCTCAAACCCACAACCTCTGTGTTGACAGGCAGGTGATCACTATAGGCTCAAACCCACAACCTCTGTGTTGACAGGCAGGTGATCACCAGGCCCAAACCCACAACCTCTGTGCTGACAGGCAGGTGATCACTAGGCTCAAACCCACAACCTCTGTGTTGACAAGCAGGTGATCACCAGGCTCAAACCCACAACCACTGTGTCGACAGGCAGGTGATCAATAGGCTCAAACCCACCACCTCTGTGTTGACAGGCAGGTGATCACTATAGGCTCAATGAACCCACAACCTCTGTGTTGACAGGCAGGTGATCACTATAGGCTCAATAAACCCACAACCTCTGTGTTGACAGGCAGGTGATCACTATAGGCTCAATGAACCCACAACCTCTGTGTTGACAGGCAGGTGATCACCAGGCTCAAATCCACAACCTCTGTGTTGACAGGGCTTAAACCAACAACCTCTGTGTTGACAGGCAGGTGATCACCAGGCTCAAATCCACAACCTCTGTGTTGACAGGCAGGTGATCAACAGGTTCAACCCAACAACCTCTGTGACAACAGGCAGGTGATTACTAGGCTATAGTCCACAACCTCTGCATTGACAGGCAGGTGATCACCAGGCTCAAGCCCACAACCTCTGTGTTGACAGGCAGGTGATCACTATAGGCTCAAACCCACAACCTCTGTGTTAACAAGCAGGTGATCACTATAGGCCCAAACCCACAACCTCTGTGTTGACAAGCAGGTGATCACTATAGGCTCAAACCCACAACCTCTGTGTCAACAGGCAGGTGATCACTAGGCTCAAACCCACCACTTCTGTGTTGACAGGCAGGTGATCACTATAGGTTCAATGAACCCACAACCTCTGTGTTGACAAGCAGGTGATCACTATAGGCTCAAACCCACAACCTCTGTGTCAACAGGCAGGTGATCACTAGGCTCAAACCCACCACTTCTGTGTTGACAGGCAGGTGATCACTATAGGTTCAATGAACCCACAACCTCTGTGCTGACAGGCAGGTGATCACCAGGCTCAAATCCACAACCTCTGTGTTGACAGGGCTTAAACCCACAACCTCTGTGTTGACAGGCAGGTGATCAACAGGTTCAACCCAACAACCTCTGTGACAACAGGCAGGTGATTACTAGGCTATAGTCCACAACCTCTGCATTGACAGGCAGGTGATCACCAGGCTCAAGCCCACAACCTCTGTGTTGACAGGCAGGTGATCACTATAGGCTCAAACCCACAACCTCCGTGTTGACAGGCAGGTGATCACCAGGCTCAAGCCCACAACCTCTGTGTTGACAGGCAGGTGATCACCAGGCTCAAGCCCACAACCTCTGTGTTGACAGGCAGGTGATCACTATAGACTCAATGAACCCACCACCTCTGTGTTGACAAGCAGGTGATCACTATAGGCCCAAACCCACAACCTCTGTGTTGACAAGCAGGTGATCACTATAGGCTCAAACCCACAACCTCTGTGTCAACAGGCAGGTAATCACTAGGCTCAAACCCACCACTTCTGTGTTGACAGGCAGGTGATCACTATAGGTTCAATGAACCCACAACCTCTGTGTTGACAGGCAGGTGATCACTATAGGCTCAATGAACCCACAACCTCTGTGTCAACAGGCAGGTGATCACTAGGCTCAAACCCACAACTTCTGTGTTGACTGGCAGGTGATCAATAGGCTCAAACCCACAACCTCTGTGTCAACAGGCAGGTGATCACTAGGCTCAAACCCACAACCACTGTGTTGACAGGCAGGTGATCACCAGGCTCAAACCCACAACCTCTGTGTTGACAAGCAGGTGATCACTATAGGCTCAAACCCACAACCTCTGTGTCAACAGGCAGGTAATCACTAGGCTCAAACCCACCACTTCTGTGTTGACAGGCAGGTGATCACTATAGGTTCAATGAACCCACAACCTCTGTGTTGACAGGCAGGTGATCACTATAGGCTCAATGAACCCACAACCTCTGTGTCAACAGGCAGGTGATCACTAGGCTCAAACCCACAACTTCTGTGTTGACTGGCAGGTGATCAATAGGCTCAAACCCACAACCTCTGTGTCAACAGGCAGGTGATCACTAGGCTCAAACCCACAACCACTGTGTTGACAGGCAGGTGATCACTAGGCTCAAACCCACAACTTCTGTGTTGACTGGCAGGTGATCAATAGGCTCAAACCCACAACCTCTGTGTCAACAGGCAGGTGATCACTAGGCTCAAACCCACAACCACTGTGTTGACAGGCAGGTGATCACCAGGCTCAAACCCACAACCTCTGTGTCGACAGGCAGGTGATCACTACGCTCAAACCCACAACCTCTGTGTTGACAGGCAGGTGATCACTATAGGCTCAATGAACCCACAACCTCTGTGTTGACAGGCAGGTGATCACTATAGGCTCAATGAACCCAAACCTCTGTGTTGACAGGCAGGTGATCACCAGGCTCAAATCCACAACCTCTGTGTTGACAGGGTTTAAACCAACAACCTCTGTGTCAACAGGCAGGTGATCACTATATGCTCAAACCCACCACTTCTGTGTTGACAGGCAGGTGATCACTATAGGCTCAATGAACCCACAACCCCTGTGTTGACAGGCAGGTGTTCAATAGGCTCAAACCCACAACCTCTGTGTCGACAGGCAGGTTATCACTAGGCTCAAACCCACAACCTCTGTGTTGACAGGCAGGTGATCACTATAGGCTCAATGAACCCACAACCTCTGTGTTGACAGGCAGGTGATCACTATAGGCTCAATGAACCCACAACCTCGGTGTTGACAGGCAGGTGATCACCAGGCTCAAATCCACAACCTCTGTGTTGACAGGGCTTAAACCAACAACCTCTGTGTTGACAGGCAGGTGATCACCAGGCTCAAATCCACAACCTCTGTGTTGACAGGGCTTAAACCCATAACCTCTGTGTTGACAGGCAGGTGATCAACAGGTTCAACCCAACAACCTCTGTGACAACAGGCAGGTGATTACTAGGCTATAGTCCACAACCTCTGCATTGACAGGCAGGTGATCACCAGGCTCAAGCCCACAACCTCTGTGTTGACAGGCAGGTGATCACTATAGGCTCAAACCCACAACCTCTGTGTTAACAAGCAGGTGATCACTATATGCTCAAACCCACAACCTCTGTGTTGACAAGCAGGTGAGCACTATAGGCCCAAACCCACAACCTCTGTGTTGACAAGCAGGTGATCACTATAGGCTCAAACCCACAACCTCTGTGTCAACAGGCAGGTGATCACTAGGCTCAAACCCACCACTTCTGTGTTGACAGGCAGGTGATCACTAGGCTCAAACCTACAACTTCTGTGTTGACAGGCAAGTGATCACTATAGGCTCAATGAACCCACAACCTCTGTGTCAACAGGCAGGTGATCACTAGGCTCAAACCCACAACTTCTGTGTTGACTGGCAGGTGATCAATAGGCTCTAACCCACAACCTCTGTGTCAACAGGCAGGTGATCACTAGGCTCAAACACACAACCACTGTGTTGACAGGCAGGTGATAACCAGGCTCAAACCCACAACCTCTGTGTCGACAGGCAGGTGATCACTATGCTCAAACCCACAACCTCTGTGTTGACAGGCAGGTGATCACTATAGGCTCAATGAACCCACAACCTCTGTGTTGAGAGGCAGGTGATCACTATAGGCTCAATGAACCCACAACCTCTGTGTTGACAGGCAGGTGATCACCAGGCTCAAATCCACAACCTCTGTGTTGACAGGGCTTAAACCAACAACCTCTGTGTCAACAGGCAGGTGATCACTATATGCTCAAACCCACCACTTCTGTGTTGACAGGCAGGTGATCACTAGGCTCAAACCCACAACTTCGGTGTTGACAGGCAGGTGATCACTATAGGCTCAATGAACCCACAACCTCTGTGTCAACAGGCAGGTGATCACTAGGCTCAAACCCACAGCTTCTGTGTTGACTGGCAGGTGATCAATAGGCTCAAACCCACAACCTCTGTGTCAACAGGCAGGTGATCACTAGGGTCAAACCCACAACTTCTGTGTTGACTGGCAGGTGATCAATAGGCTCAAACCCACAACCTCTGTGTCAACAGGCAGGTGATCACTAGGCTCAAACCCACAACTTCTGTGTTGACTGGCAGGTGATCAATAGGCTCAAACCCACAACCTCTGTGTCAACAGGCAGGTGATCACTAGGGTCAAACCCACAACTTCTGTGTTGACTGGCAGGTGATCAATAGGCTCAAACCCACAACCTCTGTGTCAACAGGCAGGTGATCACTAGGCTCAAACCCACAACTTCTGTGTTGACAGGCAGGTGATCACTAGGCTCAAACCCACAACTTCTGTGTTGACTGGCAGGTGATCAATAGACTCAAACCCACAACTTCTGTGTTGACTGGCAGGTGATCAATAGGCTCAAACCCACAACCTCTGTGTCAACAGGCATGTGATCACTAGGCTCAAACCCACAACTTCTGTGTTGACTGGCAGGTGATCAATAGACTCAAACCCACAACTTCTGTGTTGACTGGCAGGTGATCAATAGACTCAAACCCACAACCACTGTGTTGACAGGCAGGTGATCACTAGGCTCAAACCCACAACTTCTGTGTTGACTGGCAGGTGATCAATAGACTCAAACCCACAACTTCTGTGTTGACAGGCAGGTGATCACTAGGCTCAAACCCACAACTTCTGTGTTGACTGGCAGGTGATCAATAGGCTCAAACCCACAACCTCTGTGTCAACAGGCAGGTGATCACTAGGGTCAAACCCACAACTTCTGTGTTGACTGGCAGGTGATCAATAGGCTCAAACCCACAACCTCTGTGTCAACAGGCATGTGATCACTAGGCTCAAACCCACAACTTCTGTGTTGACTGGCAGGTGATCAATAGACTCAAACCCACAACCACTGTGTTGACAGGCAGGTGATCACTAGGCTCAAACCCACAACTTCTGTGTTGACTGGCAGGTGATCAATAGGCTCAAACCCACAACCTCTGTGTCAACAGGCATGTGATCACTAGGCTCAAACCCACAACTTCTGTGTTGACTGGCAGGTGATCAATAGACTCAAACCCACAACTTCTGTGTTGACTGGCAGGTGATCAATAGGCTCAAACCCACAACCTCTGTGTCAACAGGCATGTGATCACTAGGCTCAAACCCACAACTTCTGTGTTGACTGGCAGGTGATCAATAGACTCAAACCCACAACTTCTGTGTTGACTGGCAGGTGATCAATAGGCTCAAACCCACAACCTCTGTGTCAACAGGCATGTGATCACTAGGCTCAAACCCACAACTTCTGTGTTGACTGGCAGGTGATCAATAGACTCAAACCCACAACCACTGTGTTGACAGGCAGGTGATCACTAGGCTCAAACCCACAACTTCTGTGTTGACTGGCAGGTGATCAATAGACTCAAACCCACAACTTCTGTGTTGACTGGCAGGTGATCACTAGGCTCAAACCCACAACTTCTGTGTTGACAGGCAGGTGATCACTAGGCTCAAACCCACAACTTCTGTGTTGACTGGCAGGTGATCAATAGACTCAAACCCACAACTTCTGTGTTGGCAGGCAAGGTGATCACTATAGGCTCAAACCCACAACCAATGTGTTGACAGGCAGGTGATAAATAGGCTCAAACCCACAACTACTGTGTTGACAGACATGTAGTAGATGACTAACTACCTTAACCACTCAAGAACCAGGCCCACAACATCTTAAACACAAATCTTAATATTAAAATAAGAAACATCTGAAATAACTGTTTACCAGTGAAGTGGTTTGTGGTCTGAAATTTAGAAAACATTAAAACAAATAACAGGACCACTGTGAACACAGACAGCTTTTAAAGTTGTTTCTGAAAAAATTTAAACAAATTAAGGCCACTCAATGAAATTAACAAATTGTGTTTATGTGTCACCAATTTATGAATGGAGATAAGAACTAATGGTAGTAGATTTTGATCTGTGAATAAAATGATCACCTATTCTGACCACAAACATCCACTAACAGAAGCATAGGTGTGATAATATTGTAAGTTATAAATTAAGGTAATTATAGGTATAAATGTTCTACAGGTGTACCCACACCTGCCAAAGGTATAAACTATCTTTTGATCTAACATACATTCTGAAGTCATCACTATAATTCATTATTTGTATACTTTGCTAACCTAAAGGTAATATACCATTAATACAGACGGTTGTAGAGGGTCCAGAGTAAAAAATACAATACATGTAATAACTGATACTCTAGAAATATTAATAAAAATCTTAATTCTAAACTGGCGGATTCACAAATAAGAAATGTAGACCTTTAACATATATCAGAGACAATCCTAAAGGCACAAGCTGTACCACAATAACAGGAAACAGTCTTATTGCCTTAAATCAAAAAGTTCAAATCTCTGCTCACCATACTCCTCCCAATGTAACAATGATATAATTTATAATGTAAATAATCTGTTACTTATTAAATCAACATTAAAGGATACACCTTCATATAAACTGGCTGTATCAATATTCACAGCCATTTATAAAATCTACATTAACCTACATCATTATAACAACAAATCTTAATTACTCACAAAATAAACCGACAATTAACATTTATAGATTATGTAAATAATTTATCATACATGAAAGTTTATTGGTTATCTGTCCTATTACTGAACATAATCTCCCTGTGCTGTGGGCTCATAGTTCTAGCATAATGCTATTAAATAAGTATAATGGTACTTAATTAAGACAAGTAAAAAGCAAAATGGAAATTAATTGCAAATCTTAATGACTTTTAGGATTAGTTTATTTGTTCTAATTGAATGATGAAGGTACCAAGGCCTACACTGACTTCACTACTGTTCCTCCATTGCTTCTACACATTTAGGATTTTTTTCTAATGATAAATAGATTGCACCAGATACAAACAATGAATGTTTTGTGGTCTCGCTACCAGCATTGTTAAGCTCTGTAATCCCATTCATCAATAAATCAACCATATTACATGTCCACTCGTATGAAAAAGCACGACAACAGCAATCTCAGAAATTGAAAAATTTTAACACTTGGAAAGCCTCAGCAGATTCTTGTCTCTGCCATGCTTTAGTCTGTCTGCTTTGCTAAAGGAAGCCTATATTTAACTGCACAAGTTTGCACAGCTGCCAGACTGCCAGGAGGGCTGTAATCATTTTATAATTAATTGTTCTTTCATTAACACCTAGAATGTGCCAAGTGGATTAGAAAATGACAATAATTTTGTTTGTTACTGGGAAATCCATGTCCTCCGAGGTTTACTAATGACAAAAAGTCTCTACAGGGTAAATCTGTGTAATACGACAATAAAACTGAATCATTTGAAGGATGATTTAAATTCTACATCATATATGTCTAGAATTGTACAGACATGTTTTTTCCTTTATAAAGTTAAATGTACCAACTTTCAAATTAAATATGAATGACATTTTCTACAACAATAAAATATATCCCATAAAAACACAATAAAAATAGATGGGATCCTATTTCAACATAATAATTATGTTAAAATTATCCACAGTTAACAAAACAAATTTTATAGTAAGAGGTTGTAATTGCATTATTGCTTTAATGTGAAATTTTGTATACCAGTAGCAACATGAGTAAAAATAATCCGATTAACCAAATTTTAATTAAGTTTTAAAGTAGGGTAACAAATACATCTGTTACTCTGTATTTGGCATCTAAAACCTTTTTGGTTTTCTATATGTAGAAAAAGAACACAACTGGAGAAATATTTCTTGCCATCTGAAATGTTCATTGAAGGGCACAAGGATGGAAAAATCATTGCAATGCAGCATACTAAAGATCCTACTTTATATTTCATGTAGCTTTTTACTTTTACAAATGAACTTTCTGCAGTTTCTTATTAAGAAGTACATAAATATATTTCTTTGATTTGTCACTTGGAACATCTATTGAGGTCAATTGCCTACATACCTAATTTCAACTCCTGCTCATCAGCAATTAAGCATGCAAATCCAATCATTTATCTTTTCACACCAGTGATGAAAATCATACCAAAAAATGTGTTTAGTGGTAAAGTAAGTTTTCCTCCCTGCAGCTGATATATTCTACAGATAGCCACGATTTATGTTTCTCTCCTTTATTCTTTTTCTTGTTTCTTTCATCTGATAACATGTAAATATTCAGACTTCTGATCTAATTATAAAAAGTTGACAAGTTTCCCTTGATGTATGACAAACACATCCATTACATGTTTTTTACAGTGTAGTAACTTCACTCATGTTTACACAAACATTATTGTCAAGCAAAGAAATTGACAAGATTAAAACCTACTAAATAAGTCAGCATAGTATTTATTTTGTAATGGTTGAAAAAAAATTATAAAATTATGAGGAGTTTAACTAAATTTGTATCATCACTGAAAGAATCACAGAAAAATCACTAATATTCACCCACCTCACTCTGACTAAAAATACAAACAAACAAAAGATAGGAAAAAACTGATAATATAAACAATCCCCTATGAACAGCCACATACAAAATTAGGTGGAGGGATTAAACTTAAAACATTTATTGAAGATTCAAAGACCGTAGACAAGTTTGGGGGTATAACTAAATTTTAAATCTCCTCAAACATCATTTGCTATTATTCGTTTCTGGATCTTTGTCATATAATTGGCATGAAGACTTAATGGATAGGCTTACAAAACTTGATCTAGTTCACTATTTTGAAAGAAAGGAAGTAATCCTGATTACAATGTTTGAATCAAAGCTACACGAATATAAGACAAGTATATGGAAAACAGATATTTTATAGACAATGCAAACTTTGAATGTATTATACAAATGAAAAGTAAATTTGTTCCAGAACAATATATAAAACTGAATTTGAACAAACACAAAAAATGTTCAGGAGGACAACCAAGATCTGGCACACTACCATTACATCTAGAAACTGGAAGACATCATGGAGAGCATAGTGAAAGCATGTAGACAGAACTGATGTGCAAGATGAACTTCCCTTTGTGCTAAACTCTCCTATGACATGAGATCTTAATGTTTTAGCGAAGTACTTGAAAGTAAAGAGTTACTGAAATTTGAAAGTATTTAAAAACTCTGATATATCTGATGATAAACTTCCCCTAAAAATTAACTAGAGGCTCCCAGGAGCCTGTATCGCTCAGCTGAACCTGAAACCAAACAAACCTTTTTTTATCCAGCTTTTAGTTGCTATAAGGAATTGTCGAACACTTCTGCAAAAATCATTAATTTTGACCTTTTAAGGGAAATACCTCCTATAAGGAGGAGCTTTTGATGCTTAGAGGGAGAAGGGAGGTTCACTTCAAATTTGCTGTACCTGTTATACTTTTTTAACTATCAGTCGAAAACTCCCACCCCCCCCCCTTTTTTTAAATTTTTTCTATTTTAAGCCAACGTAGCTATGTAGGTAGTCAGGTGTCATGATTTGCAAAATTTTGGTAGAGGACGTCCTAAAGATGATGTGTGCAATGTTTCAAAGCAGTCCTTTCATTGGTTAAAGAGGAGAAGATTTTTTAAAATCAAGTAAAATTGATTAAAAAAATGTTCAAGGAGAATAATTCCTAAACGCTTCATCAGACAATCTTGACCCTGAAGTCATTTTTGTAGCCCTCATAGAGCAGAACATTTAAGCAATGCTAACTTTTTCTCTAGTTCTTAAATTTTTTAAGATTTTGAGGCAAAAATGTCAAAAATAATCAATTTGGACAATTAAAGGGCAATAACTCCTATAAGGAGTCCTCATACAACTTCAACCCGATGGAGTGTTTCGTAGAGCTTTTGATGCAAATGAAGGCTGGTCTCTTTGGTTTTCCTGTATCTGTTACACTTTTTTAAATATAAGCCAAAAACTGTATTTTACCCCCCCCCCCCCCTCCCCTCCGTCCTATTTTTAGCCATGGTGGCCATGTTGGTTAATCTGCAGCCATGGTTGGTACAAAACTGGTTGAGGACATTTGACGGATGATGTGTACAGAGTTTCAAAGCAGTACTTTCAGTTGTTTCAGAGGAGAAGATTTTTAAAAATCAATTAAAACCCTTAAGACATTTTTGTAGCCCTCATAGAGCAGAACAATTAAGCAATGCTTACTTTTTCTCTAGTTCTAATAATTTTCAAGATTTTGAGGCAAAAATGGCAAAAATCATCAATTTTGACAATTAAAGGGCAATAACTCCTACAAGGAGTCATCATACAACTTTGACCCAATAGAGTGTTTTGTAGAGCTTTAGATGCTGAAGAAGAAGGTCTGTTCGGTTTTCCTGTATCTGTTATACTTTTTGAACTATAAGCAAAAAACTGTATTTTGACCCCCCCTGTTCTATTTTTAGCCATGGCGGCCATGTTGGTTGGTCTGAGGCCATGATTTGGGCAAACTTGGTAGAGGACATTTTACTGATGATGTGTGCAAAGTTTCAAAGCAATCCCTTCAGTGGTTTTGGAGGAGAAGATTTTTGAAGAAAAGTTAACGACGACGACAACGGACGACAACGGACGCCAAGTGATAGCAATAGCTCACATGACCCTTCGGGTCAGGTGAGCTAAAAATTAGCTAAATATTCTGTTCAAGCCTTCAGCTACCATTCCTTTATATTGTATAACCCTTCAAACACTTTTTTAAGACTTTATTGAAGCAATTATTTGTTCGGATTATAATCAGAAGCTTTAGAAAACATTAGTTTTAAATTTATGTACAATTTATAAAACTATACTTTATGCATATAACTGTACTGGAACATGCATGTGAAATGTAAATCTTAAATTCTACTAGTGACTTGTAGGTCCTTCCTGTCCAATGGGACAGTTGTATACTAGTATACTAGTATATGCATATGTTGTTTTTGCTTCACATACATTTACACTATGTCCTATAATAAACAATTGACTTACTTACTTTAATGTAGTTCCTGTAAATTAGCATATGCAGTTTATTTGCCTTTCATTGTTATCAATCTGTCATATTTTTTATACAAGCAATGTGCACTGTATTCAATACTGATGGTAATGTATGTGAATTACAGTTAATAACAAGTTACACTGCACAGAAACATTTATAAATACATGTGCATTCTGCTAATTACCTCGAATAAACACTGACATATTACAGGTCCAACCCATCTACAAACAAATCTTTCAAATTCCAGTCTAATTCTAATAGGATTTCTTAAAAACAAAATTGGGCAATGACCTGTTTTTTTTATTTACTTTCTCAATATTTAAAAGCCATATTTAAAAACAATCATCTACAGAAACAGATCTTTTTAACTTAAATGCATTTTCTGAGTGTAAATAACCATTTATAAAGTACATGTACATGTATCTCAATTTTCACAGGATACATGTAGTTTATAAAAAAAAATCTAAATTTCAAAAGTATTACATTAACAGAAAAATATAAATTGGACATCTGTATACTTTCTATAATTATTATATGAATAATATGCAACAACAAAAAATTAACCAAAAATTTTGCTGACATAAACTAATTCTAATGCCTATTAAACAAAATATATCATTTACTGCTTTTCAAAGTAAACCATAAAAATGAAAAATGGTGCCATTTTTTGTTTGTAAAGCTAAAAACACTTCAATTGTAAATGTGAATGTGTAAGACCATTAAGTCATAACTCATAGACAATTTCTGATTTTCCAATTACACAGCCATAGAAACAAGGATGTAACAGAGGCATATCTTCTTAATTAACTGTGTTACCTACTTTAACTATTTCCATCTCTGAAGGCAGAGTAAACTGTTATTTTCACATTAATTTAATTACATAGGATCTACAGGAAATCACACCTATACTAACAAGCTTAAGCTATCACTGCAGTATTTATAATTCACAATGATTTACAAAGATATTCTGAAACTTTTCATTGCATTTCTCCTTACAATTTGTACTTATCTGCATTACCAATAAAAAACCTAAATACTATATCCATATCTTCTATTATATACAACCATCTATATTATTCTCCTTTGAATGACCAACATTCTTGAAATGTTCCAGAATTCTTGATTTGAGAAACTATACTAAGTATCCAAACATAAATGTGACTTAGTTAAAAAGGGATTTTAATGACAACAAAAGAAATGTCTACAATATAGAGAGCAATTTTAGTTCCTAAAACAAAAATATAGTCTTTGCTTTGAATTTATTTTTCTAGTCACACTACACTGTAAATGATAAACAATAACTAAATAAGATTTTGTAACAATCTGACCAATTGATCACAGAAAAGTGGTTTATAAATAAAAAATATACTTAAATAGTGAAAACTATTTTTTTTTAACTGTAATGATAGGACAAATACATTATAATATTTAAGGATTAACTACAAAAAATATTTTCTCCATCAAGGGATAACAAAATTTCCGTTTTGCACATTGTATAATCCGCATAGCGGATTATATTAAATGTGCATAACGGAAATTTTGTTATCCCTCAATGGAGAAAATATTTTTGTAGTTAATACTTATAAATAAATTCAAACAATAGAATAAACTCAACAATTTTATTTTTGTAACTGGACATTTTTTTAAAAAGAGATCAACACAAAAACTGTTAGTTTCCCATGGAGTAATATATGACGTCAAATAGCGCGTGTCTCCATGACGATCAAATTTGTTTTCCATCCTCTGATAGAAAATATTTTCCAGCCAATGAAAAGTCAGTTTTCTCGCAAAATTTATTTATTAATGTGGAATTCAATAAATAGAAATTGGATAAACAAGCATAAATATTAAAAGATGCTCCCATTTGCAAACTACTGATAAAAAAGAGAAGTACAGTGCATTTAACTATTCCTTAGGGGTATGCAATAAATCTCAATGTACTAATAAAATCTTAAACATTAATGATTTTAAAAGATTGTGATATATAATGGGTTTTGAATTACCTAAATGATTTTTCAGTTAATAATGCACAGAAACAAAAGAAATAACATTTCTAATCATCACTAAGTACCTATATATTGGACAAGAAAAATGAACTAAGGGAGATAACTCAATAATTACCATAAATAGGGTTATGGTTCTTACACTCTGCACTCTTACTCATCACAACTTTTCTAACCTCTATGAGTCTGAGGTCAATATGTTCTTCAGTTTTAAAAATATGCTCTAGACAAAACTAGGGTGTAGAGAAGATTTTACAGTCAAGAAAATAAAATAAACTAAAAAATAAATGTCTGTAGAGTAATGGTTCATGTGTAATGCTTCACTGCTCATCCCAAGGTACCTATTATTAAGATGTCTGAAGTGAATCAATCTAGCATGTTTTATGTGATTTTCCCAATAAGGAAATAAACTAAGGGATAACTCAACAATTAACACAGGCAAAGTTATGGTCTAAAGAACTGTACTCCAACTAATTATGATCTATCTTACCTCCAAGTTTGAAGTCAATTATATAGAACTCTTTTGGGGATATGTCCCAGACAAAAATAAGACAGAAGGAAGAAATGATCATCAGAAAGACGGACAGACAGAATGATGAATAAACAGAGGAATGGATGGACAGAAGGCCAAAGTGCTTCCCCCTTTGAGCAGCATGATAAAAATATATCTGCTAAAATGGAGATGGTCAACTTCAACTAAACTTGCAAATTATGTGATGTGGCATTCTAAATTTGTGCTTAAAAATAGTTCTCCTTTCACTTTACACAGACCAATTAAATTCAAAATAAAACTGGTAATTTTAGATTATTTGTACAAATATTAAATTAATTGATGTTAAAATATTTAAGAAGTGAAATGAATTGTATAATTACTAATTTCCTTTAAGTGTTTTTTTTTACAATCTATCCATCTGACAAAAAGTAAACCAGACTATTTGTGACATCATTTTGTAAACTTGTTTGGTTTACAAAATCATGAAAATGACTTTCAGATATTTTCAAGTAAAGACATAGTAACTTCAGATTATAGATTGCAACTCAAAGTAAACTCATAGTAAATTTCACTATTCATGAAAAAGTTGCTATAATGGATACCTTTGTCAACCATTTTGTGAAGATTGACCTGAAAACAGAAACTTGTTCCTTTCAACACATTTTATCTCACAAACAAAAAAATGTAGAAACAAGTAAATGTGTCTCTGTGACAACGATGTCCTTGGCACATAATGGCAAACACTCTCATTTTCTATGCAAACAAGTGTGAAATATTTGGCACAGCCCTATAGAATTGTCAGTGAAGAGATCTCATAATGTTGTAACAGTGTTCCAAGTTTCAAGAAGTCATCTTTACAAAAAGTAAGCTTTAAGACAAAGGTAAGTCTGAGGTGAGATTAACCGGTCACATGACCAAACGAAGGAACAGACTGAAAAAATCAGTATGTGAGATATATAATCTCATTTAGTGAGGGATTTAATCAAGGAAAACCTGTCAAAATTGGATTAGGAATAAAAATTCCCACATGAGTAAAATTGAGAAAAACAGTGTATTTTGTGATGCAATTTCAATCGGACAGCTATGAGCAGATTTTGTATTCTTGTCAATATATCTTACCACATTTTTCTCACTTGTGTCCTCTGATTTTTTGTAAAGTTTGGTTGATAAAGACTTCTCTTTACACTGAGTTTCTGTCAGACAGAAGTTGTGTTCTCCTGATCCAGACTTCCTGTCTGTTGGACTAGATGTAATTCCACCAACCCAATTTTTTGACACATCATTCTGTTCCTTATCCCTATAATAATTCTTGGTTGATAAACTACTATTTGGCTGGTCTGTTACATTGTGATTTTGGTCTGCTTTTCCAAAATTATTCCAACCACTGGTTGGCAATCTGTCCCTGCCAGCAAAGGTTGAACCTTCAGAATTATGTACCTCAGTACACAATAGAATCTGGACATTGTTATTGATTGGTGTGTTTAATTTTGTTATCCTGTTTCTCACATAGCTGTTGGTAGTACTATTTCCAGGAACCCCACCCCCTCTCTGATTCTTCATACATGGTATGGCACTGGTACGTAGTCTTACTGAAGGTTTCATGTTACCAAATCCATTCTGTTATTACTAAAAAAAGACAATAATGTTCAATGAGTCAAGAGCCTGTATTGCTCACCTGATTTATAAAGGCAAAGAAAGATGGCATTTCCCTGATGTTAAACTAAGTCCTGTAACTTTCAATTTTATACTGGCATAAAACTTCAGTAGAACTTTTGATTCTGAAGAGCATAAGATCCATTAGATTTTTCCTATCTGTTATAGCTTTTGAGTTATAAGCCATTTTAAGTGATTTTACTATATATTCTATTTTATTTTTTAATAAAAGTGGCCATGTTTTTTATTGGATCCATTCAAAATGAGAATTGTTTGTTGACAACATGCCATATATCATTCTTGAAAAGTTTAAGTCATATTAGTCATTGGTTTCAGAAGTAAAGATTCATTTGGCAAAAAACATGATTTTTGACCTTTAAAGGGGAAAAACCTCTAAAATGGGTCATCTGACAACTACGGTCCAATGTAGAGCTTCTTGAGCTCAATATTTCAGCAAGCAACAGCTTTTCTCTATCTGCAATAGTTTTAATTCTAAAATGCAAACATATTTAAAAAACTTGATCTTTTACTTTAAATTGGGAATAACCTCTACAATGATCTGACAGCTTTGACCGAATGGAGACGTTAGTAGAACTTTTGATTCAGAAAAGCCTAAGAACCATCAGATTTTTTTTCTGTTATAGTTAATATCCATGAACACCGAGGGCTAAAAACCAATGAACACAAAGAGAATCAGAGCACAGAAACATAGAAAGAAAATGAGGCATGTAATGGGACATTAAGTGAGACCCCATCACAATGAATTGTTGTTAATATCTATGAACACATTTTACTGAATTACAAATTATCCTATAGGAACAGCTGAGCATGATTACAGTCCATCTAAGATGACAATATTTACATTGACCTTGGACCTATAAACAAAATTTTTAATTCAAAAACTTAACTACAAATGGGATTGTGCTGAAAATTCAACTTGATCTTCATTTTAGAGTATTTTTCAAGTAATCTTTTTAAAAATGCAATTTTTTACATTTGTTTTTAATTGGCCTTACTAGTACACTAAAACTTCAAATCGGACTGTGCTGAACACTGAAGTTATCTTCATTTTACAGTACCGTACTTAACAGCTGTGCAATGTTTTGACAAAATCTGTTGACATGTATTCGAGTTATCATTTGGAAACAATCAACTGTGGACAAAAAAAAATTGAATTGGCCTTAAGTCAAAAACTACAAGTGCTGAAAATTGAACTTGATCTTAACTTACCGGTAATAGCATGCAAAGTTTGAACAAAATATGTTGACGTGTCTTCAAGTTATCACCTGGAAACCACTAACTATTGACCAACAATTTGAATGGGCCCAAGTCAAAAACTACTAATTGGAATGTGCTAAAAATTGAACTTAATCTTCGTTTCCTTTAATAGTATGTACCGGTAACAGCTGTGCAAAATTTAAACAAAATCAGTTGACATGTTTTTAAGTTATCACCTGGAAATCACCAGGGCACTGACAGACTGACTGATGGTTGGACGGATGAAAGGATAGCCAGATAAATAGATGGACACTCATATCCAAGTGGAGGGTATCACATTATAAACAGAGGACTGAATAAAGAAACAAATGAGGTCCATGAATTAAGTAGTAATAACTGTTGAATACCAACACACAAATATCTCCCAAATGAAACTCTAATTTAGTTGATTTTACTCAAATCAGTTACATTACTACATATTAAATTTCATTATTAATAAGACAAAGTTGATGTTTTTGTGGGTAAGTGTAGTAATGGCCACCTTTACAACAAGGCTACATTCCTGTAAATTGTTTTCTCCATAAAAATGCTCAGGATAGTCAACAATATCAGTGTATCAATTTTCATTGAAATCACCATTACAGAGATATGAGAAATGTACTATTATTTTTAATAGCAATCATTTTGCACATTTTATAAGTTGCTTGAACAACTTTAGGTAAGCCCCAACATACTCACAAAGTTTTTTGTCAATCAGACACTGCATCTCTAAGAAAAAGAGCTAACAAGATTGAACAAAAATAAAAGAAACAAAAAATACTAAGAAACCGGACAAAAACAATATGTTGTCCAAAACTTAAATTAGGAGACGTAATTATGGACAAAAATAAGGATAATACCATTAAAAACTATATACACTGGAAGAACCAGAACATCGGAACAAAAATATGGTGAGAAGAAGAATTTAAACAATTTAAGTGAGCAGGTCATATTTTTAAAGATTTTGTCAGATTTTTCAACTCCTCTACAACTATCCATTTCAAAGCATTCATAATTTCTTTAGAAACACATTTATAATGAGATGAAATTAACAAGTATCGCAATACTTTCAACCAGCTATCATGTTACTTTTGAAAAGTATCGCATTACAAATGTAAAACAAAAGTAATGAAAGTAAAGATAGAAGTTGAAAGTATCGAGATACTTGTTAAAAGTAATGTGATGGAGAAAAAAAAAGAGATACAAATAATGTAATTATGACATGAACATCCACTCATAGCAGACCAGTATCACAGGACTTACCAAATGTTACTACCTGTATGTAGGAACCTTTTGTTTAAATCAATTTTTTTCACAAAGCAATACATGAAAGCAATTTTTTGTTAAATACTGTCTTGGATTATGGTAAAACTGTCAGACTCCCTGTAACATCAGAAACCATTGTAAAGTATGTAATCTTACCACTCTCTGCGGTAGAATGGTTTTAGATTATTGTACATGTATTAAGTAAAACTTGGATTTATTTGGTTGTTTATTGGGAATATGAATACGAAAGAGTTATTCTAATTCGATACATTTTAAAACATAAAATAAGCTCTAAATTGATGAGCTTTTAACCAAATACAAATGACACTCAGATGATCAGCAATGGAATTGTAAATTACCGATGGAGTCAAGTACACCCTGCCAAAAAACTTATTTAATTTCGGCATATACTTTAGTAACAGCAGACACTATAGCTATTGGCCGAATACCTGCTTAACGTTGTCAACTTCACATGTAACATTTTTGTGGTTCACAGGATACCCGCGGTTTTTCGGAACACCTTGATATAGAGATGGCAGAAACATTCGGCTTACCTCGGACGATTATGCTCCTCCATCAGTATAGGTTGTTCCGGGTTTTGTGGGTCTTTTTTGTTTTGTTTTTTTTTTTTTTGTTTAAATGTTCAACGCCTTCAGCAATTTTAGCTTTAATTTTAATTAACGAGTGTTTATTAGGGAAGAAGTCGGATTACCCGGAGAAAACCCCGACCGGTACCTAGCAGATGTAATGCTTCATATAGCTCACCCTACATACAGATATTTATATAGCTCACCCTACATACAGATATTTACTTATAGTTACTCTAAGGCCTATAACAGACAAGGAACTTACTTCTATATTTATACTGTAACATGAGGCCTATCAAATTGCTGTTATCTGTTATCACTATTTTAAATTCACTGTTATCTGTTTTGGGAAAAATAAAAAAAATTGTTAACCTGTTCATGGACCCCTTCTAGCCTCCCCCCCTCAATACAGAGGGTGCGAGTTCGGTCACCGGTATTGACATTAGTGTTGAATCGTGCTGCGATGCTTGCTTTGCGCCGTATCGCACAGACCAATTGTTTCATTAAATGATTGCTTAACGTCAAGCGAGCAATATATGTTCCATGCAATATGCAGGAAAAACATTTTACAGCCACGTGAAAAATTGGAGTATTGTGTAGATACGGAGAATATAGCCTTCTTAGCGCCTACAAAGAGCTTCCTTTTTTCGAAATCTACAAAGTCACCAATTATGGTCCGCGGCAGGTTTTTGGATTTATACCCCACAACTCCTCCCATATCCGCCATCTAAGGGATGCATCGGCAGCTTTATGGATCGAGCACGGGAAACCCTTAAAGTATAGTCCCAGCCTCAGCGATGTCTTGAAACTATATAGGTAAACTAAAAAATAGTGATTTTATCAGCGTCTAGTATACACTAACAAATCAAGTGCACCGAACGTGCAAACATTATTTGTCGTGCACACGCTATCAGGAAATGTAATAGCTATCATATTGAACATCTACAGAAAATACATCAAGACAGTTCCAAAAATTAATTGTTGTTTAAAAGGTTCGATTAAATGCTTAATAGCCAGCAATGTTTCAGCTATATTCGGGAGAGAACAAGTTAAATCAATAGATTTAAACTGCATAGGGAAAGCATGGAGCATTGGGCAGAAATAAAGAATTGCCCTACAATATCGGAAAGGTCAACAACCGGGAAATAATTGCCCAGGAGTTGTGGACTTAACAAGCTTGCAACATACCAATGACAGCGTGATGATAACAATACGGAACCAGGGAATTTACGCCCCCCCCCCCAAAATCCGACGAACCCAACAAATACTACTTGGCGCCCCCAATCTAAAACGCCACGTCATATTTTATTATCGCGTAGGGTTTCAAGCAGGTTCTGAAAAAGTGCTCGAGAAATACTGGGTCCATCCATACTGATGATGGCGCGGTATCAAGCATGTAAAGTTATGACAATATTTTTTCTGTACGAAATCACGGTTAAGTAGTGAATAATTTACAAGTTATAACACACAAGAGTGCACTTTTATTTGAACAGCTTTACTCGCTTTTATAGGAAACTGCTGACCATGCTACCGAAAACTATAACAAAAATTATCTGAGTATTCGTCAGATCTCTCTTGGGTACTTGAAACATCAAAAGAACTTAAAGTATTTCGAATGTGAAAGTTGTGTTTTCAGAAATATACATCATAAAAATGTTAGCTACAACTTTGTTGTTAACTAAACAGTTGTATAAATTGTTAAAACAGACATAGAAGATATTGCGTTTTAACTTCGAATTAACCCACTGCCAGAAATAATTATATGCACCAATCGAGATTTACACGGGCATCTTTGTTCTTTATTATTTCTTCAATTCGGTTGTTTGTGACATGTAACTGAAATAACGAGCAAGCCCTTTAATAATAATTTAAAATTGACAGAGTTATTTCCCTTATACCTTATTGTTTGTTTGTTTGAATGGTGTTTTAACGCCACTTTCAGCAATTTTTCAGCTATATCATGGCGTCCAGTTTTTATTGGGGGAGGAAGCCGGAGTACCCGGAGAGAACCCCCTTATACCTTATAAAATGTTGTTTAATGATATGTAAGTTAGAAACAACAGTGAGAAACTATTTCTTACTGGTTAAAGATGGAAACGTGTTTTATATGGAGGACATTCAATTTGAGGCATAATGTATGAAAGAACGCATAACATGACTCGGTTGACTACTTTATATATCGTCAGACTTTTAAATTTTACTTAATTTATGTTGTGTTTATCTTAATTTGATGTGCTTATGACGAAAAGAAAAAGACAAATCAAGTAATACTTCACTTGTTTTTTTTTCCAGTTTGCATTTAGGAAAGTTTGGCAATATGGGAAAACACACACTGGGTATTTTGATAAAGCACAATAAGAGTATCCACGAAATTTAGGCGTTTTAAATTACAAGTAAATCAAATTGTGTTTTAAAGTACAAAATCTTGAGTGCATGTAATACCAAAGAAGTCACAAAAACTATCCGTGTGGTAAACTGTGCGAGCCAACTACCGACGCAGTAAATTGCAGAATAAAAATGCCACTATAAATTTTTGAAAGAAATGACTGAACCGAAACCCGGAGAAAGATGTTTTCCATCTGTGTAAACAGACAATGATAACAAACATTATATATGTGCAATCGTTGCTGGCAATTGAAAAGTACGGTATGGCTCATCTCTTCTGATTTGGAGCTAATAAAACTGTATCCACTGATGATTGAAACAGACAACAATCAGATTTACAAGAGTTGTCTCTCTTGGGTCAGTTTGTGACCATGTTGTATAGTCATTGTTTATGGTGTTGCCATCCACTGTTTAAATATTAACATCCTTCTAAACGTAAACCACGTCCACACAGAAAATGCTAATTGGTGTTGCTGGAGACGTTTGTAAGGCTAGATTTCTTTTATATCTATGTATTTCCAACCCAGTTAAACATACAATAGTGTAACCATTATAAGAAAATAGAACACTCACAAACAGTCAAATCAAGACTAATATTATACTAATGTGATATACGTACGCAAGGATACATCTTCATTTTTCAACATGTCAAGCGCTTCAACCGGAGGAAAACGAGCTGAAAATTACTATGAACAATTGTTCTGACAGAAAGCCTGTCAATCAACAATGGGTAGTGTATGTGTTGTAGTCAATCTAAAATTTCATGCAGCAGTCGCTCGTTTGGGCATTTGGTGATACTCGGGACTTGTTCCTTCAGTATCTGGCCAAAGAAAATAGGATCTAGTACTGCTTGAATTGTTCCTTCATTGTCTGGTCCACGAAAATAGGAGTAATGAGATCTAATCCAGTCTTATGCCCCATGAGAAGACTGTCGACACCCGTCTGCCGCTCTGTTTGTATACCACTTTAAAGTAGAAATATCAAACTGACGTGTAACACTCCGCCATTCCCCCAAAAAATGCATGGGAGCATACAAGATTATTGTAACCGTATTTTGTATATCTATACAAAAAATCTTTATTGGAGGTCTAAAGGATGGATCTAGAAATTTTGAAACATCTGAAAAAATCATCGAATATGATCTACTGACGCAGCTGTCAATCTTCTCAGATCAAACTTTACGCTGACTAATGACTTTATAGATAACTCACCTTGATTTTTTTATTACAAGTTATTATCTGAATATTATTTCCAGATGTTTTACTTGTTTGATGCGAGTGTTCGTGGTAATTGTCTCCCCTGTTATATCTGTATTTGCACATCCATTGAAAAATATTACCCTTAAGTGCAATGTATCTTCTAATAATTTTACCGTTTACTGTTCGATAAAAGAAATTTCTCTTCGATTTTTTTACAGTGAAAAGTTGAACTTAATTGACATTTACTGATAAGCTTTTAATCACTTCTCTTTCAGGGGGCCTCGGTGGCCGAGTGGTCAAGGTAGTTCGTCTACTATTGATCACGTGGTCTGTCAACACTGAGATTGCGGGTTCGATTCTCACTGCAGGCAGGGTGTACTCGACTCCAATCTTAATTGACAAGGATTGCCAGTTTTCCTACCGCAGGTCGGGGGTTTTCTCCGGGTACTCCGGCTTCCTCCCCCAATAAAAACTGGACGCCATGATATAGCTGAAAAATTGCTGAAAGTGGCGTTAAACACCATAAAAACAAACAAAAACTTCTCTTTCACACCGTATTTCTGGCTACAACGTGAAATGTAACCCAAATAAGTTGGGCGTTTTTGATGCCACAGTAATAAACAAGGTATCAAATAAAAGCTCTGAATCTCAGCTTTCGATTTATGTAAAAATATGTTTTATTTGTTGTGTGGTTTGTCCATACTTTTTAATAGAACACGATGCATGCTACCTGGATTTTTCGACAAGGTAAAATTTGCAAACCCAAACGTTACAAATAAACTAATTTCTCCCATAGTCGATATTTAATAACCTTACTTTTGCTACAGCTTTGTCGATCTACTGATATCAAAAACCATATCCAGAGTTCACTTCAGTTGTAGAAATCTTTTATGAAATAGGTCAAGAAGACTTTCGGACATCGACATATATATAGACATTTTTCACATAATAATTATTGGTACAAATAGGTTATTAACTATTTTTAAAATGTTAAATGCAAATCATCATTTTGTGATTGGCAGGTCTTCTTGCAGGGTTTCTACTTTGAAAATACAACTACTTGTTAGAATTAATAAACATGCAAATTGCCTTCCTCTGTCAATTTGTTATTAAGTTGATGTTCAGGTAGTTTTTAATGATTAATTTTAAATAAATACATGTTTTGCAGTTTATAGTATTGAACGAGACTAAGCAGAGTTCAATATTGTTGTACCTTGCTCCCGAAATCCTAATATTGATCGAATTCAAGTGTAGTAATTGTTTTAATATGTAATATTTAGTTATGCAATTAGAATAGACAGAACTTTTTTACTATAATTTATTTTAATTGAAATTTGAAATAACAGTTCAATAACTCAATTAAGAAAAATATTTTGTATTTTAGCAGTTATTTCTGGTTAGGAAACCACCCATTCTGCTCAATAAGAAACCATATTGCACTCGCGTGATTTAATTGGTTATCATATCTTCCAAATGAAAATATGATCACCATGAGAGTGCAGAATGGTATTTTATATATGAACAGAATGGGTGTTTTGGTAACCAATATAATAGGAAATATAGTGTCACATGTATTGGTATAGAGGAAAATATATCTATTATGAAATAACACGTTTTATAGAGCACAAGAGCAATATGAGTGATTATTGGAAGAGTGCTGGGTAGAACAGTAATGCTTTAATTGTTTTATATATGTATATCAATTTGAAAATTGTAAATAGGTACAAAAAATAAGATCATATTACAGTGATCCTCATTCATGGCATGAGATGTGAAATAACAGAATCATAATGCAATTACAATTCAATATTTCAAAAAATAGACCAGCCCAATATCATAATTTTTTTTTAGAATTTGACATACTAGCAGCAACTAAAATCACTCTTATCACAGCAAATATCAAAATGTAATGCAGTTGTATATATTACCCAAAAATGTTTCATTAATCTATTATTCTGTCATGTTTAAAATATTCATATCACATTCACAACTTGATAGTTAAAATGTAGATTTAATCTAGAAATGTTGAAACAATTTGTTTACCATGTAATATACAGCTGTATTATCATGAATAAATTTCTTTTGTTTAGAATAGACATGCAGCAGTTAATGATACCAATTGGTTCTTCGAGCTGCTTTGTACAGTAGAACTTGTCCCAAATTGCATTCCACTGAATATCAGACCAGTAGCTGTCATTAGTGGAAAAAATTGTTCATCAACAAGCTTGATCAGAACTGTAGTGCCAGAAATTTAATGCAAGCCTTTCATTTCACAAGTTAAATCTGTGGAAGAAGTAAGGTATAATACTGAGTTACACATACATTAGCAAATCTGGACAAGAATGATTCATTTAATTGTAATTTTTGCTTTATATACTGAGAATAACAATTGTGGACTGTGAGCACACTCACAAAGGGATACCCCCACGTCGCTTCAAGTCCAATTATCTCCCCTGAATAATATCCGACAGCGACCAAAATTCTTCATGCACATCTACATATGATGTAATTCCTTCATGTAAAGTTTCATCAAAATCTGCCAAATGGTTTAGGAGGAGTTGCACTTACGAGGTCTCATACTGAATACTACATTTAAAAAGTATAAGTCAAATTATCTCCCCTGAATAATATCCGACAGCGACGAAAATTCTTCATGCAAATCTACATATGATGTACTTCCTTCATGTAAAGTTTCATCAAAATCTGTCAAGCGGTTAAGGAGGAGAAGTGCTTACAAGGGATGTGGACATACGGACAGACAGGGTGATTCGTATATACCCCCCCCCCCCCAAACAAGTTTGCCGGGGGTATAATAAAATGTCAGCATATTATTTCCACTATCAATTTCTTAGTTAGTCTTAAGGTTTCGTTGCATCAGCATGACACGAATGTATTGCTTAGTTGTCAATCTTTTAAAACTAAAATCAAAGTTTAGTAAAACTTGGTCTCAGTGGCCGATTGGTTAAGGTAGTTAGTCAAGTACACGTCAGCACTTGGGTTGCGGGTTTGAGTCTCACTGCAGGCAGGGTGTCCTGGCCTCTAATCTTAATTGAAAAGTATTGTCAGTTTTCCTAACAAAGGTCAGGTGTTTTCACCATTTACTCTGACTACCTTCCTTGTAAAAACTGGACCGTATGATTTAGCTGAAAATTTGCTAAAAGTGGAATTAAACCCAAATAAACCAACAAAACAAGTATTCTGTGAGACTTAATGAAGAAATTAGTTTTTTGAATAAAATATTCCTGTTTCACATATAGAATTTTATTTTTAAAATTAACCGTTTTAAGAATATTGTTCTATTTCGAGTCATCCTAACAAGTCAGGGTTTCTGAGTCCACATGTTCGTGGACACACCCTTACTAGTGAAAATGATTTGGAGTGTTTTTGTTGATTTGTTAAACGCTAAAAATATTCTTTCATTAAGTTCCATTTTATGATTTTTTTGGGGGGATTGTTTCTGTTACTGTAAAGTTTAAGTATTCAGTAGGGTTACATATTTCTGATAGGGCAAAGTCTATAAAGTCTTGAAATGTTATAGATCTTGTTCAATGACGGTGTACGCAAAACCTATCTAAAAGTTGTGCTGCAATTAGTTTACCAATATAGCACATGTATTACATATGCAACGTTGTGGGATAACCCCCTCCTCAGTTTGTACTACAATTGCATAGTCCATGATTTTATTAAAGAACCCCTAAATATAGGCAAATCTGAAAAATGATGTTAGGTTTCAAACACAAGTGATGTGTACTTACAGAAAGTTTATTGAAATTAGATCACTAACCCTCGAGTATAGAATACAAGATCGTGGTATTCTTACTTGTGGACACACACATGATAAAATGGACAGATGGGCAAATCGTGAACTAAAATATATATACTACCAACTGCATAAACATATAAAAACACATTTGAATACATTTCTTCTGACTTGATTTTCAACAGTAGCACTTAATACATATATATAGTATAAAATTACATGCACAGTATTTCATAACAGGTATAAATATGGCTTTCTTATGTCAATGGTAACCATAGCAACCAAATCTGAAATTCTATATCAGCAAAAATAGGTCAAATGTTACCTGGTAACCTCCCAAAAATACGTGTCGATAAGATTGGTGGGGGGGACGTGTGTTTTTATATCATTGACACCTGGCGATATTACTGCAATATAAAAACATCTATTTGCCCCTAGCAGAAATGTTCTGGTCTTCAACATATCTGCATTTGAATAACAAAATGTTCAAATTTAATTTTTTTTAACGTCTTTGACCCTTAACAACGTGCCCCGTTACCATGGCAACCAAAGTTTGTATTAAAGCTCATTACATGTACTTTATCTGTAGTATGGTATATAACATGTATTAAAATCCAACAATATAAAATGGAGAATTTAATTGTTTTCAGTAACATAAATATATTAGAAAAAAAACTTTCAAAAATCATATTAGAAAAAAACTTTCAAAAATCATAAAAGGGAAAGAGTTTTAACATTCCTTCATTATTTACTTTAAATTCAATAAAATTTTAAATAATATTAAGAAATTTTATACCTGTTATATCATATCGATTTATAATTTGTTTAATACAAAATTGTAGCTAAAACGAATTCAGTATGGCAAAGTTATGTAAATGTAACTTTTAACAAGGGAGGTAATTCAATCCAAAAAATTCAAATTTATACAAACTGTCACCACATTTTAAAGTTATTTTCCAGAAGATAACAATTACAGTTCGATAAGCTTAACATTGTAACAAACCTTCAGAAAATTTCAATGGACAGAATTTTGTAACTCATTAAATATACTGTATTTTATTCTCTTCTTTCTACTCGATTATAGAACATTTTAAATTTGAGACTAATCCCAATTCAATTGGTTTTTTGTCAACAGTTGGTGGTTTCCAGATGATAAGTTGAAAACGCGTCGACAGGTTTTGTTAAAACTTAGCACGCCTGTTAAGTACTATAAAAATGATATCAAGTTCAATTTTCAGCACAATCCAATTTGCAGTTTTTGACTAATGCCAATGTATTTTTTGTCAACAGTTGACGGTTTCCAAATGAAAACACGTCAACAGATTTTGTTAAACATAGCACAGCTGTTAAGTACTATAACAATTAAGATAACGTTTAATTTTGAGCATAATCCCATTTGTTGTTTTAAAGTAATACAAATTTTAAGTTATTTTTATAGTTCCAAGGTCAGGGTAAAATTGCTTTCTGAGATGGACCGTTATCACGCTCAGCTGTTCCTATATAGGCTTATTTGCAATGCAGTAAAATTGTGTTCATCAATATTAAAAGCAATGCAACGTGGCGGGGTATCATTTAATGTCCCATAAGGTTCCACATTTCTTTTAATTTGTATAATGAATATTGGTATAAAAACTAACTATATGGCAAGTTTGCAGACAATTCATGAACAATTTTGTTTTCATTGTATACAGAATTGGAACTCGACAACGGGAAGATCGCTATGTATCTTTCTGGTATTCTAATTAAGACAATCTTGAAAATATTTCCGGCGAGAGTCCATGGTTTTTCAGATATCTGCCAGCAGCATTATATTTAATAACTAAAAATATATATCATATACATTTAATGGCTTCTTTTATATAATTTATGATATCTTATTTATTTTACGATGTTTGCTTCCTCTCAGATATCATCTTATGAAGGTAACACACACTTAGTATACCAAAATGAAAGGATAGCGTGTTCTCGACACCATAATATACGAAAGAAGGATTGAAGTTACCCTCTAAGTGACTTCAGATTGACCATCGAGAATCATATAATATGGAGGAGATATCTCGTTTGCTAAAATATAAAATATAGCGTGTTTTGATGTTTAATTTATACTTACATAATTTTCATTCAATAAAATATAGTTCTTTATGCGAAAGAAGCTATATCCGATATTATGAAACATATCCATTATTGTATACATTAGATATCTATACAGTATATCGCATATATAAGATATCTCACTCAGATATTTGCATAAGATAACTTTTAACTTGTATATCACATTTAAACAATATTTTATCAACTACATGTATATAATGATATCGTGGTTATAGATTTAATCTAAAAAAAACGTCCCATATGAATATATATAGATGTCTCTGAATTTGAATCGCAAAGAAAAACTGATATGTACTAACCCGACTTTTGAGTAAAATAAATTGCAGATCGTCAGGAAATACTTATTACCGTAGCTGCTCATATGCTCTCCTGTCGCATTACAGGGGTCCACGGAACAAAGTAGAGTAGAATATCAAAACTAAGCAGAGTAGAATATCAAAACAAAGTCACTCCCTATATACATATTACAACACATTTTAATATTAACATCATGAAACAATTGACTTCTACGATTTTAGTTAATATACACATGGAAATGCATATCTAGCTAAACACAATTAGTATAATAAAAGAGTTTTGTGATTTTCATATAATTAACTGTGTATACAGTGTTCGGTTGATATTTTAAGGAAGTTATTAATTTTCTTCGGAAGAAAATTCCCAATTACTATAATTCATTTGCTAATTACTTGGAAATTAGAACTAATAAAATGTAGTTAATATGTTACATACCTTCACACCTGCCGCCTCATTCCCCGTGCAAAAAAAAGATAATGATTCTGCACCATATGGTCATCAACGCACGCAAAAAAACAGATGCTAACAGATTAACACTGCGAGAAAAAAAAACCAGCATTATCCTGGATATCTTATCCAACGTATATATCTTTCATTTCAGTATGTATCTGGGGAGTATCATACCGTGTAGTAATCATGACTTACGGGATTAAGGCTGAAAAATTACAATCATTTTTGCGTTAGATTTTTTTGACAGGTTGAAATCTTCGACAAGTGTGCGGGTCACGTTCAGGTGAAGAAGACAAACTTTAGTTCTAGCCATTATTGTACAAAATTACATCAAGGAGAGTTGAAAATCTAGCTACTACGAGATTACGTAAAAGCAAAAAACATGACATCAATTAATGCCT
This sequence comes from Limnoperna fortunei, assembly GCA_944474755.1. NCBI lineage: Eukaryota > Metazoa > Mollusca > Bivalvia > Mytilida > Modiolidae > Limnoperna > Limnoperna fortunei. The sequence goes on along the minus strand of OX104113.1, from coordinate 19,206,978 downwards.
CAACGTTTTTTCTGTTGTTTACTTGTGTTTTGGTTTTTCTGACGGTTTGTGAAATCTTGTGTTCGGTACGCAGGGCGGGTATAGCTAGTTACAATACATAGCTGTAAACTTAGGTGGAGGGTTTGGTGGACTTAAATTCCTAACAATTACAGTAAAAAATCATCTAGACAAAATGGGTGGGTTCTGACTTCTCCCGGGATCCTCTTCTTACATTATGGTTGAAAAAATAAGGTAGCTACATCGACTATTGTTATAGTCTTGAAGGTTTGCGAGATCGCGCCCAAACTGGTAATGGATTGCCTTGTTTTACTAGATCGGATGTCCGTATTCAGATTTTCTCAGATTTTGAGAATTCAGAGTTTCACCGTTTTACTCAGATATATCAAATTTGTAGCAAAGTAAATGTATGCTGATAAATTTTTATAGAGTTATTGGCCAATACCTACTGGCAGAAAAAATGATCTTCAGGAAGCAATCACTTGGTGTAAACTGCAAAGTTTCTGGACATTACATTCTGTTCTTTTACTAAATTATAGCATAAACAGTCACATTTTTATTGGATGAATATGAAACATGAATTTCCTACAACAAATGTGTTATTTAAACAAAACCATTGACAGATGTGTAGGGTTTCTGTTTATAAACAAAATGTTTTTTTGTAGAAAAAAGAACCCTTTTGATTTAATAAACAATGATTTCGAGAATTACTTTCCTTCTAACATTAACTTTTCCTTATTTCATGTCCACTAAATTTTACATTGTTTTGGTTTGTTTTCTTTAGTGAATGTAAATAACAGATAATTATCGGACAGTCATGTAAAGAAAAAACAAACAAATATGACAAAATTTCCAGTTTTTACTTTCTTTTTCTGTATACATAAATTGAACTGCGTTTAATTTTTTCTGATTATTACGGCACTAAAATTTTGCCTAAATGCACACAAGTAATAAATCTTTAACGTGTAAATACATTGTATAATTTTCTGGAGTTGTTGTTTAATGCACAAAGTGACCAGAATTTGGATTTTCAAAGTTTCGAGCACATCTATACACCCAAGAAAATAAGCTAGCGATACAAAAGTAAATCCTGCACTTAAGTGAGACTCAATTAAAGCTGTTAAGTGTTCTTGTTTGTTTGCTTTAATGTTGTTTTAACTCCACTTTCAGCAGTTTTTAGCTCACCTGACCTGTTATTGCCATCACTTGGCGTTTGTCGACGCCCGTCGTCGTCGTCATTAGTTTTTCGTTAAAAATCTCCTTTGAAACTTTGCACACATCATCAGTAAAATGTCCTACCAAGTTTGAACAAATCATAGCCGTAGACCAATTAACATGGCCGCCTAGGCTTAAAATAGAACAGTGGGGTAAAAATACAGATTTTACATTATAACAAATACAGGAAAACCGAAAAGACCTTCCTTTTTCAGCATCAAATACTCTACAAAACTGTCGTGTCTTGTAGGAATCATGTTCCCCCCCCCCCAGTAATCATCAATATTGTTGAATTTTATCATTTTCCACTCAAAATCTTGAAATTAATAAAACTGGGGAAAATGTTAGCACTGTTAAATTGTTCAGCTGTATGAGAGCTACACAAATGACTGGTGGGACACGATTTTCCCGATTAACCGTTTAGGAGTTATTCCCCTGTTTTTTAATAATCTTTAATTGAGTTTTACAAAATTTTTACTATGAAACCACTGAAATGACTGTTTTGAAACTTTGTACATGTCATTTGTAAAATGTCTACTATTAAGTTTGCACAAACCATGATGACAGACCAACCAACATGTCTACCTTGGCTAAAAATAGTACTGGTCAAGTTCAGTTTTTGGCTTATAGTTAAAAAAATATAACAGATACAATAAAAAAAACCAAAGGAACCTTCCTTCTTAAGCACCAACAGTTCTACAAAACTCTCCATTGAGTGGGAATTATATGATGACCTCAAGAAGTTATTGCCCCTTAATGTCACAATGATTTTTGCAATTTTTTCCACAAAATGTTGAAAATTATTAGAACTCAAGAAAATGTTAGCTTTGTTTAATTGTTCAGCTCTAAGAGAGCTACAAAAATGACTGTCTGATCAATCATTTAAGGGTTATTACTTTTAAAAAAATAAGTTTTAATTGATTTTAACAATCTTTACCCTTAAAACCACTGAAAAGACAGCTTTGAGCATTGTTTACATCATCTTTATAATTTTCTTTACCTACTAATTGTGCAAATCAAACAACATGGCTACATTTGCTAAAAATAGAACAGTGGGGGAGGTCAAGATAGTTTTTGGCTTATAGTTCAAAATGTAGAACAGATACAGGAAATCTGAAGTTAACCTCTTTACTAAGCATCAAAAGCTCTACAAGATTCTCAAATGAGGTTAAGTTATTTGACAATGCCTTAGAGAGTTACTGCCCCTAAATTGTTAGTTTTTTGTTTGTTTTAATGATGTTTAATGCCACTTTCAGCAATATCATTGTGTCCAGTTTTTATTGGGGAGGAAGCCGGAGTACCCGGAGAGAACCACAACCTTCAGTAGGAAAACTGGTAATCTTTGTCAATTAAGATTGGAGTCGAATACACACTGCCGGCAACGAGACTTGAACCCCCAACCTCAGTGTTGACAGACCACGTGATCAATAGTAGACAAAATACCTTAGCCAGTCAGCCACTGAGGCCCCTCCCCTAAATTGTCAATTGTTGACATTTTTTCTCAATATCTTGGAGCTAGAGAAAATCTTCATTAACAATTATTCAGTTCATCGAGATCTGCAAAAATGACTATTGGTGCATAAATGTTGGACAACTCTTTACAATAGTTATTCCCCTTAAAATGGCACAATTAATGATTTTTGCAGAAGTGTTGGACAATTCCTTATAGGAAAGAAAAGGTAGATAAAAAGGAAGCATTGCCAGGTTCAGATGAGCAATTCAGGATCCTAGGAGCCTCTAGTTCAGCTATATCATGGAGTCCAGTTTGTAATGGGGAGGAAGCTAGAGTACCCAGAAAAACCTGTTCCTGCGATAGAAAAACTGGCAATCCTTTTCAATTAAGATTGGAGTCAAGTACCTCTTGCTCGCAGTGAGAAATGCTGTGAATCCAAAAAGAGAGGACAATTTAAAAAAGGTCTTTATTGCTTGTTTTTGTTTTAATATTGTTTAACGCAACTTTCAGCAATTTTTTAGCTATATCATGGCATCCAGTTTTTGCTGGAGTTGAAAGCTGGAGTACCCAGATAAAACCCGCCCTTCAAAAGAACCAGAGGCTCTTAAGAGCCTGTATTGCTCACCTGATTTTATAGGCAATGAAGATGGCGTTTCCCTGATGTAAATGTAAGTCCTGTAATTTTCAATAAACTTTAAATAGGACCATCCAAACAATATTACTAGAAAGCTTTGTTTCCATTGGTTAACCGGTTGTATAGAGAAGATTTTTTTTATTTGCCCATAGGGTCCTATGTTAAACTAAGTCCTGCGGCGGTGGCAGCCATTTTGAATTTCAAATTGCCATAAAACAACATAAACTTTATAGAGGACCATCCAAACAATATTGCTAGTAAGTTTCGTCTTGATTGGTTAAACGGTTTCAGAGATGAAGCCCTTTTAAACTTTTTTCTCATAGGGTCCAATGTTAAACAAGTCCTGCGGTGGTGGCCATTTTGAATTTCCGATTGGGATAAAAAACATTAACTTTATAGAGGACCATCCAAACAATATTGCTAGTAAGTTTCGTCTTGATTGGTTAAACGGTTTCAGAGATGAAGCCCTTTTAAACTTTTTTCTCATAGGGTCCAATGTTAAACAAGTCCTGCGGTGGTGGCCATTTTGAATTTCCGATTGGGATAAAAAACATTAACTTTATAGAGGACCATCCAAACAATATTGGTAGTAAGTTTTGTTTCCATTGGTTGACCGGTTTCAGAGAAGAAGCCTTTAAACTTTTTCCCATAGGGTCCAATGTTAAACTAAGTCCTGCGGTGGCAGCCATTTTGAATTTCCAATTGCCATAAAAAACACAAACTTTATAGAGGACCATCCAAACAATATTGCTAGTAAGTTTTTGTTTCCATTGATTAACCGGTTTCAGAGAATAAGCCTTTTAAAACTTTTTCCCATAGGGTCCTATGTTAAACTAAGTCCTGCTGTGGCGACCATTTTGAATTTCCAATTCCCATCAAAAACACAAACTTTATAGAGGACCATCTAAAAACATAATTGCTAGTAAGTTTTGTTTTGATTGGTTAAACGGTTTCAGAGAAGAAGCCATTTTAAACTTTTTTCCCATAGGGTTCAATGTTAAACAAGTCCTGCGGTGGTGGCCATTTTGAATTTCCTATAGGGATAAAAAACACAAACTTTATAGAGGACCATCCAAACAATATTGGTAGTAAGTTTTGTTTCCATTGGTTGACCGGTTTCAGAGAAGAAGCCTTTTAAACTTTTTCCCATAGGGTCCAATGTTAAACTAAGTCCTGCGGTGGCAGCCATTTTGAATTTCCAATTGCCATAAAAAACACAAACTTTATAGAGGACCATCCAAACAATATTGCTAGTAAGTTTTTGTTTCCATTGATTAACCGGTTTCAGAGAATAAGCCTTTTAAAACTTTTTCCCATAGGGTCCTATGTTAAACTATGTCCTGCTGTGGCGACCATTTTGAATTTCCAATTTCCATCAAAAACACAAACTTTATAGAGGACCATCCAAACAATATTGCTAGTAAGTTTTGTTTTGATTGGTTAAACGGTTTCAGAGAAGAAGCCCTTTTAAACTTTTTTCCCATAGGGTCCTATGTTAAACTAAGTCTTGAGGTGGCGGCCATATTGGTTTACCAATCAAAATAAAAAACAAAAACTTTGTAAAGGTCCATCCAATGAACATTATGGCCAAGTTTGGTTTCAATTGGCCAAGTGGTTTCAGAGAAGAAGATTAAAATGTAAAAAGTTTACAGACGCAGACGACAACGACGACGCCGACGGACGCAAAGTGATAACAATAGCTCACATGACCCTTTGGGTCAGGTGAGCTAAAAACTGGCAATCCTTTAAGATTGGAGTTGAGCGCACCCTGCACTGAGACATGAACCTGCAATCTCAAGTTACAAACCAGGTGATCGATAGTAGACAAACTACCTTGACCACTTTGCTGCCAAGGACCTCCAAAAAGGTCTTAACACTTGTATCTATTCATATTACATTTCTAATCTTAACCTACAGCAATCTTGGACAGAACCCCTTTTTCCAGATTGTTTTTTAACATTGCTGCAGAAACATGACTTGGGAAAATGGGTCACAAATGCTGCAGCTGCCTCTAAAAAACACTTGTCAGGCAACTCAACTGGCTTAAGGTTTTACATTTCTAGATTTTAATCAGTGGCTTAAATAAAAACAAAAACAAAATTGCCTACAAAACTGTAATAGACACTAACATGATAACATTCGTATTCTGCTCCTTCTTTCTAGGCAAAAAATCAATGATTTTGTTTCATTACATTGTACTACAGCAAGCATATGTGATAGCTAAAATCAGCAATTTCTTTCTCAAAAAAAAAAAAAAAAAAAATGAACAAACAGATGAACATTATATAAACATTTGGTGACAATCGGTCCCATAATTCTGATCTTTAAGTGAAAGTAACTGAAATATATACTGACTGACTTGACAATTAAATGAATTTACTCTTTGAATGTCCAATACATGTTACTATAATTTTTAAAACTTTTAGTATACGTTCTCAAACAGAATTTTACAATCACATCATACCATTTTGAATGTTGTCATAGTATTAATTCAGACTATTATAAAACAAAGTAAATAAACTAAAAATTATAGTACCTAAATTTTCTTGATAACTGTAACCTTATTTAAGGTCATATTATGTTAAGGTCAGCATATAACAAATTCTTACAAGAACAAAATTAAGGAAAATAATTGTGATCCTAATATGTGATCCTTGTAATAGAACTGCAAAGGATATTAAATTTTAACCTATCTCTTCTATAGTCCATGTTAGGTAGAGTGATCATGTTAATCATACAGATAACCCTAAATTAAACATCTAAAAGATCACGACAATTGTGCAACCAGAAGTAAATCAAATATTGTTGGAAAATATATAGTTACTGTAGACATTCCTTACTTTCCAGTACACATGTATAAGGACTTTCACAAACATTTCCAATAAAATATTTACCCCTACACAATAGAAATGTTGACACACGGAAAAAATACAATCTATATTTTGACTAAAAATCAAACTGAAGGGTAAGTATGATACTTAATGTACAATGTCAGAGACTATTTCTGAATTGGTCATCTCTGATGTCAACACATGCTGTAAATTATATTTCATATGTTTTTACCAACATCCAGGAGATGTTAGCTACATCATTACTTTTTATTTTTAAATAAAATTCTTAACTATGAAAGTTATGCAGAAGTCATTGCCTAACATAATAGTCTAGTATATTAAGGACCTTTAATTTGTTTCGTACTGGGCAGGGCAATATTTTCAAACAGGCTGATATAAGAATATATTACCCAAAATAGTTGTAAACCTCTGGTATACACACAGTTTTTGGAAATATAAGTCTATGTGAACTATAAGGCTATATTAGGCATATACAAATTTTGTGTTAAGAATGTCTGAATTAACCGTATCAAAGTAAGATATTTTGGTGTAAATTTCAGCCATGTCTGGCAAATGGCATTTTCTCCATAGCTTAACAATGGAACTCGATCACTTTACATTCAAATATATCACTCTAGTAAAATATAGTACAGAATTAACTGGAGTAATAATTAGTTATATAGCACTGATCAAAGTGTGGGATAAGCTTGAAAGAGTAAGGCAAATCATAATATATGTATCTACTGGTAGTAAAACCACCACGTCTATTGGGGTGATATGACATTTACAATGAATTCCACACACAAAATTACAAATAATATACTGTACATGTGTTAAACTTGGATGTTCAGAGGAATAATTAATTTCTTATTCATGAGACCAATACAATTGGATGGTCCTATCTAATACATTTAAGAATTCAACAATATTCCATGATTGATATACAGCATGAAATCCAAGCAAACATATTTACACAATGTTAACAGGTCTTAGAACTTCTCTTGTGTGCTCCAATATGCCAAAGTTCAATTTTAAGATGTACAGATTAAATAATATATAGTATCTGGTCTATATGTTTAATTTTAAAATACAAATATTTAATAATTTTAATATATATAGATTTATATAGTTTTATCAAATATGTCTTATTTTTCTGAATATATAATAATGCCAAATTTAAATACCTCAGATATCAAGCCATAAATTTCACCATTCAATCAATATAAAATTTTTCCTGATTTTGTTGAGTGTTTACATCCAACAAAGTATTCCAATTCAAAATACATGTATAACAATACAATTTGTATACAAACAATGCTTTAAGTCTGATCAACCAAAAAAATCACATACAAAGTGTTTTGAGCAAGACAAATATAAATACTTAGCAAAAGATAACAAAAGAAATATTTAAATAATTATCAACAATTAAAAAAATAACACTTTTGGAATATATTAATTAAAAGGCAATATCTCACAAAAACAATTTAATGGTAAAAATGTAAATGCTAAAGTAGTTACTAAAATATTTCATGATTTTCCAATACAAATCTGTTCAAAACAACATACAGGTGTAAAATCAGTAAATGTAATTCAAAGAAAATAACCATGTAACATGTCATGTTTATTTCTAACAAATACTTTTATACCTAGAAGATATCTGAAATATTTTATACCTATATTTAATCTACAGTAAGCACTTAAAACAAGAGTCCTGAGATACACACTGGACGGCTAAACATGATATGTCGCACATGGAATGTTTATATAATGAGCGGATTAACAAATTACACCAAATATAGCCAACATTGTACATCTTGCTTTACCAATAACAAAAGTTGCACAAGGGAATGGTACTTAAATAATCTCTCTTTGTAAATATTTTCCTCCAGAATGGTAGATAACTCTTATCTAATTAACAATGGTTTTGATGCTTTTTGATGCATGATATTTAAAAAAAAACCCATAAATTTGCTGACAATGTTGGCTATTTCATTACAAGTTACTAACTACATACGTTTTAAATATTTCAGGGATAACAAAAAATTTAACAGTTGCTTACAGTATGCAAACACTTCTTTGACAAAAACTGACATACATCAATTAGCAAGTCAAATACATGTTAAATTGGTACATGTACAATATACAAAGCCATTCAGAAGCTTCTAATTTTAGCTTCTTTTATTGTTTTATCAACCAAATAACCTTATGAGGTCAACTGACTAAATAATTTAAAAATTGTCCTCATTATGGCTTTATCTTCATTTTACCACACCTATGTTTGGTATCATAGCTGTCTCAGGATAGATGTAAACAACCTATTCACAGTTCCTTATGGATACAGCGTATGTTGGTTTAAACATAGTATCCATTTTTTTTAACTAATTTCATTTGTATAGTGTGGATAAGAAAAATCTTTTAAAATTACGAAACACTGAGTCATAAACAAATTCCTCTTCATGTAAAATATTGTAAATACTTTTGAAAGCTTGATAATTTTTTTCACTTTTATGAGGAATATTTCCACACAAAACAACAAGCAAAACCATGCCACCATATTACTTTAAAAGACATAGTTTTTCAATATTTTTGAAAATATAAAAAAAACCCCAAAATTTAAAAATGCCTTTTTTGACAAAAACAAACAAAATTCTAAACAAAACAATATGTGGCATTAAACAATTAATAAAACTAGGCTAAATATTCAGCCCCATCAACTACAAGTGTCCCTTTACCCTCCCTCCCAATTTTAATTTCACATTTAAATAATATGCAACAATAAAAACCCAACAAAGAATTTTTTAACTTTCATTATAGAAAATTAAATAATACTTTGTTATTGTAACAATATGTGCAATAAATAAAAATATATAATGAAGTATCCCCAACAAGGGATTTGTCATGTGACTAAATAATTTTACTTCACCAAAACAGTGAAGTCTCATATATCTATATAAGCATTAAATGCAAAGGTCACTTTATAACAATAATATACCACAAACATTTACTCAAAAATCTGAGCTTTGTCATGAAAAACAATTTCGTTGAATATAATAAGCACATGGCAGTTGTGACCATAAAAAAGTTGGGTTATTCTCCATCAGGAATTAGGGTTATTCCCCTTGTTGTGAAAATTGCACATTAGTAAGTACAAGCAATCCAAAGCTAACATAGTACTAAATGAAAAGGAATAATTAATGAATGGAGAGTTTGTTGAGATCCCCTGAATCAGTTTGATGTTTTGTATAGTTTATATTGAGATCCCTTCCACTAGTTTGGCGACTGCTGCCAATTCAACGTCCACTCTCATGTTCTTCATTAGTTGAATGTGCCAGAAACTAATGTGTCGTGCCATTGGTATCACACTGAAAATCTCTGTCAGTCTTTCATTTGGGTTCACACCTTGTTCTAAATAGAAAATTATATATAAATGTACTGGTTATGGGTCTAGATTTTGATTAAAGATTGTGAAACATAGAATTAGAGGAAATATTCTAGTCCATCAACTCAATATTAAATTTTATTGTTTGTTTGAAGGGTGTTCAATACAACTTTCAGCAATTTTTCACTGCAGGTAGGTTAATTTACAAGAATTGCCAGTTTTCCTACTGAAGGTCGGGGGATTTTCTCAGGTTTGTTTCTTAATTTAAGGTATTAATTCTTGATTTGGTCTTATAAACAGTGTATTTATTGATTCTGATTAACAAACATCGCTCTAATCTGGCTAATTAATACACTATATGATACCAGTATCTAATTACCTGCCAAGTGTTGCTGGAGTAGGAAGACTAAATGTCGCCTAATTTTTTCAATTGCTTCTGGATCTTTAAGGAACATCATATCTACAAAAAAAACCGTTTTTTAGTATCTAGCAACTATGAAACTGTGGTCAAAATTTGTATTATATTATCAAGTATTTTAAAAATTTTATTTTCATAAATAATTTACAGTTTTAAAAAGTCTCCTATAATGTTATTTAAATATTTCACACCATAAGTTAGTTTTACAAGTACATGTATACTGATGGTTATTTCAGGGATCTTTATATTCATGATCGTTGACTCTTTTCTTTCATGGATTTTTCCTACTGTTGATGTAGAAAATTAAAATATGTGCTCCTGAAATAAAGGATCTAACACCAGAAGGAGGGCAAGACAGAAAAATCTGGTAAACCCAAGTAAAATGATTTCTGGTCTCCAATGAGGCTTGCCTCAGATTTCCCATCTTGCCCTCGCATGATTGTTTGATTCTTTTTCTCTCGAATTTGTTAAAAAAATCTGGTGCTGTTCTGTTATACAAATAGAGTACTCTACCCTGAAAGTAATCTACTGTAAAATATTTTTTTTCTATGTTTAACTACCACTCTTTATTGTAACATAACTGTTTATGGGAAAAGGACCGTTAAATTCTTATAATAAGACAAGGATATTCTTAACCCGCTTAAAACTTATTTCCACCTTGATGTCCTTTACAAGAATTTAAGAAAAAATAATTCATTCACAAAGGAAAGATTGTTCACAATATCACCGTATTTTGCCTTGAATACTATTGAACTTGTTTGTTTTCCAATGTTTTCAAGGAAAGAAAAGCCTTTGGATCGAGCTGTAACAAGATAAACGGTCCATATAAGCTCCTTTATCAGTCCGTAATTCTCGATACTGCCCTACACGCAAGTTACTATTTCATAAATATTTTTTATTCATGTAATAAAACAATTACTGACTTTGATATATGGTCAATATCAGGATTTCTCAGCCCTAAAAAATATATAGTCACCTTGCCTAGCGGCTCAGTGAAGATTACATTTTTCCTGGCGGATAAATCCTAACAATCTATATCAAAGTCACTAATTGTATAATATTTTCCAATATACTTGTTCCATAGATATATTAGTACCTACACATACCTTAACTGTCCTAAAGTAAAACAAAGGAAGATAACTCTCCTAAAGTTAAACAAAGTGAGATTATACATCAATATTTCAAATAATTAAAAAGAACTAAAGTAACCTAAGTTAATTAAAGAGGCTGTGGCTCAGTTGGATATTACAGGCTGTATCCCAGTCAGACCTCAGGGATTCAACCAAGTCAGATCTTAAAGGGTAACCCAATCAGATCTTCTACCGCAGGTCGGGGGTTCTCTCCAGGTACTCGGGCTTCCTCCCCCAATAAAAACTGGATGCCATGAAATAGCTGAAAAATTGCTGAAAGTGGCATTAAAACACCATTCAAACAAAAAAAACAAACAATCAGATCTTAGAAGCTGGCTCAGTCAGATATTAAGGACTGTGTCCCAGACAGGTCCCAGGGCTGTAACCCAATCAGATCTTAGAAGCTGGCTCAGTCAGATATTAAGGACTGTGTCCCAGACAGGTCCCAGGGCTGTAACCCAATCAGATCTTAGAAGCTGGCTCAGTCAGATATTAAGGACTGTGTCCCAGACAGGTCCCAGGGCTGTAACCCAATCAGATCTTAGAATATGTGGCTCAGTCAGATATTAGGGGCTGTATCACAGACAGCTCTCCGGCTGTAACCCAATCAGATCTTAGTAGTGGCTCAGTCAGATATTAGAGGTTAAATCCCAGTTAGGTCCCAGGGCTGCAACACATTCAGATCTTAGAAGCTGTGGTTCAGTCAGATATTATGGGCTTTATCCAAGTCGGTCTGAAGGCTGCAACCCAATCAGATTTTATAATGGTAACCCAATCAGGCTCTGGCTTTTTTGTGGCTGGGTTCTAATAGTAAATCCTTATAAGGAGTAACCATTCAATATTTTGTGACATGGAATTTTTAATTTCAACTGTTCACTCACCAGCACTGATACAGCTCAGGGCTATAGTTAAGGCCATTTCTACTGGAGTTAAATGTAATTTGTTGATGGCATCTCCAGCTTGTAGAAGGTGTAGTTTGAACAAATACAAGGGATGATCCGGACTGAGTGTCCAATTCCAAAAATACTGGAATTTTTTCTGTACAGGGTCGTACCATTCCGTTGAAAACAGTAGCTCAGCTGACATGAAATTGCCTGCCTGACACAAATCATGTCTGTCATTAGCATCCAGCTGATCAAATCCTATAAAATTCAACAAAGTACAATTAATGTATGAAGGGACAGATATTAAAACTAAACTTAGTACAAAATAATGGTTACTTTGAAATAGTGTTGTCACTATTAAAGCTTCCATAGAATATAGATATTTCTACAGAAGAACATTTCCCACAGCGTTTTTGCCATTTAATTGTCTTAATCTTTATTGTTTGTTTTACAATACTACTTAAGACTTCAAACACTGAACCATTTCCTATGGTATGAAAAATACTGAGGAACTCAAATTTTCCATAAATGGACTTACATTATGCTAATGAGGTCATAAAATTATCTTGCAATAGAATTATTTATACACGTTTTTCCAACCTTCCAGTATGTTGTAATTGTAAAAAAATTCAGGCAGTAGAAAGATGTCCCCTAAATTCATTAACATAGCTTTAATTAAATAATTGAAGTGAAAACAATATTTATGTTGGAAATGGACATTTCTTTTTTATTGAATCATTTTCTTTACAGCATATTTTGTCTGCAAAACTGGTTATGCAATGAGAACGAATCCTTTGTATGTCCTTATTGGAGATGAAACTGTATTGTATTACTAGAGATCATTACACTGAACACTTAATAACTGGTACTGAAGCCTTACCTGGGATGTTTACACAAAATTCTACAAAAGCCCTGACATTTCGAACAATTCGCTCTTGTACGTGGTTCCAATGATTTTTTTGGTTTCTTCCCATTTTTGGCCAGTGCTCTTCCTAAAACATCAATTCAGTTGAAAATTAAAAATATAATATTCCTAAAAATTGTGTAAACAAATAATTGGTATGTTTTGTTCGTTCTTTGAATGGTTTTTTATGCAATTTTCAGCAATTTTCCAGCTATATCATGATGTCCAGTTGTTATTGGGGAGAAAGCTGGAATAATCAGAGAGAACCCCTGACCTGCAGTAGGAAAACAGGCAATCCTTATCAACTAAGATTGAAGTCTACACCCTGCCCACAGTGAGACTCCAACCTACAACCTCAGTGTTGACAGACCATGTGATCAATAGAAGACTGTTGACTACCTTAACCACTCTGCCACCGATGCTCATTATAACTGGTATGTTATAACATAAGTATGTTTTTTGTTTATGTGTGTACAATATTTGTTGACCTTTGGCATAAGAAAAGTGAGCAAAGTAAAAGTTTATTGTAAAATTTATATTTGTTTAATTTCTGGTAATGTTTTATGACATTCCATACAAGAATAAACAATTTAATTTTTCTTTTATGAGGCAGCATTCAGCATTTTTGTCTTTATATGTCAAGAAATATAAGGGAATTGAATAATATTTTGATAATGTATTTTGAAAGTGCCAACTTTTCAGCTTGATGGCTACAGTAAAATCTTTGTTTGCCAAACTAACCAGGCATTTGGGTATGGTAAAACTAATTTTTTGATCATATTAATAAAATAGCAGTGTAAAGTACATGCACAAACCTTATTTGTGTTCATGACGCTGTGGAGGTTTGTTTCATCGTAAAATGATCTCATTGTACTGAAGGAAGACACAATCTTTTTGAGGACCAATCTATCTTCGTCTGTCATTCTGAACATGGGGTCAAACGGATACTGGCGCTTCCAGTAATTCTGTGTAGATTGTAAACTGTACTTTTCACAAACGAAATCCGAAGCATTCTGCAATGTAAAGTGATTCATTCCATAGGAGCATGACTGATCATATGAATCACAGTTTTTTCTTTTGTTTCTGACGGTTGTGATATAATCAGAGGAATCCCGGCTACTACTGTCATCACTGCTGTATACACAGTCGTTGCTTCTATATTGTGCAGACTTTAGTGTGTACATTATTACTTCACTACTCAGTTGGTCACGAGTAACAATTCCTGGATTTTGGCTATTTGGAAAGTCTTTTAAGTGTCCTATACACTTAATGAACATCTGATTAATTGTTTTCAAGTTGTTGATATCTAGATAGATGTCTTGGTTTGATGTGCCATTATTATACTGTGACTGACCTGTCATGTTTGGCATTTGAAATCCATTATGTTGATTCTGATAATCTGTTGTAGGCACTGAAGCATCGTAGGAATGGGGGCTGTGGCAATCAGTTGGTGGCGATGGGGAATGATAGCTTTGGGGTGACATGGAATGATAGCTCTGAGGACTGTGACACCCATTTGGTGGAGAAGGTGCTTGGTATGAAGGTGATACACCATAACCCTTGGGACTTAGACATTCTGCTTGTGGTTGCTGTTGTGCGAAATACTGTGTGCCTTGAGGGTAGAAAGACCCCTGATTCTGCTGGGGAAACTGTTGGAATGGTGAGCTTTGGCTGTTATTTTGTTGATAGTTTTCACATGTGTTAATGGTCAACTGATTAGAAAACATGTTACAGCTCTGCTCCGGAGATTGAAACAAACAAGAACTGGTATCCTTATAGTTTGTGTAATTCCCAAGGTCTGACCGTCTGCTAGCTTGGTCCATCTGAATGTAGTTCAGTATATCATCCATATCATCTTCTGCAATAACAGCACTATCTAGGTGATGAGATGATGTAATTGATGATACGATTGGCTGACACTGAGTGGACATAATACTGGTCTCTGTTGCTGGCCAATTAGAATTAGCCACTGTTGTATGCCAGTTGAATCCGATTTGATTCTCTGACTTCAGATTCATGAATGAAGAACTTGTCATGGCTGGCCTGTTGGTTATCATTTCTGATTGGATCTGGCAGCTGGGTGGAGGACATGTTGTTTCTGTCTTGACTGGCTGGTTTGGTGACATCATGTATTTGTGAAATACTGGTTCATTTGTTGGTGACATTTGTGGGGAGCTGTGGACAGAGCGAGGGGATCCTTGAGGAGACAACTCGGGACTGTGTCTGTCACTGAATGTTGGGGAATGTGAAGGAGAATGTGAAGGGGAATCACCATCAGATTTCTTTGGACGACCCATCTTAATAGCTGAAATAAAAAAATAGAAAATATTAACATCAATTACCCTTATTTATGTGACATAATCATACCATTCAGATGACTGAATTATAACTAATTAGAGTTGTCTTTCTTTGACATCTTTTCCTGGGCTTAATTTAATTGTGTTATATTATAACAAAAAAGATTTTATATTATTATTTTATTATATATTTTTAGCAGTATTTTAAAGAATAAAATTTAATGTTAAGTTAAATGTAAAAAAAATATCTGCCATTTGCCAAAAAACAACCATACAAAAATCTGAACCAGAATTTTCTGTTTAAACATCATATCGCAGGATCTGACTTCAATTTTCTTACAATAGATCTTTACATTTTTTTACATACATTTAATATTAAATAATATTTTTGTAAATTGTTTATAAATTTGTGGGGAGTTTTACCCTCTCTTGACATTCCAGCACTGATGCACTTCTGATAACGACAATAACGACAGTTATTTCTGTTGCGTGGATTGATCTGACAACATTTCTCTCCCTTACAATTATATCCTTGATTCTCCACCAGTCCTCGTCGAAAAAATTTCTGAAAAATAAAACTTCTATTAAAATCTGCTAAAAACCATGTAAAATAGCATACTAAACATGAAATTAATTAAGTCAAACAATCCAATAGTACAATAAAATGGGATTAAAGAAATCATACAATACAATCGAACATTGAAGTGGGATTATAGAAATCATACAATCCAATCGTACAGTGGTATTAGAAATCATACAATCCAATCGTACATTAAAGTGGGATTATAGAAATCATACAATCTAATCGTACAGTGGATTATAGAAATCATACAATCTAATCGTACAGTGGATTATAGAAATCATACAATCTAATCGTACAGTGGATTATAGAAATCATACAGTCCAATCGTACATTAAAGTGGGATTATAGAAATCATAGAATCCAATCAATCGTACATTAAAGTGGGGTTATAGAAATCATACAATTCAATCGTACATTAAAGTGGGATTATAGAAATCATATAATCCAATTGTACAGTGGATTATAAAAATCATACAATCCAATAATACAGTATGAGATAAGTTTGGTCCATGTTATAAGTACCATGTGACATGGGATTCATCCATCCATATTATAACTCCCAAGTGTGAGAGGACCAGTTCATGTGATATATACCATGTGAGATGGTAATAGTCAATAGTAAAAGTACCATGGGGAGAGGGACCAGTCCATGTGATAAGTACTAAAACGTAATTTAATCAGGTTGGATCATGTGGGATGGGACAAGTCCATGTGACTTCCATCTGGTATGGAATCAGTTCTTGTGAAATTACAATGTGGGATGGGATCAGTCGATTCAATAGAATACATAGCTTGCAGTATTTTAGTTTGAAAAGGTTTATGGTGATCGTCTCTTTCATAAAATCTCTGTCTTCAAGATCATTATATTACATGCTTCACAAGTGTTTACTGTAAATGTGTGCAGCAATTCAATTCCTTAAAAACCAATCTCACAATAGGCCACCCATCTCAAGCTCCTTAAATATAATATCACTCTCACCAAATGCCAACCCTTTCATTGGCCAGAATTTCATACTTGTACGATTGGTCTCATAAGGAAAGAAATATGTATTACATGTATCACAAACTTACAAAGAAAAGTTGGAAGAGGAATTGATAGAAATGGGCTAAATCACAGACTATGGAGTTATTACCTTGCATCCTTCACATGTGTTCACACCAAAATGTATTCCATTGGCTATATCACCACATACTTTACATAAAACTTGCCCTTCAGCTGGCTGGACTGTCTCAGGTTTTTCTGTTAAAATTACAATAAAAAATTGGAAACTTTTATTAAGAATTTTGGCAAATATATGTCAAATGAATACAAAATATCAGAATTAGTGAGGAAGTTGGATGCACTAACTTGTTAAATAATTGTAAATGGCAAATCTTGACATTATACACTCAATTCCTTGTATTACTAATGTACTATTGCCTTTTGAATTAAATGATGTGGAAGGGTTTTAAATAAATTAACCTAATATACTACAGACACTTTTTTGTCATGGAATACCAAACCTTTTGTCATTTCCAAAAGTATTTTTGTCATCACTTACATGTAGTTTAAATTCTATATAATTGCCAAAGATGTATATATAAATGTCACTAAGATATCCTTTTTCATCTTAAAGTTTAGGTGTTATTCTTAGTTGTTCAGAATTGACAAGTATCAATGATTTATTGGCCTTCTTGAAATTTGATTGGCTAAAATTTTAAGAGTAATTATGTTATGTCATAAATCAAGTCTGTTTGTAATGCTCTAGAAATTACAAACAATTTAATTTATAAGTTATGGAAATATTCCAATAGAATGCAGTCAGGCAAATATAGAATTAAATGTTTTATCCTTGAAATTTTTTTAATAAGTTCTTTTCACTATATTTTTTTCCTGATATGTTCTTATAAGAACAAGAAATTTTTTTATCAGCTATTAGTTTTTAGTAAACAATAAGTTTTC
Organism: Limnoperna fortunei; assembly: GCA_944474755.1. Taxonomy (NCBI): domain Eukaryota; kingdom Metazoa; phylum Mollusca; class Bivalvia; order Mytilida; family Modiolidae; genus Limnoperna; species Limnoperna fortunei. The sequence goes on along the minus strand of OX104113.1, from coordinate 19,189,311 downwards.
AATATTTTAATTAAAGATGGTTGAGTCAAAAACATTTAGTGATTTTGTGTTAACTGACAAAAGCAATTTTCCTTATTTAAAAAACAAATACAAATATTTGTGTTTGTTAATACTGGCTAAAATTAACATGATGGATGGCATAAATAGTTCCAAACAAAACTTGTGTATTCACCAATTGTTCAGATAAACTTACATGTAACTGGAAAATAAAACACTTCATAGTAGACAAAAATGGTTAACATAGGATTCATTTCATCTACATTTCTGTCAAGTTCTTTTTAGACTAATTCCAGAACATAATTTGATTTCTAATTGGAACAGTTACCTTTGCGGCACATTCCTGCCATGATGCAGCGTTGGTAACGACAGTATTGGCAACGAATACGACCTTGTTTAGCAATATCACAGTTTCCATTACACTGACATGTAAATGTTGGCTCTCCATCTTTCGTGCATCGGATGTAAAAACTCTGAAATAGCATAAACTGTATACTACAAGCAAACATTTGTTAGGAAATTTTACTGAACAAATTAAATAAAAAAATTAAATTACTTAAAATATATGTTTCTTTGGAATTTACTAGACTTCTGTACATTCAATAGACTTGCTACATTTCCATTTTATTATTTAATTGTTTTGCAAACTGAATGTAGTATTTTCTGTTATACCGACATTGTGTTTACAGAAACAAATTCAGCTGTGTAGGACTCTTTTGAATGTTCATTTCACATCTTGACGCATTCACACGAATGTACAAAATACATGAAAGGTTTTAAAATTGGAAATTTCTCTTTAGAAATTGATAAAACAGAACTTTGAAATGTTTAACAGGGTATTTCATATTTTTCTACATTTCATAATTTTAAAAAAAAACAATAAATCCTTTATTGTTTTTATCCTTTGACAAAAAAAGTTCACATTTCATTTGTGAAGATCAATATTAACTTAAAAGATTTTCTCCTAGTGTTCAAGATTACACATTGTATCTAAAATGTTCCTTTGAAATATTCAATTCAATGTTTACTGAGCCAAATATGTAAATATTATTTAACAAAGCTAACAATACAAAACATGTATTGAATTTATTACCACGAAACTTTATAAGTATTGTGAAGTCACAATTCACTGTGCTTCTATAGAAAGAAAGCATTTAATTCCCCGACAGCAACCTACCCGATGCAACCAATGAAACAAACTGACATCTAATGGTCTGTTTTATAATGATACCATCAATATAGCTAAGTGTATTTCACTATAAAAAATTGTATGACGCAAAATCAATATGATCCTGATGCAAATCTTTTGAAGTGGCAAACCATATATATCCGTTATCTTGCATGAAAACTTGATGGTATTTTCAAACTATTGTTTTATTTTAATTGTTGTTTCATGGTTTTTATTTTACAGTAATTCTTTTTGTCAATTTTATTCACCACTTTTCTATATTAGCCATCTCTATTCTAATTTTTTGCAGTATATTACGTCCTTCAATCTGTTGTTTCATTTTTATGGTCATAACAAAGTTTTTGTTTTATTTCTTATTATTTTTCAGGAGACATTCAAAAGAATTTTGGATGAATATTTTTCAAATATTTTTTCCAAAAACAAAAACAAAACAGAAAATGATCTCTCCAAACATAAAACATGCATCATTATATCTCATCATTTGGAAAACAATCCTCCATCGAATATCAAAAGTTAACATTTCTTTAAGGAAAATTCATAAACTTAATAACTTTACTATTTCACCTAAATGACCAAAAAACCATTTAAGTACATTGTAATTTTTTACTACTTTTACAAAGTTCAATGTTCTTACAAAGTATACAACTATGTTTGGGAAAAAGTCATATTGTGCTGAAAATAGCAAATTTTTCCTACATCACAAAAGTGTATAATTTAGTTGTTTTTTTTCTGTAACTAGGAATTTGCTTATGAATGACCAACCCTTAACATATTTACAAATTAATGTTTCTTACTGTTTTTTATGAATTTCCTAGGGAAGCTTTCCAATAAAGATAATTATAAAGATTTAGTAAAATATCTTCAAAATTTAATATGTGTCTTGAATAATGACCTGACAATCCTTATCATTTTTCTATTAAGTTAAACTAGAACAGTTCCAGAATTCCTTGGAAGTGTCAGAGACACACCATCAATCACACCTAGGGCCATTATTTATTATGGAAATGGCTAGAAAACCAAATATTACATGGTGACCCAATCCTGCGTCATTACTAATGCGTTATGGAAAACAACCACTGTTACCTTACCAACAAGTCTATCACCAGAAAAATCTGAGGACTCCAATCTAACCTTCATTTTAAGGTCATTTATCTATATTAATTATAATTTATACTTAAATTGCACCAACTTTTATCTTTAGCCAAATTTAATATTTGAATTATATTAAAGTTATTGAGTGAGCTGTCACAAATTTCCATTAAAATTAAAAACCTTGGTAATGATGGTATGGAAGTTTCAACCCCATGCCAATTGTTCCCATGTTTATTCCAATAATAATCATGTTATTCAAGACGCCTTTTATATAAAATAAAATATTCAATTTTAAAACTCCGCAGTTGTTAACTGGTATGAAAAAGGTATTGATTCATAGGCATGAGAAAACTTGTTTAAAACCAAGGACAAATTTTAAATGGATATACTTAGACGATTCACAATGTATATTTTAACAATTAGTACAACACAAAAATTTTACCGATATTAATAAGTTTTAAAATTAATATTTAAAGTGTGTTTGTCTAGTACAACAATTTTTACTGTAAAAATCTTATTCGACTTTCTTGAAATGACCTTGGGGACCAACCCTGAAGATTTTCTAAAACTTTTGTTGTATAATATTAAAATAATCTTTTTTCACTTGAATGGTTTCATTTTTATAATTGTACAGCCTTTGCTGATGATAGATAATGCAGCTTTTACTCAAAGATCGAAAAGTAATTTTATCTAAATGCTAATGAAACTGTCCAATAGAAAACACTGTTAGTATAATAATTTAAATGTGGTACAAATAGAACAGCATTAAAACCAACAAAATACTATAATTAGGCTTGTAATAAATATATAAAAAGATATAGAACAGAATGGCCACAGAATATTCTTATATACATGGCTTTGCCAAGTTTTCACCACTTTCAGCTATTTCACAACCACATTATGACGTCCATATTTGTTAATTTGATTGTTAAGACATTTAACACCACTTTCAGCTATTTCACAGCTATATCATTCCATTCATATTTTTTTATTTAATTATGTTTTTACACCACTTTCAGCTATTTCACAGCTACATCATGGCATCCATAATTTTGTATTTAATTGATTGTTAAGACATTTAACACCGCTTTTAGCTATTTCACAGCTTTATCATTCCATTCATATTTGTTTATTTGATTATGTCTTTTAACACCGCTTTTAGCTATTTCACAGCTTTATCATTCAATTCATATTTGTTTATTTGATTATGTCTTTTAACACCACTTTCAGCTATTTCACAGCTTTATCATTCAATTCATATTTGTTTATTTGATTATGTCTTTTAACACCGCTTTCAGCTATTTCACAGCTTTATCATTCAATTCATATTTGTTTATTTGATTATGTCTTTTAACACCACTTTCAGCTATTTCACAGCTTTATCATTCCATTCATATTTGTTTATTTGATTATGTCTTTTAACACCACTTTCAGCTATTTCACAGCTTTATCATTCCATTCATATTTGTTTATTTGATTATGTCTTTTAACACAACTTTCAGCTATTTCACAGCTTCATCATTCCATTTTATATTTGTTTATTTGATTATGTCTTTTCACACAACTTTCAGCTATTTCACAGCTACATCATGAGTACCCAATGAGAACCCCCAACCTTCACTTGTATGTAGATGCATTGTATCTGTTGTGTGCCAGATCTATAGTATGTATTTACATAATTGATTCTATATTCAAAAATCAGACAAATTATATTAGTATTAAGTTCATGTGAACTACCATATCTACTTTATTTAAACAAGAACAAGTGTTTCTAGTATTTGAGAAAAGTTATTTATTTAAATAAGTCATACTTAAAAACTCATAAAAATGAACTTTATATTAACATTTTACTTAATACATAACTTTAAATAAACATAAATTATGTTTAAGTTTCATTTTTCAAGGATATGATGAAGGAAGGCATTAATAATCTCAAATTTCTCACAAATATTAAACAAACATTTTTTTAAATGATCACGTCCACAAAAATATCAGATTTTTCGAAAATGCACTTTTGTTTATTTCATTGCAAAAATTTATGTCCTACCGAAAGTTGGGGGTTTTCAACGGATACTCTGGCTTCCTACCACAATAAAAACTGGACACCATTATATAGCTGAAAAATTGCTGAAAGTGGCATTAAACAATATTCAAATAAACAAACAATATTAATATCAAGAATATTTAACCTTTGAAATATACTTTTTTAATACTGATATAATTTTATCTACTGGTATTTATGGCAGTTTAATCATCCTCTGGACCCATAACAAATTTAAAAATGAAAACCTATCATAGCTACAACCAGAAAATCAATTTAATCGGTCCGTTCACACATTGCTGTACTAGGTTTGTTTGTATCAACTTTTCTTTATAACTAACAACTTACCAGCAGACAAGTCAGGAAATTATCTGTTAAGCTTTAATTGTTATAACAAACATACAAAGTATACTATAGAGTAGGACCTATGACCCTATACTATACTTCAGGACAGGATAGTATTTACATTTGCTCTTTTTAGTAAGAAATGGTACTGGGATCATTAATATTTAAAAGAAATTTGAATTTCATTGACCTTTTTTGAAATCCATTCAAAAATACAGATTACTCTTTTCTTTTCAATTAACATCAAATCCACACACCTCGCTCAATAATTAATTAAGCAAAAGAATGTAGTCTCTTTGATGTCTACTTTTAAATTGCTCGGAAACTTAAATAATTTGTAATCAATTACAGATATGTTACAAAACTTCCACAGAAATGTTTAATAAGTAATAATACCGTTAGCACATTTAAGCTGAGAGATAAGTTACTTTTGTATATCGCCCTCATGGTAAATTCACTATACCTCGTTGTTAGCCAAGAAATCGTCATTCTGACGACATTTAATGCTTTTATTTCTTTCAGAGGATTTAGAATTTTGTTAAATGTTAAACTAATTGAAAGGAAGAAAATTTAGGTCAAATTGATCTGAACATTTGTATTTCCTTTCAACAGACTATGAATGGAAATTATTTCTAAAAATATATTATCGTGCAATAAACATCATATTAATTCCAGTAAAATGTGCACTAAAGGAATAACTTGCATTTTTTTATTATGTGCAAAATATTTTGGCATAAACTGTATTTGTACATTTGTGTGAACTTAATTTTACAACGATGAAAATAATACAAAATGTTTTTTAACTATTACAATTTTGACAATGTCGAGTTCAAAAATTTATCACAAAAACTCACTTTGCAGGGCAAGCACACTAAAGCCCCAAAATAAAATCCGCTGGCTTTTTCTCCACAAACTACGCAGACTTTGAAGTCTTTGTCATCCTCTGGCATGCAGTCATTAGTTGATTCTAATTTAATATCAGCGGGGAAACCCACTTCGTCATCTAAGCTACTAGACAGACCACAAGAACCTGAAATAAAGAAGATTCTAGAGTGCCTGTTTGATTATACATGTACTGATACTTTTGCTTCATTTAGACAACAAGAAACTCTTAAAAAAATATTTCAATTCTTTTTCAAGTGGGGAACGCATTCGAAGGAGATCACAGCAATTAATCGACATATTACAACAATTTTTTACTTTGAACACAGCAACATTGGTATTATAATTACTTAAACTATATTAATACAGTCCACAGTTTAAGGAAACACAATAGTTTAGAATGTGCACCCAGTAATCAGTTGTAATATTCACTTTTTTGCTTTAAAAATCATCTGATCAGTCTGGATGGGTGATCATGTGATCAGGTTGGGCAAGTGATCATGTGATCACACTGGGCGAGTCTTCATGTGATCAGGCTGGGTGAGTCATCATGTGATCAGGCTGGGTGAGTCATCATGTGATCAGGCTGGGTAAGTGATCCTGTTAAAGTGTTAAAGTAACATTAACTTGCTGTAAATAAAATTGGATTGGGTGTGTGTATTATATCAATGTATACTGCACACAGCGGATTGGTGTGTATATTATATCAATGTATACTGCACACAGCGGATTGTGTGTGTATATTATATCAATGTATACTGCACACAGCGGATTGGTGTGTATATTATATCAATGTATACTGCACACAGTGGATTGGGTGTGTATATTATATCAATGTATACTGCACACAGCGGATTGTGTGTGTATATTATATCAAGGTATACTGCATGTGGATTGGGTGTGTATATTTATATGAATGTATACTGCACACAGTGGATTGGGTGTGTATATTTATATGAATGTATAGTGCACACAGGTGATTGGGTGTGTATATTATATCAATGTCTACAACACACAGCGGATTGTGTGTGTATATTATATCAATGTCTACAACACACAGCAGATTGTGTGTGTATATTATATCAATGTATACTGCACACAGCGGATTGTGTGTGTATATTATATCAATGTATACTGCACACAGCGGATTGTGTGTGTATATTATATCAATGTATACTGCACACAGCGGATTGTGTGTGTATATTATATCAATGTATACTGCACACAGCAGATTGTGTGTGTATATTATATCAATGTATACTGCACACAGCGGATTGTGTGTGTATATTATATCAATGTATACTGCACACAGCGGATTGTGTGTGTATATTATATCAATGTATACTGCACACAGTGGATTGTGTGTGTATATTATATCAATGTATACTGCACACAGCGGATTGTGTGTGTATATTATATCAATGTATACTGCACACAGCCTATAATAGTGATGGCTGCTGCAAATAGCAGTGTAATGGCAGTGGATAAAAAATTTACACTCAGCTCATCCTACTATTATTTTTATTGGATTATCTGCAATTTTTCACACTTTTTATTCTTCTACAAAAATTTTACTGTCATTTTAGTAACTAGAGACAGATAACTTTAAATGCATTTTGTTTTAAATTGCCAACTGATAACCTTACATGACCTTGAACTTAATGTTAAAACTGATAACCTAAAATGACCTTGAATTTAATACAGATTTTGATGGATCAAATTGGCCCCAGTACTGTTCCTAAAACAGTAGGTCAGTAATACCAGCTATAACAGAATCACCATAATCAAGGTCCATCAATGTTGAAAACTTCATATATTTGTATCTATTTCAAAACAATGACCATTTATTTATAATTCAAAAATCGAAGAATGTGTCCATGGGACACGGATGCCCCCGCTAAATGAAGTCCCAAACAGGAAGTAGTTGTCCGGCAGGTCTGAAAGTTGCTTAGGACATACAACTTATGATACTGAACCACCCTGCCAAATTTCAAATTGTTCTCATGTACGGTTTCTGAGAAAAGCTTGACAGAAATTCGTACATACGGACGGACGTATTTACGTACAAATGAAGTCCCAAACAGGAAGTAGTTGTCCGACAGGTCTGAAAGTCGCTTAGGACGTACAACTTGTGATACTGAACCACCCTGCCAAATTTCAAATTGTTCTCATGTACGGTTTCTGAGAAAAGCTTGACGGAAATTTGTTCGGACGTACAGACGGACGGACGGACGGACGGAAGGACAGACGGACGGATGGACATGAGTAAAACTTTATGCCCCCCGACATGTCGTCGCGGGGGCATAAAAACAGTAAAATCTCAAATCAGATCAAATAATAGAGATTAATATTTTGCACAAGTTTATATTCCAATATATATTTGTAAAATTGTTGATTTGGATTAGGACACAGGACCTGATGGACAGGTAAGTATATGGTTGTTTACACAGGACATTATCTAGGGCGGCACAACATATAAGACAGTGTATATATACATATGTAAACATGGAAGGACAGTGTATATAGCTCATATAAATCTATCTATATTTTTCTATTAGACCACTGTCACCTTAGTAAAGATAAACATAACCCTCTGTAAGATTCTACATTTCAACTTTGATATTTTTAACCTCATTTAGCAAAGAAAGCCTCTTTTTTAATTATTTGACATCATCTGTCATTTTAAATACCTCCTGGGTGATGCTCAAAATTTGTAATTAAATGCAGATATTTAAGCAACAATACAGGCTTCTATATATTCTTCATGCTTGGGATGCATAAGGACATTCAGGGTTATAGTCTGGATGGAGGGTATTAGGTTTAATAGAAATGCTTGGGATGCATAAGGACATTCAGGGTTATAGTCTGGATGGAGGGCATTAGGTTTATTAGAAACATAAGAACTGGGTGTTTCTACAAAACATGTAACTGTGTTGGTTTTAGGCGGACATGTAACAACATATGTACTAGATCATTAGAAAGTGTAAACAATATTGCCCCAATATGGTTGATTAAATAAAAACCATCAAAAGTACAATATTATGGATATGTCCTGTTAAATAAAAACCATCAAAAGTACAATATTATGGATATGTCCTGGGACATTGTTAAAAAAATGCAAACGTCTCATATAATATTTCAAAAATAAAAAATAAAACTGGAAAAGTCTCTGTACCAACTGGTGCTAATGGTCCTGTTAAATCCAAAGGAAATGAAACTTCTAATATAAAGATGTAAAATCTGTGACATTTATGCTAATTATTTATATAAGATGACTTAATATGTATTAGTGCTGCACTTTCAGCAATGTTCAACAATTCTCAAAGCAGACAGTAACACAGCTTGAATAAGTATACAAAAAATGATTGTCATCTGCTAATAAGTATACAAAAAATGTCTTCTGCTAATGGTTGGTGTTTCCTTCCCAAAAAACTGTATGCTATTACATAGCCATGTGGATATAGCTGAAAAATTTAAACAAACTGAATGAGTTAATCAGGTGCACCTATTTTGTAGCAATTACTAGTAACTAAGTGGGGCACATCCTGCACTATAGTAACTACCTTAAACTTCAAGGAGTGAAAAAATTAATTGACATGATTAATAAAACAATTGGTTTAACACATGTTAACCTCAAAATTATAAAAATATCCTTAACAACAGCCAATCAAGCCTAACACATTCAAATTTGCTCTAGATTTGAAATTCGACAGTATTTTGATATGACAGAGTATATGGGCATTCTTCCAATCACAGCTTTGAGGCTTACAGTCGATACATTCTGTTTGACCAGACAACACATGACAAGACAAAATTATTTGGGATTTTGATGACGCACATAATAATCACAAAGCATACCGATAAGACCAGGGCTCTGTTAATATGGAATACTTAGGGAATATTCCTGATAAAGCCTTAAGGTGTGACCTTTCAAAAAGCCCCCTGATAAAACTGACAGATCACTGGGTACTAGTACATTATCTGGTTACACACAATGAACAATTGAAACAAATGTTTAATTTTGGCATTCCACAGCAGGGTAGCCATGTTACCTGTGTTTCTGACAGGTAATACTCACATGTTGTATAACTTATTACAGATTTTATACCTGATATGTCCGATATTGGAATTTTATACAAGTTTAATTGAACTACTGCAGTGCAATTCAGTTGATATATTAAATAAAAGTGCAGTTTATAGAAAGTGAACAAACTCATTAAAAAAATCCTTAATGTGGTTTATTATTTATTTGATAAGTTCAAGTAAATTGATATGATTATATTTGTAACAATATTTCATTATCAGAATTAATTTTCAACAAAAACAAAGAATATTCAATTTTTGTTGCTATTTTACAATGACTACAGTGTCACTAACAATCAAATGTTTATTAAGGTAAGATACAGTAAGATATGGTCAAATGTTTTTTCTTAATGTTGTGTTTCCTTACTTTTTATTTTGCATAATAAATTTTGCAGTAATTAAACCATATAAAATATAAATTACACTAACTTTAAGTAATCCATGTTTGATGAGCATTGCATGACCCACTTGATTTCTCACCAGTAGCAAGATCGCTAGATTTATTTGTCTGAATAGTGTTTAACACCACTTTCTTTATGTCCAGTTTTTATTGAGGAGGAAGCTAGATTGCCCAGAAAACCTGACCTGCGGTAGGGAAACTGGCAATCCTTGTCAATTAAGACTGGATGTGTACACCCTGCCTGTAGTTAGACCCGAACCAGCAACCTTTGATTTGACAGACCAAGAGTAGATTACCAACTACCTTAACACTACTCGTCCACAGAGGCCTTTACATTTTTTGGTGATATATGTCTTAACTGCCCACTTTATGTTTCACCAGTGGAAAAAAAATCCTTAGGCAATATATCATATATCAAAAAGGCCTAGATATCTAATCATTGGCAAAAAATATACCCTTAGGCAATTTAGCATGTTTGAAAGGCCCACTTGATATCTCAACTGTGGCAAAATAAAAAATCCTATGATTAAAAGTCACCAGTGGCTAAAATTTCACCATCAGGCAATATATGTTAACATTATTTTTCTATCAACATCACATTGACTTTTGAGTCTATTTTTGTGCCATTCATCAATATATTTTCATGGATAACTCAGCTGACAGGGGTATTTTCATTTCAAGCATGTGACTTCTTTTTCACACAAACATTACCCTATAGATTGATGCTATTAGAGCTAAAATCTGGACTAAAATAATCTTAAATTTCTACTTTCCAGCAAGTCCAATCAAACAAGAAACAAATCTATACTGTAAAATAGTTATTACTGAATTTTTGTAAAATAATGCATATCCTTTTGCATATAAGTGCAAATTAACTGATAATTACTAGTAACCATTAGCAACTTCATAAATAATTGTAAATAAATATTTTAAATAGTAACTTATCTGTACCATTTTAATTTTTTTTAATCAAAATTTGAATTGGATTTTTAAGCACGATCAAAGAACTTTCTAACAACCTATCCTTTCCTTGATCAAGATAAAGAGGAATTTTCTTGGTACCATTTTCTATTTTTCCAATCAACTTGTATTATAATATTATTAATAAAATTTAAAGCCATATATGACATATAGCTACATTTTAGAGTGTCCGAAAACTCAGTTGTTGACAGAAATAAAATAATGAAGGATATAACTTAATCTATGTAGGGTACTTTGTCTGCTTGATGAACAATATCAAAAAGACATAATATATCCTTTGTTATATGTTTAAAACATTTTATCTGGCCTTGTTATCAGATTTGGTGCACGCTTTAAGATTTTGGTGGAACACTTGTGAAGTAATAAATACAGCTTATCATAAATCGGTTGATAATAAATTCTTCTTAAAGTGTTCCAAAACCACCTTGATTGTAACAAAAAAACTTGTTTACTACAAAGGTCAAGATAAATGCTTAAATAAAATCAGGGAAGCACTCTTTGTCTAACTATAGTTAAAAATTAGTATTAGCAAATTTTCACTTGTGCTGAAACCTATCTAATCAATGTTTGGGAATCAAAAAGGCAACAATCTGAAATTATGGTTCAACGACTTAAAACAAACTTCATGATCCTCAGACATAGCAGCAGACATTAAATACAGCAACAATCTGAAATTATGGTTCAACGACTTAAAACAAACTTCATGATCCTCAGACATAGCAGCCGACATTAAATACAGCAACAATCTGAGCTAATGGTTCAACAACTTAAAACAAACATCATGATCCTCAGACATAGCAGCCGACATTAAATACAGCAACAATCTGAGCTAATGGTTCAACGACTTAAAACAAACTTCATGATCCTCAGACATAGCAGCAGACATTAAATACAGCAACAATCTGAGCTAATGGTTCAACGACTAAAAACAAACTTCATGATCCTCAGACATAGCAGCAGACATTAAATACAGCAACAATCTGAGCTAATGGTTCAACGACTTAAAACAAACTTCATGATCCTCAGACATAGCAGCCGACATTAAATACAGCAACAATCTGAGCTAATGGTTCAACAACTTAAAACAAACTTCATGATCCTCAGACATAGCAGCCGACATTAAATACAGCAACAATCTGAGCTAATGGTTCAACAACTTAAAACAAACATCATGATCCTCAGACATAGCAGCCGACATTAAATACAGCAACAATCTGAGCTAATGGTTCAACAACTTAAAACAAACGTCATGATCCTCAGACATAGCAGCAGACATTAAATACAGCAATAATCTGAGCTAATGGTTCAACAACTTAAAACAAACTTCATGATCCTCAGACATAGCGGCAGACATTAAATACAGCAACAATCTGAGCTAATGGTTCAACGACTTAAAACAAACTTCATGATCCTCAGACATAGCAGCAGACATTAAATACAGCAACAATCTGAGCTAATGGTTCAACGACTTAAAACAAACTTCATGATCCTCAGACATAGCAGCAGACATTAAATACAGCAACAATCTGAGCTAATGGTTCAACAACTTAAAACAAACTTCATGATCCTCAGACATAGCAGCCGACATTAAATACAGCAACAATCTGAGCTAATGGTTCAACAACTTAAAACAAACGTTATGATCCTCAGACATAGCAGCAGACATTAAATACAGCAACAATCTGAGCTAATGGTTCAACAACTTAAAACAAACATCATGATCCTCAGACATAGCAGCCGACATTAAATACAGCAACAATCTGAGCTAATGGTTCAACAACTTAAAACAAACGTCATGATCCTCAGACATAGCAGCAGACATTAAATACAGCAACAATCTGAGCTAATGGTTCAACAACTTAAAACAAACTTCATGATCCTCAGACATAGCAGCAGACATTAAATACAGCAACAATCTGAGCTAATGGTTCAACGACTTAAAACAAACTTCATGATCCTCAGACATAGCAGCAGACATTAAATACAGCAACAATCTGAGCTAATGGTTCAACAACTTAAAACAAACTTCATGATCCTCAGACATAGCAGCCGACATTAAATACAGCAACAATCTGAGCTAATGGTTCAACAACTTAAAACAAACGTTATGATCCTCAGACATAGCAGCCGACATTAAATACAGCAACAATCTGAGCTAATGGTTCAACGACTTAAAACAAACTTCATGATCCTCAGACATAGCAGCAGACATTAAATACAGCAACAATCTGAGCTAATGGTTCAACAACTTAAAACAAACTTCATGATCCTCAGACATAGCAGCCGACATTAAATACAGCAACAATCTGAGCTAATGGTTCAACAACTTAAAACAAACGTTATGATCCTCAGACATAGCAGCCGACATTAAATACAGCAACAATCTGAGCTAATGGTTCAACAACTTAAAACAAACATCATGATCCTCAGACATAGCAGCCGACATTAAATACAGCAACAATCTGAGCTAATGGTTCAACAACTTAAAACAAACTTCATGATCCTCAGACATAGCAGCAGACATTAAATACAGCAACAATCTGAGCTAATGGTTCAACAACTTAAAACAAACATCATGATCCTCAGACATAGCAGCAGACATTAAATACAGCAACAATCTGAGCTAATGGTTCAACAACTTAAAACAAACGTCATGATCCTCAGACATAGCAGCAGACATTAAATACAGCAACAATCTGAGCTAATGGTTCAACAACTTAAAACAAACATCATGATCCTCAGACATAGCAGTCGACATTAAATACAGAAAAAGGCTGTTGAATCTTATCAAATGTAATATATGATAGGTATCCGAATTTTTTTGAATTTGTGGAAAACCAGCACTCAATTGCTAGATTGTCCCCTAAAGATTGATTCTATTACTTGCAAAAAAAATAGGATTAAAAATGAATTAAGTATTTTTTTTCTATTACCTGTAAAGTAAGTAGGTTGATTATCAACATTGACTTTAAATAGAAATTCAAGCATTTATGGATTCCATTCCATAAATGTGAATTGCTTCAGTACACACCGATTTGTTGATTCGGTAAATCATTTTCATAACCGTTGTAGAACAATGACGATGTCATGTCTAAAAATTATTCATTAAATATACAGAAGTTACTTTTCATGTTCTGAAAATTGTGCATACAAATTAATGCTATTAAACTTGAAATTCCTATCCATTTTATTTACTCAATAGGAAATCACATTTTCGTTATCAGTAGATCTTAAAATCGACTAATTTGAATGACGTGAGAGAAGTTCCGTTAATTTGTTGTGGTAACACAGCATCTTAACAAACACAATACAATTGATGGAGGTTTTCAGCTAATGGATAAAACAATCTCTCAACTGAAGCTTAAAAGAAATCTTCTTTAATAAAAGTGTAATACAAGCAAATGTAATGATTAACACTTGAAACTAAACAAGAGACAGTGCAGAATAAAAATCTTTATACACATCATTATATATTATTTAATATGATGTTTTCAAAGAAAAATGTATGCTTGACAACACAGCTAACAATGTGAACCTGGATATGAGGTAATCACAACTCCATTTTTACAACTACTCACCACACATTTATTTCACTATAATAACTTATATACTTTACCAGTAGAAATTTAGCATATTTGAAAAACATACTTAAAAATGACAACACAATTTCACAGGAAATTTAAATGTAAACAAAATTAAAATACAAAGACAAATACCCTTAAGGAAACAATGCAAACTCTTTAAACAATAAGTACTACCAAGTTGTTGAACTTCTGCATAAGAAAGTTGATCAACCTGTATGCAAAGTTTAAACTTCACTAGAAATAACCGGCTTTCAAACACAAAACAGAATTACAGAACCTCTTTACGTATTTATTGTAATGGATCTTCTCAATTGTTCTATTATAATTATTTATTAGACATTTCAACAACAAAAAATTGCTCAAAATGTATTTACCGGTAGTCATTTAATAGGACAATATAATTTTTGTAGCCTCCAATTAAAATGAAAAATAATGGATATTTTCAATGGTTTCATAGCATATATATATATTTTTTTTAATGGATCTCCCCTAGGAAAAGTATACTCTACTACCTTGTAGACATAATTTAATTAGAAATACTCAATCGATGCATTTTAGTTAAGACAAATAAAAACTCAAAGTTTTAATGATTTTAAACTTCATCTCATCTGTAGTTCATTAAAGAAACTATGTTTCACTGAAGTAGAACAAACAATAATTTGTTCATACCTTGCTTCATCAATTACTAATTACAAGAAAGTAATTAGTGTTTTTATCTAAAACCTCTAACAAATGTGAAATATTTCATTTTTTTCTTGTTTCAGCCAACAGTTGCTGGATAAATAATGTTCTATTACCAGATGTCATTCAAATTATAAACACAATGCAGCCCTTTTTACTGGTTCTATATAAAATGTCCTATGTTGAAATCACATGACGTAAATCACATAAGCAAAAACATAATGAGCAAAATATGTAAAATTGTGTTTGTCAATTGCTTTAAATCATTTATCTCTGACAACAAATCAATCCTATTTATTACAAACAATTATTCTAATAAATAATTTGAGTGTCGTACGTTACTTTTTAAATCCTATTGCAAAGTAAATGCAAACATGAACCAAAACGTTTATTTCCAAAACTTTTGTCCAATCATAACTCAGAGATTCATATGATTAATTAATTAGGTCAAAAAAGAAAAGATTGATTAAAAATTAACCTTTTAACAATTAAAACAAGATTACAGCAGTTCCAATTCCATATGTAAAGTTTTGTTGTAGAGATAAAATGCTTCTAAATAATAACTGAACAACACAATAAAATTTCCCATTCTTTGGGTGTGTAAGTTAAACCTTTAAGTGGACTTTATTTAAAACACACAGGAACACAAAAAACCAACAACTACCACATATTTACTCAACCTGTATAACTTCCACAAGTGAACTATATCAATAAATACTGTATATACAAATAGTTTTATATTATTCTTATGGTGTACATGGTGGACCGTATATATAAATAGTGTTAAAAATCTAATTCTAACAGTGTTGGGCTTAATTTGTAGACTTATATATAAAAATTTGATATTAACCTGTATTTCTGATGTTTCAGAAATCCGCTGGATAGATATATTATATGGTTGTCACAATACTTAATATATATAACAATTTCTCTTCTTTTAAAACAACTTATGATATTATTAGAATAAATACTGTTTGTACTTAAAAATGATAATTGTTAATAATTATAATAACGCCTTGCTGCTTTCAGAGACTGAGAGCTTAAAGTAGTTGACTATTTATCACTTGTATAACCCCATCACCAGACAGGGTGTGGTGGACGCCAAACCTAAATGACAAGACACAGGGCTTGTGGGTTTACCCCATCACCAGACAGGGTGTGCTGGATGCCAAACCTAAATGACAAGACACAGGGCTTGTGGGTTTACCCCATCACCAGACAGGGTGTGCTGGACGCCAAACCTAAATGACAAGACACAGGGCTTGTGGGTTTACCCCACCACCAAACAGGGTGTGCAGGACTCCTAAATGACAAGACACTACTGGGGTTGTGGGTTTACCCCATGATCAGACAGGGTGTGCTGGACTCCAAAACTAAATGACAAGGATTGATAGTTTTCCAGGCTACTTGTTTCCTTCTTCAATAAAAATTAAAGGCCATGATAACAGAAACTACTGCTGTCCAAAATTATCTTGGTCAACCAAAAATATTTTCAAATGTTAAGTTTTTTAATGCAGTGAGGATGGTTTATTACTTTAAGAAATTTTTCAAGAAGACACAAAATGACAGATAACTTAAAAAATTCAATTTAATAGATAACTGTATTGTATTTGAAGATTTTCTGGTATCAGTTGGTGATTTGATGGCCGGAAATTGAGCTAACTGGTGACACGCAGAAACAGCCAGCAAACGGGGCGATCAAATCACCAATTCATGCCAGCAAATCTTCAACTGCATTCTAGTTATCTCAATTCTAATGCCATGGCAATAAACAACTTAATCAACAGACTAAAATGGGAAATTTTTATTTACTGGAAATAACATCTGATGTCATCATTTTCTTATGATGACATCAATAGTGGAATTGAAGCCATGAAATTTTTCACATTGTCCAATCACAATAGATGTTACATCAAGAATTGCTAAAAAATTCAATTTATTATTTTGTTTTTTTGCTAAAGCAAGAAATTTACCAATAGAAAATTATTAACAATCATTTATAATCATTTAAAAAGTAGTAACACAAAGAAAATTGTTTTTACTTTTTAATTATTTAATTAAATTGCCTAAATTGTTATAATTCAGAGTTAAAATTACGAAATCAAACTCTGGTGTTATATAAAACAGATATTTCCAACCAACAATGACAAATTATTGCACCAGTGTATTGATATAAAGTTATTTTATATTTTAAAGGCACCAACATCAACTAAAAACATATATAAGTAGACCCTTTGTTCTGACTGACAGTTTATTATGTAAACTTGTTTACAGCTAATTACGATTTTTACAAATATATTTATAATATTTTTCAGTAAAGTATCAAAGACAAAAGAATCTTAAATGAAGTAATTAATCAGTTTGTTAATATCGTCAAAAGTGGGTACAAGCATTTGTTGTTTTCTATGTCTACCTGTTTACCTTATAATAAACACCCAAAATTATAAATAAATGTCTACATTTTTTTCTTAGACACCACCGTTTGTTTAAACTTTAAATAAAATTTTTAATAAAAAGCTGTCAAATGCTATGAAAAAAAGAAGTTTAAATTTGAGTAAAAATACAATGAATTTTACAACCAAAAAACATTAACTTGTAAACAAAATAATACGTTGGTTATATATGAAATTATTGAAAGTTTAAAAAATTGCACTACATGTATCTTACATTATTCAGAAACAACTTATTATTTTGAAATAACTAGAGTGTAGCATGAACTACACAGTAAAAGACATGGAACCCACAATATTTGTATCCTAAATGTCCAGTAATATACGTCTATTGTTACGGTTTTTCATTCTTTTCATGAACGATCTATATTGTAAAATGGCATAAAAAATTTAAAGAAGAAATTTTCTAACTTATTGTAATACTCATATTATCAAAGATCAAAAGTGATCTATTTTTGATTTTAAAAACCTAGTAACTGTGTGAATAGAATATACAGGTACAAACAGATTTTGTGTTTAAAAACTTTAAACTTTTTATTTCCATAGTAAAAACTGATAAAGAAACATCAAAAATCTAATTATAAACACTTAAGATTAAATGTTCAAACGTTTAAAAGATTTCTAAGTTCATTTAACATTGAAATTCCTCAGAAGATAAAATTAAAATGGCTTACCAGAGTAAAATGTACAGGGAAGATTTCTTTTCCTAGGAAAATAGTATGGTGTAAAATGATGTAAATGATGAAAGGCTAGGCCACCGTGATGGTAGGCCCCTGTCCAGATTGGTTGCTGTACCAAGCAGTCCATTGTCATGATTTTGTTGTCCAGCCAGCTATAATTTAACCTTGGTGCATGGCCGTCGTCACTACTTCTTTACTACTCAGGTAATTATTAGCGTCTATAGATCCGTTAGGTCACGTGACTGGGTATTTAGCTCGTACCCGTAACAATATACAAACAAGTGAACCATACAATCTTACTTCTGGCACGGTATCAAATAATTTTTTTACTGATTTAATAGATAGATGTTCAAATACCCAACAACAAGAGACTTCAGTTAACAAAGATAAATATTTATATTAAATTGTACCCAGGTAAAAACAGGTCACCCATAACCCAATACACAAGTATATTCATTTCAACATTAAAATCAATACACTCCAACAAAATTGTAATTAATTTGATCAAAGGACTTAATGTCACCTCAAGCTAAAATGCTTATCTCTAAACATATCAAGAAAGTTTTATACAAATCATAATCTCCGTCAATTAAAAAAAAAACACCTTCAAACAGAAACAGAAAATAGGTTTTTTTATTTAATTTAATTTTTCATTAGACTGTATCCTAAAAATGTTGAGCAATAAACATCAATTTTTAATGTTTGTAAAACAAATTCTTTAAATAATTATTTTTTTAATCTCTAAAGCAGGGAACAATAATCTTATGTAATTGTGAAAATACTGTACATTTCTAAGAAATAATTTTAAAATGATGAAAGTTTGTTTTCCAAAAATATAGAACTGAAATAGACATCAATTTTCTAAAAAAAAATTGTTCCTAGTGTCTGCAGTGGTAGCAAAAGATGTTTGTCCTTCCAATATTAATGTCACGCTTACTATTAACTTTATCGTTAGGTCACATTAGTGTAAGTTTAATTTGAAGACAAATACTTGACATTCTGGATTATATCAAATCAAGAAGACATTCTCACAGTTAAGTCTGTATACTGAAAGCTTTGGAGTTCCAGAGAATTTTAAGTACTGAAAGCTTTCTGGAGAATTTTCTTTCATGAAAGCTTGGAAATCTGCAAAATTTTTATTATTAAAAAGTTGTGTGCACTAGTTCCTTGTATGAAAGGTTGCAAATCTGTAGTATTCTGGTTACTGAAAGCTTGGCTTTTTGGAGTAATGTCTTTCATGAAAGCTTGGCATTTTGGAGTAATGTCTTTCATGAAAGCTTGGCTTTTTGGAGTAATGTCTTTCATGAAAGCTTGGCTTTTTGGAGTAATGTCTTTCATGAAAGCTTGGCTTTTTGGAGTGATGTCTTTCATGAAAGCTTGTAATCAGTAGTACTTTGTTGATTGAAACTTTGACTTTCTATAGAGTAGTTTATTTAATGAAAGGTTTGCTGTTTGGAATTATTTGATTAATGAATGCTATGTCTTTCGCTAGTAGTCTTTTTAAATAAAAGTTTAGGCATTCTGAAGTATATTGTATACTAAACTCTTTGGCTTTTTAAAGAAGATTGTATCATAGACATGTTGGTATTATGAAGTAGTTTTTATGCTACAAGAATTGGCTTTCAAGAGGAGTTTGTGTTTTAGAAGTGTTAGGTGACATGGGTAGTTGGACTATGACAAACTTTGACCTTTTCTGGTAGTTTGTTTACTGAAAGCCACTGCTTTTCTGGTAGTTTGTTTACTGAAAGCCACTGCTTTTCTGGTAGTTGTTTACTGAAAGCCACTGCTTTTCAAAGTAGTTTGTATACTGAAAGTGTTGACAATTCCAAAGACAAAACCTTACAATTTACTCAATGACAAAAACAACAAAAAGGACGACTTTGCTGTTTTACTTTCTGAAATATAAGCCAAAAACTATCTATGGTCGGCTGTCAGGATTTGCGCAATTTTTTGGTACAGTACATCATAAGATGATGTGTGCAAATTTTCAAAGCAGTTCCTTATGATTTAAGAAAAGAAGATTTTTTTTTAAATCAATTTAAATTGATTTAAAAAAGTTCAAGTGGAATAACTCATAAACAGTTCATCAGACAATCTTGACTCTGAAGTAATTTTTTGAGCACTAATAGAGCTGAACAATTAAGCAATGATTTCTTTTTCTCTAGTTGTAATAATTTTCAACATTTTTAGGAAAATATAGAAAAAAAAATCAATTTTGACAATTAAGGGGTAATAACTCTTACAAGGGCTCATCTTACATGTTAAACTCAATGAATGAGAATGTCTCTTCCTATATCTGTTATACTTTTTGAACTATAAGCCTAAAACAGTATTTTGACCCTGTTCAATTTTAAGAATTTTGGTTCATCTGGGCCATGGTTTGTGCAAACTTGCCAGAGGACTTTTGACTGATGATGTGTACAAAGTTGCAAAGAAGTCCTTTCAGTGGTTTCAGAGGAGAAGATTTTTAAAAAATCAATTAAAATTGATTAAAAAAACCGTTCAAGGGGAATAACTCCTTAAGTTTATCAGACAATCTTGACCCTGAAGTCATTTTTGTAGCTGAAAAACCTTTTCTCTAATTTTCAAGATTTTGGGGACAAAATGGCCAAAGTCATCACTTTTGATGCTTAAAGGGCAATAACTCCTTAAATAAGTCATCATAAACCCCCCCCCCCCCCATCCACGTTTTATTTTTTGTCAAGGGGATCATGTTGGTTGGTCTGCGGTCATGATTTGTTCAAAGTTAGTGAGGACATTTTACTGATGATATGTGCAAGTTTAAAAGCAATCCCTGCAGTGATTTTGGAGAAGATTTTTAAAGAAAAGTTAACAACCATGACGAACAACAATGATGGACCCATAGTGATGGCAATAGCTCGCCACAGAAGTGAGCTCAAAATTCTTCAAAAATGTTGATTAACAGCAATAACTCCTATCAGGTACTATTAGACAATTTCTGAAGATTAAATGATTTGTAAGTTATTAAAGCTGTTTTTGACCTTAATTTTATAACACAAAAACTGATTTTGTTCAAATTCATCACTAAAGGACAATAGCTCCTATAAAGAGTCATCTGTCAATTTGGGCTAAGTAATGATTTTATGCCTTGCCTTGCTGATCATTTTTGCATTTTACAGTTTTTCTCTAGCTGTCATAGCATTTATGTTACAAGGCAAAAGCTAAAAATTTCACACAAAAATTTGTTTTTAACAGCAATAACTCCTATAAGGAGTCTTATGACAATTTTCATACAATAAAATGATTTGTATGCCTTGTTCTTCTGATTATGTTTGTTATTTACAGTTTTACTGTATGCATTACAGTTTTTAATTTCTAACACAAAAACCAGTAATTTTGTCTAAAATCATCATTAAAGGGCAATAACTCCTATAACGAGTTATCTGACAATTTCAGAAAAATTAAGTGAATTGTAAGATGCATTGCTGAGTATATTTGTCAAAACTGGACAGGTTAAAGAATTTTACTACCATAGAGTCTGCATGGAATACTATCAGTAATAAATGGAAAGTCAAACATGTTAATATATCATCCTATATGCCCTTACTCATTGTTGGAAAAAGTAAACAAATATTGAGGTAGTAAAAGCATATGTGAAAATGGGATTAAAAAACAGAAAAAATAAAAATCATTTAAGACATGCTGCTTTTCTTATTTCAGTGGCCGAGTGGTTAAGGTAGTTCGTCTACTATTGATCACATGGTCTGTCAACACTGAGGTTTCAGGTGTACTTGACTCCAATCTTAATTGACAAGATTGCCAGTTTTCCTACCGAAGGTCAGGGGTTTTCTCCTGGTACTCTGGCTTCCTCCCTCAATAAAAACTAGACGCCATGAAATAGCTAAAAAATTGCTGAAAGTGGCATTAAACATCATTCAAACAAACAGACAAACAATATTTATGTGATAAAGTTAGACCAAATTTAGTGACAAAAGACATAGTTACAAAAATTACATGCCATCATAGAAAAGAAATGTTGGTGTTTTAACACCAGATCAACACATTACAATAAGGATATGTCAACACAAAATATTTAACTTAGTTTTAAGCTAAGAAGATCAGTTTTCTAACAATTTTTAACGAACTGGATCATTAATCCAGATATTCAACCATCAAAATATGACATATTTCATTCATGACCAAAATGACAACAATTGACCGAATATAATAGATCTAAACAAAGATTTTAAAGAATGTTATTATGAACAAAAGAAATCCAGGCTTGTCTGGTTTAGTTATTAGTACATATGTTTGATTTTATTTCTGTGATTTTACTGGTATACATATAAGATTGTTTGTTTTAATAATAATAAGTGTAGATATTCACAGCTTTTTTTTATTATTTTGGTTTTTAACATTAGTTTTCAGTTTTATCAAAGTAATGAGTTATTGTGGCAGACAAACAGAAGGGAGACAACCCTTGATCCATACCTAAAGTAGTACAACATAGATCCTCGTTTTCAGTTGTACAAATATATCTGTTCTACATGTCACAGCGATTGTATTATATTAAGACACAAGACAATTATTAAACTTTTTAATTTGTATTCAGTAACATTTGAGAGACACTTTTATTTCAATTCAGTAATATTTGAGACACTATTTCAATTCAGTAATACTTTAGACACAATTTTAATTCAGTAAACCTCTGATACACTAATATTTCAATTCAGTAACATATGAGACACTCTTCTTCAATTCAGTAACATTTGAGACACTATTTCAATTCAGTAACATCTGAGACATATTTATATTTCAATTCAGTAACTTGCAACTGAGACACTTATACTTCAATTCAGTAACATTTGAGACTTATTTATATTTCAATTCAGTAACATCTGAGACATATTTATATTATATTTCAAATCTGTTTTTGTTGTTTGTTTGTTTGACGGTGTTTAACGCCACTTTCAGCAATTTTTCAGCTATATCATGGCGTCCAGTTTTTATTGTGGGAGGAAACCGGAGTACCCGGAGAAAACCCCAGACCTGCGGTAGGAAAACTGGCAATCCTTGTCAATTAAGATTGGAGTCGAGTACACCCTGCCCACAGTGAGAATCGAACCCGCAATCTCAGTGTTGACAGACCACGTAATCAATAGTAGACGAACTACCTTGACCACTCGGCCACCGAGGCCCCCAGTAACATCTGTTTGTTTGTTTGTTTGTTTGAATGGTGTTTTAACGCCACTTTCAGCAATTTTTCAGCTATTTCATGGCGTCCAGTTTTTATTGGGGGAGGAAGCCGGAGTACCCGGAGAAAGACCCCAGACCTGCGGTAGGAAAACTGGCAATCCTTGTCAATTAAGATTGGAGTCGAGTACACTGTGCCTGCAGTGAGAATCGAACCCGCAATCTCAGTGTTGACAGACCACGTAATCAATAGTAGACGAACTACCTTGACCACTCGGCCACCGAGGCCCCCAGTAACATCTGAGACATATTTATAATTCAATTCAGTAATATTGAGACACTATTTAAATTCAGTAACATTTGAGACACATTTTCAATTCAGTAACATCTGAGACACACTGCTAATGTTTGAGTTTTAGACTACATGTTATATAGTTCACTCATTTTACCACTGCATACTCTTGAAGAATTTGTTCCTTGCTTTGTATTAATGCAGAAAAAAAGCACTTAACTAGCAAACTTATATAATAAAGTACACAGAGTATAGTTTTTATCTGGCTACTATACATTTATATGATTAAGTTACTATGATATCACTTAAAAATAGCAAAAAGAGGAGTTAAAGGTCAATTATTCATTTCCTAGAATGGCAATGTTCCCTTATAAAAAGGAACATGGCAGATCATTGTATCTTTCCACATTTTTGCAGAATTTGTAATCATTTCATAATGACTTTATATAATGTACATGTATAGATAATGGTACAGACAAAAACACTTTAATACCAAAAAGATCACTTGATATATATGTTTTAGCATACATTGATTAAAAAGTAGAATGATATCGATGTTTATAGATTTACATGTATAACTGAAAAGATATTAGTGATCAAAAACTTCATTTGCTTTTTAAACCAATACATAAAATGTTTCTAATCCACCAACAAATCCCAAATGCAAATTTCCATATGGCAATGACAAACATACAAAGTTTGAACAAGGTTCTGTTTAAACAGGAGTATTGAGTTGGGGGAAGTATTTTACATTCTGTGCTGACAACAGAGTGTCCTTGGTCAACTTCTACTAAACTTTATGTTAGAAACAAAGAATATTAACTCAAGAATTATTCCACTCTAACAGCATTGTGATAAATAAAAATACAATGATTGAAAGAGACTGTATATATAAATCAAAACAGGGGACATACATGTATATGTGAGCCAACTCATATACCAAGACCTTATCGAGAAATCAAAACATATCAAAAATCACAAGAAATAAAAGATGGATCAAATCAACTTGAAACAGATGGATCATATTCTGTTTGTAGCAACTGTCATATATGCCAAACATGATCAAGCGATATCACAAAAGTATTTGCAAATTCATTCCAGAATATGGGGGTTCAAAAATACTGAATTACCACTAAATATAAGAATTTTGAAACCATCTGCTGTTAAATAATACAATAAAGACATGTGTACTCTGATACCCATTTATGTACATAATACATCTATATTGAGCCTTATTTAAACATCTCCAATTAAATCAACTAAAACTGTAAGAAAGCCTTTTAAAAAGTAAATAGTAAACTTCCTTCCACAGAATGAGAAAGCACAAATCCTAAACCACTCCCGGCAATTATCATGTTGAGATCAAGTGTTTATTTATAGAAACAATCATATCCTATCAATCAAGATTGAATAGATAGGATGAATACCTGTTATGTATTAACCATATATAGATTTAATAACAAATATTGTCCTTGTAGACTGGTTTCTATAGTTCTATATACTTAAACTTGGTCAACTGTCAGAACGTTTTCTAAAAATATGCATTTTAAAAAAATTTTAACAACAGAATTATTTTGCAAAACATAATAAGTTTTTCCAACAGCTGACAACAGCTTATGAACTCTGTCATCAATACTTAGAGTATTAAAGAGACCCATATTTTCAGCTGTATTAAAACCACTTAATAATGTCAATGTTTATGATTATTAATTTTATTGTTCATTATCTGCAATTTTTACTTCTGATCATTTTACCAAATTTAACAAATAAATGTTGGATAAAGACTTTTTCTGCAAAAAGTACAATGAAGTCGTGACTGAAATCACTAAAAAGATGATAACATAGGTCAAAATACACAGATTGGACTATATATATTAAATATAAGTTGTATCAGAATAACTTAAATATTAAGGTTTTTTTTATTTTTGGATACTTTCATGAACCAACATATCAATATCTTTCCTTTTTTTAAATTTATTTTATTCCCCATTGTTTGAAATCCTTTTATCCTTAGTGTAATGCATAACAGTTATAAAAAAAGTTAAAAATAATGTCAACTTTTCCCACAAATACATCCTTATCATCATAACAATAACATCTTATTTATACATGTGCATTGTACTTCTCATGGAAACATTACATAATTGTAATGCATTCATGCAGAAATGCATCAGATACACCTTTAATCAGGCTTTATAAAGGCATTCTTAGAAGTCATATGTTAAAAGACTTCAAAAATAGGCAGCTAGACTTGTCATAAGTCAATTGAATTTGTTTGCTATTAGAGAGATACAAACTTATTATCAACATTTTATATACTATTCACACTGTGACTATCCACAATAGAAAATGTTGATAATAAATTTGTATTTCTCTAATAGCTAACATATTCAAAGGGAGTTTAGGCAAGTCTAATTGGGAGCCAGCTTATCTTCAAGTTAATGATGATCAATAACTGTTAAAGTCAATTTGCAATAGTTCAGTAGTTTCTATAAATATCAATATATACATTTTTTTACATTTACAGTACTACAATGTTAATTATAATTTATTTATATGGTCTAAATCTGATCATAATTAAAGAAGATGAACTTTATGTGTGAGAACAACAGTTATGCCATTTTCTATTTTTTCTGAAGTCTTAGAATAAATATCAAACTGATGGTAAAATTATTTTATTTATAATGAAATTCCCTTAACATTTTTTATATTTACTATAGACATATCATACCTATACATGTACTACCATTTCAATTTATTATCATTTATAATGTAAGTACAAAGTTTCAACATAAATGAAGTAGTCAAAATAATGTAATTCAAACTTTTAACAAGGGAGGTAATTCTACAAAATTGCAACTTTTTCTATTTTTGAAATATACATTTTTTCTCTGATAGACATTAAGTCAAATGCGAACATTCTTGTTTCCTACATGAAAACATGCATTATAATACCGGTATTAAAAATCCCAAAAGATTTCATTCAACAGAATTTTGTAAAGTAATTGTTATAATGCTTTCTTATTCACTTCACTGTTAAATCTACTGGAAAATAAGAAAGTCTGTTGCTAAAGCCTGCCATGTTAAACTCTGGGACCTTTACATTTTAGTTTTGTTGCTCAAGCCAGCCAAATTAAGCTCTTGTACCTTAACATTTTAGTTTTGTTGCTCAAGCCAGCCAAATTAAGCACTGAAACCATCACTTTTTAGTTTGTATTGTAAATAATTCTATATAAGAAACTAACTATATGAAACTTATTTCATTGTTATGTGACTGACCCCCTTAAATCCTTGCTTTCTCTACAATTGTTACTTACTATACATAAATACATTTTTTTCTGTTATAAAAGTACATATGTATATAAGACATGCCTAGTCTACTTTATAATGAAGCAGAGTTGGAAGTACATATGTATATAAGACATGCCTAGTCTACTTTATAATGAAGCAGAGTTGGCAGTACATATGTATATAAGACATGCCTAGTCTACTTTATAATGAAGCAGAGTTGGCAGTACATATGTATATAAGACATGCCTAGTCTACTTTATAATGAAGCAGAGTTGGCACACTGCTGATCGGACACACTAAGCTTTTTTTTAATTCTTAATAACATAACAAAGTTTTTGTTATGTTATAAAATAGCCATCTTAAGTACAAAAATAACTATTTCCAAACATTAAAATGCATAACAGGGGCCTTGGTGGCTAAGTGGTAAAGAAAGACTATAAATCTATAATTTTACACAGTCAACATTGAGACTGTGTATTCAAATCTTTGCTGCAGGAACAAGCGTGCTTGCCTCAAACCTTTATTGACAAGGATTGCCAGTTTTCCTCCCAAAGGTCAAGGATTTTGACCTGACCAAATAAAACTGTGCCAGAGTTGAGCCAAAAAATTCCTGTAAACAGTGTTAAACTGAATTCAAACAAACAAATATAAATAATAAATAATATATATCTATACAGATAAATCTTATTTACTACCTAAAAGTTGTCTTAAATTAGTGAGAGTTTCAATATAAACACGTTACCAAAGAGTTAATTATATATTTGTAAATAAGATTTATTGAATGAAAGAAGTCAGGCTTTACTCTTCCATAGTTTCTGTTAATACTAGGTTAAATCATTATTATAAAGGACAATTACAATTAGGAGATAACTGTATTGTATTTGAAGATTTGCCGGCATCAATTGGTGATTTGATGGTCGGAAATTGAGTTTTATTGGCGACGCGTAAGCGGAGCCAGTAAACCGATATTTCGGACCATGAAATCACCAATTGATGCCGGCAAATCTTCAAATAAAATACAGTTATCTCCATTCTAATGCTACGGCAATAAAAAATGATGGCAATAAATTAACTGATTAATATTGGAATTTTGTATTTTCCGGAAATAACGTCTGCGCTTGCGTTAAAATCTGACGGCATCAATCATGGAATTGATGCCATGAAATTCTTCACGTAATCCAATCAGAATTGACGTTACATCAAGAACTGCATTAGAATTCAGGTTGACATGTCATTCAACTTGGTCACAATATAGATAAGTTTTTCCTTTATCTAAAGCAAAAATATATACATTAACAGCAAATAATATATTTAAGGTCTTATAAGCAAAACTTAAGAAAACTTAATTAATTGAAGTGAAACCTACATTAAACACATACAATGTAGATTTTCAAATAATTCAACAATAAATTTTCAATAAGAAATGTCAAATTTAATATAACCTATATCAGGGCTCATGCTAAGACAGAGTTGTAGAAAAAGACCCACTTTCTATGGCTGAAAGGGAGAAGTGGGGGTACAAATGGGATAAGTTACATTATATGTTGTGTAGGAGCTTTTGTTGATATGTCAAGATATAATTGCTCTCGTAAAAAAAGGTTAAAATTGTAATGCCGATAACATGTTTTTTTATAAAAATTTAGGGCACTTATAGTGGAAGGCATCAACATTTGAAACGAAATAGCACTGCTTAATACAAGTGTGGACACAGAAAAACGTCTCGCCTGCATTCTGCATCAGTAACGAAAAAAAATTTCGTCATAAGAATTACATAAATAGCATTAAATATCAGCAGCAGCCTGTATACAAAATATTGTCACCATATCCTGCATAGTTACAGGGAAACAGCCGTAACCCAAAAACTTTAACCTTAGTCACTGGACCGTGAAATTGAGGTCAAGGTCAGGTGGAACTTACCAGACAGTCATGTACTATTCATCAGCAACCTATACACCAAATATTGTCATCCTACCATGTGTAGTTACAGAGGAACTGTCGTAACCCAAAAACTTTAACGTAGTCGCTGGACGGCGAAATTGAGGTCAAGGTCAGGTGATACTTACCAGACAGTCATGTACTAGTCATCAGCAACCTATATACCAAATATTGTCATCCTACCATGCATAGTTACAGAGGAACTGTCCTAACCCAAAAACTTTAATGTAGTCGCTGGACCGTGAAATTGAGGTCAAGGTCAGGTGACACCTACCAGACAGTCATGTACTAGTCATCAGCAACCTATACACCAAATATTGTCATCCTACCATGCTTGTTACAGAGGAACTGTCGTAACCCCAAAACTTTAACGTAGTCGCTGGACCGTGAAATTGAGGTCAAGGTCAGGTGACACCTACCAGACAGTCATGTACTAGTCATCAGCAACCTATACACCAAATATTGTCATCCTACCATGCGTAGTTACAGAGGAACTGTCGTAACCCAAAAACTTTAACATAGTTGCTGGACCATGAAATTGAGGTCAAGGTCAGGTGACACCTACCAGACAGTCATGTACTAGTCATCAGCAACCTATACACCAAATATTGTCATCCTACCATGCGTAGTTACAGAGGAACTGTCGTAACCCAAAAACTTTAACGTAGTCGCTGGACCGTGAAATTGAGGTCAAGATCAGGTGACACCTACCAGACAGTCATGTACTAGTCATCAGCAACCTATACACCAAATATTGTCATCCTACCATCCATAGTTACAGAGGAACTGTCGTAACCCAAAAACTTTAACGTAGTCACTGGACCGTGAAATTGAGGTCAAGGTCAGGTGACACCTACCAGACAGTCATGTACTAGTCATCAGCAACCTATACACCAAATATTATCATCCTACCATGCGTAGTTACAGAGGAACTGTCCTAACCCAAAAACTTTAACGTAGTCACTGGACCGTGAAATTGAGGTCAAGGTCAGGTGACACCTACCAGACAGTCATGTACTAGTCATCAGCAACCTATATACCAAATATTGTCATCCTACCATGAGTAGTTACAGAGGAACTGTCGTAACCCAAAAACTTTTGGACCGTGAAATTGAGGTCAAGGTCAGGTGACAGGTGACTGACTGGCAAGTACTCATCATAAGCTACCTCTGGACCAAATATGATGGACCTAGGGCTTGGGCTTACAAAGATATGAAGCAAGATGTCAAGTGTTTACGACGCCGCCGCCACCGCCACCGCCGGATTCCCATACATATGTCTCGCCTCCAGCGACCTTCGTTGCAGGCGAGACAAAAAACGATGCAAAATGAACACTGTGATGTGTTGTGACGGCATGATAAGCTCACACTATAAATAATTAAAGGAAGGGGGTTGAATGCCGTTAAATCCCAGTCACTCAATGTTAAAAGAGGGTGCATTAAGGAAAGTGCCCTAACTACATATTTTGTAAATGGTATATTAAACCTAAGTTAAACTCAGTCCTGTAATTTTCAACTGCTGACTACTATAAACTAATTATCAGTGAGATGGTACCCATCTCTGTGGGCCCCAAACAGAGCAATCATATATATATTGCTGTTTGGTTTCAATAGTAAAATGGTTTAGATTACCGTAAAATGGTGTGTATAGTCCGCACCCCTTTCTTGGACCAGAAAATTGCCGAAAAATTCTTTTATGCATGTACGATCCGCAGGTACAAGTTTTCACAAAACGTCTCAAGATGAAGACAACCAAGTCCGACTTGGCCACGCTTCTTAACAAGTTTTTACTTTAATATGTAATTTATTCTCTTTTTAAATATCATTTATGTTTATACTTTTATTAATTTCTAGTGATTGTAGTAAATTAAATTAAAAATAGAGCATTCTCATATCGTCTATTTTGATCGTTGTTAAAATGGAAAATCACACATTTCGTAACCAAAACAATTTGTCAACTTTGATTCATCAACCAAACAATGAAAACAAAAAGATAACACGTTTTATTTTAATCCCAGAATGATTGCAATCAAAACATCGATCTTCAAACAATTGAGGTTACATATCGATGCCATTTGCAATTTATGCAATACAGGTTACACATCTACTATTTTCGTATCTGTTTTAATTTGTATTTGTCCTATAGAATTAATATAATTTTACTAAAAATAATTTAAGTAAAAATTCATATCATAACAACGTATACATATGGAAGTTTGTAAAAGAATAATGTTAGAATAGTACGAAAATACCGTGTATGACACTACAACAAAATGGTGACCGCCATTGACAACAATCAACGGGACGAAAAAAACCCTATTGAGTCTGTATTTATGTATAATCCGCACCATTCCTTTCCAACTAAAATTTAAACAAGTGTGGACACAGAAAAACGTCTCGCCTGCATTCCGCATCAGTAACGAAAATAAATTTCGTCATAAGCATTACGTAAATAGCATTAAATATCAGCAGCGGCCTGTATACAAAATATTGTCACCATACCCTGCATAGTTACAGGGGAACAGCCGTAACCCAAAAACTTTAACGTAGTCGCTGGACCGTGAAATTGAGGTCAAGGTCAGGTGGAACCTACCAGACAGTCATGTACTATTCATCAGCAACCTATATACCAAATATTATCATCCTACCATGCGTAGTTACAGAGGAACTATCGTAACCCAAAAACTTTAACGTAGTCACTGGACCGTGAAATTGAGGTCAAGGTCAGGTGACACCTATCAGACAGTCATGTACTAGTCATCAGCAACCTATACACCAAATATTGTCATCCTACCATGCGTAGTTACAGAGGAACTGTCGTAACCCAAAAACTTTAACGTAGTCGCTGGACCGTGAAATTGAGGTCAAGGTCAGGTGACACCTACCAGACAGTCATGTACTAGTCATCAGCAACCTATACACCAAATATTGTCATCCTACCATGCGTAGTTACAGAGGAACTGTCGTAACCCAAAAACTTTAACGTAGTCACTGGACCGTGAAATTGAGGTCAAGGTCAGGTGACACCTACCAGACAGTCATGTACTAGTCATCAGCAACCTATACACCAAATATTGTCATCCTACCATGCGTAGTTACAGAGGAACTGTCGTAACCCAAAAACTTTAACGTAGTCGCTGGACCGTGAAACTGAGGTCAAGGTCAGGTGACACCTACCAGACAGTCATGTACTAGTCATCAGCAACCTATACACCAAATATTGTCATCCTATCATGCGTAGTTACAGAGGAACTGTCGTAACCCAAAAACTTTAACGTAGTCGCTGGACCGTGAAATTGAGGTCAAGGTCAGGTTACACCTACCAGACAGTCATGTACTAGTCATCAGCAACATATACACCAAATATTGTCATCCTACCATGCGTAGTTACAGAGGAACTGTCGTAACCCAAAAACTTTAACGTAGTCGCTGGACCGTGAAATTGAGGTCAAGGTCAGGTGACAGGTGACTGACTGGCAAGTACTCATCATAAGCTACCTCTGGACCAAATTTGATGGACCTAGGGCTTGGGCTTACAAAGATATGAAGCAAGATGTCAAGTGTTTACGCCGCCGCCGCCGCCGCCGCCGCCGCCGCCGCCGCCGGATTCCCATACATATGTCTCGCCTCCAGCGACTTTCGTCGCAGGCGAGACAAAAAAAACTGCGGACAATACGACCCTAATTACGATAAAAGCGATTTTCCAATAGGTTTCAATGTAAATAATTTCTGCAATGGCAGCCATCTTGGATTTCTGACCCAATAAACTTTAAGAGAAGTATCCAATAAATATTCACATACAATAAGGCTTCAATCAGATTTGCAGTTTTTGAAAAGTCCTGTGGTGGTAGCCATTTTGAATTTAAGATCGGCAATAAAAAAACAAACTTTAAAGATGACCATTCTGGTGAATTTTTATTTCAGTAAGTAAATAGGTTTCAGAGAAGTAGCATTTACCATTTAGTGGACCATCCATACAATATTGCTGATAAGTATTATCTCAATTCTTAAACTAAGTGCTGCAGTGGCAGACATTTTGATTTTCTGATCAGAATAAAAAACATCTACTTTTTAAAGAACCCTCAAATGTTTTGTTGTTTGTTTGATGGTGTTTAAGGCCAATTTCAGCAATTTTTCAGCTATATCAAGTGTCCAGTTTTTATTGGGGGAGAAAGCCGGAGTACCCAGAGAAAACCCCAGACCTGCGGTAGGAAAACTGGCAATCCTTGTCAATTAAGATTGAAGTCGAGAACACCCTGCCTGCAGTGAGAATCCAACCAGCAATCTCAGTGTTGACAGACCATGTGATCAATAGTAGACGAACTACCTTGACCACTCGGTCACCGAGGCCCCTGACCAGTAAATGAACAACATTGTGTCAAGTTTGGTTCCAATTGGACTGATGGTTTCAGAGAAGATGGAAATTAAAGTTTATAGATGATGATGACACTGATGAAAACGAACCCAGTGTTGGCAATAAGTCAGAGGTGAGCAAAATATTATTTTCAAAGTGACTACTGAAATATAAAATTTCTAATGTTTTACAATGTTTGCTACAGTGCATTTTCAAATTTGACACACAGAGTGGACTTTTGTTATTCTGGCGTTTCGAATCAAACCAGTCAACTTTTTCCATAAGATCAGTAGTTTTTATGCACCAGTTTTTAAACTATTACGCCCTAGTTTTTTTTACGTGTCCAGCTTACAAATAGGACCACAATAAGGTGACATCTTTTCAAAAAGTGAACTCCAACACAAGCCCAGCCTATATATGTGATTAAATGTAAGACAATGTTAAAGTACAAACTAGAGTTATAAATTGTTGATATAATATATCAAGCATACCTAAATTTTATCAGATAATAATTGTAAAGAACTAGAAAACTAATATAGGAATACAAAAATAGAAAATATACAAAAATAAATGTATATTTATAATAAAGCTCTGAAAAAGTCTGAACAAAACTATTATTTTGTATTTGGGACCATTTACTAACTAAAAGGCAATATCTCCAAGGAGGGGGCACTCATTGTGGTAGTTGTGCTAATACTGCTAGAATTCATAGTAATAAATATACATAGTTTGTAAATACAACTGAACAAGATATGATAAAAATCCATTAAACTAAAATTCAAATCGCTGATTTCTTGATATATTTTTATAAATACTGCAATTTTAAGAATTTTAGCAACAACAAAAACTGCATTTCTATAAAAAATTTCCTTTCAAAGGGACATAACCCAAAATAAAACTGAATGAAGTGAATAATCCTCTAACTCTCAACTTAAGACTTGCCACAAGTCCCTGTGATTTTTTTTTTTTGCTATTAGACAGATACATCTTTATCAACATTTCTTATACTATCAGCTTGTGTACACAAGTGGTATAATAAATAATGATAAAGATGTAACTCTCTAATAGCAAAAAAATTCAAATGGAATTGTGACAAGTCTACCTCTCAACTATGTACTATGTATAGAGACTTACCACCATTCCCTGTAATAATGCTTGCCAAATCTATTCTCATAATTACAAATGCACTTTATTATTATTAAAAAATTCCACTTATATGGTCATTAAAGAGGCATAATAAAAATCTCTATAATAACACACATAAAATTTATTAATGACAATGCACACTACTATATCATACCACTACCAAAATGAGGTGATCAGATATTGAACATGACCAAGAATTTGGAAGCATGTCATTTGAAATTGTGTCTCATTCATGTTATAAACAAGGTTACACAAGTCACAACTTGATAAGAAACTTCTAAACTAATAAAAATTGTGTCATGTCTCAAGATTCTAGGGATTATTATCAAGAGTCAATTTTTAGGTATAACATTTACTTGGCACTCATTGATGGATTTTAATTGATTGATTTAATTTTTGCCAAACAGTCAGCAATATTTCTGATATATTCATTATGACAACAAGTTAAATAATAAATTCATTCCAATTTAGCATTGGCCTATCGACAGGAACTTTTGACTGCTGGTAGAAAAGTACATGTATGAGACCTAAGTAGGGACTAAGATTTTAGCCATTACCATACTCCAAATATGTTTGTAAATCTACAAAAGAAGTCATTATCTTGCAAGGAGAATGGCACTCCAAAGATGTTACCCACTATGATCCTATACCAGGCTTTCCAACCTGAAAACTGCCATGCTGTAGTTTATTGGACAGCTCTATGGGGTAACCATCAACTAACCCGGTATCCATGGATTTTATGACAATATAATTATTAGAGGGTCTTACAGAAAGCAAGATTATCATGAGGTGTAAACTGACAAATATTTTTTTTAAATAAACAAATGAGTCCTCCAAGCAACTTTTCAGTTCGATGGTGATAACATTAAATTGTTTCTATGAGAAAACTTAATGAATATCAAAATACTATGGTTCTGCGCTCCTTCATTATGTGTACAAACATGCTACTAAATATAAATGCTGTAGCTTCAAAGCTGAAAAAATAGCTGGACAAAACATTTACCCCTTCAAAGCTTGCAACCTGCAAACAGACCAACTGACAAAAGTCCAACTATCTCTTTTATTTTAAAACTAGAGGCTCCCAGGAGCCTGTATCGCTCACCTGAACCTGAAACCAAACAAACCTTTTTTTATCCCGATGGAGTGTTTCGTAGAGCTTTTGATGCAAATGAAAGCTGGTCTCTTCGGTTTTCCTGTATCTGTTACACTTTTTTAAATATAAGCCAAAAACTGTATTTTACCCCCCCCCCCCCTTTCCGTCCTATGTTTAGCCATGGTGGCCATGTTGGTTAATCTGCAGCCATGGTTGGTACAAAATTGGTTGAGGACATGTAGTAATTTCTGTAATTACATTATGCAATGAACAGTTAAACACATGTAAGACAGACATGTACCTTTTCAAACTTATATCATACAAAAACATGTAATTGAAATTAAAAAAACAATAAAACTAAAGTCTTTCTACATATACATAATCACAAGTGTGGACACAGAAAAACGTCTCGCTTGAATTCCTCATCAGTAACGAAAATAAATTTCGTCATAAGCATTACGTAAATAGCATTAATTATGAGCAGCGGCCTGTATACCAAATATTGACACCATACTATGCATAGTTACAAAGGAACTGTCATAATACAAAAACTTTAACGTAGTCGCTGAACCGTGAAATTGAGGTCAAGTTCAGGTGACACTTACCAGACAATCATATATTATTCATCAGCAACCTATATACCAAATATTGTCATCCTACCATGCTTGGTTACAGGGGAACAGCAGTAACCTATAAACTTTAACGTCGTCACTGGACCGTGAAATAGAGGTCAAGGTCACATGGCACCTACCAGACAGTCATGTACTATTCATCAGCAACCTATATACCAAATATTGTCATCCTACCACGCATAGTTACAGAGAAACTGCAGTAACACAAAAACTTGAACATAGTCGCTGGACCGTAAAATTGAGGTCAAGGTCAGGTGACATCTACCAGACAGTCATGTACTAGTCATCAGCAACTTATATACCAAATATTGTTATCCTACCATGCGAGGTTACAGAGGAACTGTCGTAACCCAAAAACTTTAACGTAGTCGCTGGACAATGAAATTGAGGTCAAGGTCAGGTGACACCTACCAGACAGTCATGTATTAGTCATCAGCAACTCATATACCAAATATTGTCATCCTACCATGCGTGGTAACAGAGGAACTGCCCTAACCCAAAAACTTTAACGTAGTCACTGGACCGTGAAATTGAGGTCAAGGTCAGGTGACACCTACCAGACAGTCATGTACTAGTCATCAGCAACCTATATACCAAATATTGTCATCCAACCATGTGTGGTAACAGAGGAACTGCAGTAACACAAAAACTTGAACATAGTCGCTGGACCGTAAAATTGAGGTCAAGGTCAGGTGACATCTAGCAGACAGTCATGTACTAGTCATCAGCAACCTATATACCAAATATTGTCATCCTACCATGCGTGGTTACAGAGGAACTGTCGTAACCCAAAAACTTTAACGTAGTCGCTGGACAATGAAAATGAGGTCAAGGTCAGGTGACACCTACCAGACAGTCATGTATTAGTCATCAGCAACTCATATACCAAATATTGTCATCCAACCATGTGTGGTAACAGAGGAACTGCAGTAACACAAAAACTTGAACATAGTCGCTGGACCGTGAAATTGAGGTCAAGGTCAGGTGACACCTACCAGACAGTCATGTACTAGTCATCAGCAACCTATATACCAAATATTGTCATCCAACCATGTGTGGTAACAGAGGAACTGCAGTAACACAAAAACTTGAACATAGTCGCTGGACCGTAAAATTGAGGTCAAGGTCAGGTGACATCTAGCAGACAGTCATGTACTAGTCATCAGCAACTTATATACCAAATATTGTCATCCTACCATGCGAGGTTACAGAGGAACTGTCGTAACCCAAAAACTTTAACGTAGTCGCTGGACAATGAAAATGAGGTCAAGGTCAGGTGACACCTACCAGACAGTCATGTATTAGTCATCAGCAACTCATATACCAAATATTGTCATCCAACCATGTGTGGTAACAGAGGAACTGTCGTTACCCAAAAACTTTAACGTAGTCACTGGACCGTGAAATTGAGGTCAAGGTCAGGTGACACCTACCAGACAGTCATATACTAGTCCTCAGCAACCTATATACCAAATATTGTCATCCTACCATGCGTGGTTACAGAGGAACTGTCGTAACCCAAAAACTTTAACGTAGTCGCTTGACTGTGAAATTGAGGTCAAGGTCAGGTGACACCTACCAGACAGTCATGTACTAGTCATCAGCAACCTATACACCAAATATTGTCATCCTACTATGCATGGTTACAGAGGAACTGCCGTAACCCAAAAACTTTAACGTAGTCGCTGGACCGTGAAATTGAGGTCAAGGTCAGGTGACAAGTGACTGACTGGCAAGTACTCATCATAAGCTACCTCTGTACCAAATTTGATGGACCTAGGGCTTGGGCTTACAAATATATGAAGCAAGATGTCAAGTGTTTACGCCGCAGCCGCCGCCGGATTCCCATACATATGTCTCGCCTCCAGCGACTTTCGTCGCAGGCGAGACAAAAACTAATGCTCTTCAGACAAAATCACAAGACTGTCAAAAGATCAAATATAAAAATGGAAAACTTGTAGATCTGAACCTTTTTCCAATCATGTGTTACAAACTAACATGTCCATTCCAGTAGAATGTAATTTAACTTTATATTATACCTTTTTTTATCTTCTTTTGGCTTTTTTTGGTCTGTTTTCGCTCAAATGACGATTTAGAGGATAACTTTGTAATATTTTCATTATCTTTCTGTCGTTCTGTGTTCAATTTGTCAGTATCTTTACTAATCTCTTGTACTTCCTCTACTGTAAAAAAAGTGAACTTAACTAAACTGTTAACAATTATCTCCCATTGTAAACTTCAAATGAAACATGAATTACCTCCCATTTATCACAAGTAAAAGGTAGCATAAAAAACCAGTAAAGTGAGAAATAAGCTATATTGTAGATAAAGAAAACTTACTAAAATTCTATTTTCTCTGAAAAAAACAAAGAAAAACAGGCAAGAATTTTTAGCTTCTTATAATGCATCCTTTGCTTATTAAACTTTATTTTGATTATTTATCAATGAAGTATATATTTGTTAGCATTTAGCCAAATAAAACCTTTTTGAGAAAGTGTGATATTTATATTAACCTTTATAGCTAAATAATTGATACGTATATAACTTATCTCACTGACATTGACCTTGATACATAACTAGTAACTAAAAAGTCCTTTACTTGACCTACCTTGCTTATCTGCCATTTTCCAGAAATTTCTGTTAACAACGGCCTAAACCTTATTGAACTTAATTGCAAATGTTACAAGGCTAGTTCTCAAAAATGGAACAAGTTAAATTGTGATTGACACATGTGGTCTTGATCCATCTGCATTACCATACTCCAATGAAGGTTCAATATGTTCCTTATCTTTGACAAATGAAGAATAACTTTGCAACTGTAAATTGGAACATGCCTCAGTGCTTTTCTTCAAGTTTTATATTTTTATTATCAGAAACTATATTGACTGGTACACAGCATACTATTTATGTAATGAACAAAGCTGTCTTGTGGTGTCTTCTGTTGTTGCCTTAAGGTCAAATGGAGGTATGTTTGATTGTCAACTGCAAGTATCTTCTTCAAGATGGTACTGCTTATACCTGGTACTGATGGCTGCAATTAAAAGATGAGTAAAATTCATTAAATATTGTTAAAGGTGGACAATATCAATATACTGGCTCAATAGGAAAGAGAGTCAACCAGAGAAAAAAACTGGACTCTGTTTTAGTACCTTAAACGAATGTCTAACTTTCACTTGGACCTTACACATTGAGGTCGAATATGGACACACTATTAGTATACATGTAAGACACATGCACATATATTTTGAAAGTACCGATGCATGTATTAAGAAACTCTATATAAAGTTTCAAAAAACATGTGCTGTCCCATGATGGCCTTATATACTTATAAAATGTCTTAAGCCTTTATTGAAAAACAAAAACAAAATCAAAATTGGAAATTTGAACTTGAAGTAAAGGTCAAAGGTCATCCGAGGTTTACTACTCTGATACGCAACACATTGCCATATGAGAACCTGCTCATCAAATATCTAAGGACTAGGTTAAAAAAAATGGAAATTGGAACTAGAAGGTTACGCTCAAAATGTCATTTAAGGTCACCACTCTGATATACAACACCGCCCTATGGGGACCTATGTATGCCTACATATCAAAAATCTAAGGCCCAGGTAAAAAACAAAAATAAAAATGAAAATTTAACCTTGAAGGATAAAATCAAACATCATTAAGGGTCAACCACTCTGTTATGCAACAAATCCCCTTTCTTGGACCTACCAAAAAAAAATCTAAGGCCTATGTCAAAAAACACAAAAAATTGGAAATTTGACTTTGAAGATAAAGGTCAAAAGTCATCCAATGTCAACCACTATGGTAAGCAACACATAATTCCATTGGGACATGCCCACATATTAAATATCTAAAACCTAGATCACAAAGCAAACCAGTTACAGGTTGGACAAGCATGCACTTTTACCTGGAGTACTGTGTAGATCCAGCCTTACTGGGAGTACTGTGTAGCTCCAGCCTTACTGTGAGCACAGTGTGGTTCGATCCTTGCTTGAAATTCTGTATTACTCTAGAATTACATGGAGATCTGTGTAGCTCCAGTCTAACTTGAAGTACAGTGTAGCTTCAGCCTTACTGGATATTCTGTATTACCCAATTGGGGGTACTTTGTATCTCCAGTCTTACCTAAAATACAGTGTAGCTCAGGCCTTACTGGAAAGTCTGCATTACTCAATTTGGAGTACTTTGTATCTCCAGTTTTACCTAAAATACATTGAAGCTCAGGCCTTACTGGAAAGTCTGCATTACTCAATTTGGAGTACTTTGTAGCTCCAGTCTTACTTAAAATACAGTGTAGTGCCAGCCTTACAGGAAAGTCTGTATTGCTCAAGCAATACCCTGGGACTAGTATCACTAATTGATTTATAGGTTCCTGCATTACAAAATACCTGGAGTACTTTGTAGCTCCATTCTTACTAAGAGTAAAGTATAGATCCCACCTTGCAGTCGACTCCACTCTCTTACTGGTGGTACATTGTAGCTTCAAGCTTATTGGAATACTGTGAACTCAAAGTACTGTGTATCTCCGGTTTTACATCCAGTAGTGGAATAAAAAGTATCTGTAGTTTAAACCTTACTTCAAATACTGTGTAGCAGCATTTAATTGAAAGTATGTGTGAGCGCTATATAGTTCCAGCCTTACTTGGAGTTCAGCATGCATGGCTCCAGCCTTACTCTGAGTAGTGTTGTTCCAGCCTTACTGAGAGTTCAGTGTGGCTCCAGCCTTACTGAGAGTTCAGTGTGGCTCCAGCCTTACTGAGAGTTCAGTGTGGCTCCAGCCTTACTGAGAGTTCAGTGTGGCTCCAGCCTTACTAAGAGTACAGTGTGACTCCAGCATTACTGCGAGTTTAATGTGGCTCCAGCTTTACTTGGAGTACAATGTGGCTGCTGAGGACTAACTGGTGGAACATGACATAAAGTGATCCAGCAGACTCAACTTACCATGACATATACATGTAGTGATAAGTTAAACCATCTGACCAGTAGATCTTCTGGCCTTGTTGAAATATGTACATTACTTTTACAATACATTATAATAATTAAATCAGTGCTTAACATGCAGCTATCAGTGATTTAGTCACTGACTGAAGAATTAGATAGGGAGGGAGAATTCAGCATTTTAGCCACTGACTGAAGAGTTAGATAGGGATGAAGAATTTAGGTTTTTGTGCAATAAGCCTACTTTTTAAGGACATCTTCAAGAGGATTTTTTAAAGAATAATACAGCTATAATGTAAGGCAATAATGATGCCATTTTTTACCAATTTATTTTTGTTTCCAGAAAACAAGCATTCTGTCACAAACAAATGTGTAGCTATTTACACCTTATCAAATGTAAATAACCTCATTATCACCTCCTCTGCATCATACAATACTTTATAGAGTCTTGAGTTTGTTACAGTCCCCCCCCCCCCCCCACATTGGTGTATGAACTATATCTCAAAACATTGTTTGTCCTTTCTTGAAATATAAAATATATTTTCATTTAAAGATTTTTTTTAGTGCAAAAAAAAGATACATGTACAGTTACATTGAATTTCAACAAATGTTTGAAAAATTCTTCAAAAGAAACAATTCTTTTTTTTTAAATTTGTATTTTATTTATGCAATGTAACAAAAATGTTTTTCAAAGCAAGTTTTCATATATTATTTTTAGCAAATAATGACTTCTTTTTACTCCAGCAGATCTTTTCAATTCTAAAAAGTTATTTGTTAAGTTTGTCTATTTATTCTCTGTATGTGTAAAGTTAAATATATTTTAGGTATGTTTGTGCTATCTACATGCAATTCTTTTATTTAAAGGTAAGTCCAAAGACCTTGACAGTTTGTACTTGAATAAGAAAACCATGCCTTAAGACAAATGTATTTTTAAAAATTTCAATCAAATTTGACGAAAATACTAAATCTCCTTCTCATGATAATGAAAAGAAAATCCTAAATGTAGTTGCAATAGGTCCTATATCCCTAAGGACCATATTGGTAAAACATGAAACCAATTGGCCCTATATCCCTAGGGGCCATATTGGTAAAACATGAAACCAATTGGCCCTATATCCCTAGGGACCATATTGGTAAAACATGAAACCAATTGGTCCTATATCCCTAGGGACCATATTGGTAAAATATGAAACCAATTGGTCAACTAAGTTAAAATGTAGAACTTTGGAATATAACTGTCGACAGAATGACGTCAACAGACACAGACTACAAATTAAGTTTTTAGAAATAAAAAAAACCCTTTTTATACTAGTAAATCAAGTTATATTAATAATACTATAATTTAAATGATTCCAACATGCATAGACATGAAAGCAGAAATTATTCTTTTCACAGTATATAAAGAAGTCTTGTTCAAGGTCTCCTCTTTTATTTCTTTATCATTTTAAAAAACTGAACAAAATATCAAACATGTCCTTACTACTAACACAACACCAGAAAAAAAGGCCTTTCACACAGAAATTAATAAATTTCTGTTGTAACAATAGAGTTGATATTGACTGTCAGACCAAGGTGTGGACAAGTTTCCATTTAGATAATATTGATTTTGCACAAGGTTTGAGAACCTGACACATGTTGTACAACAATGTAGTATTTACAAGATACAAAGATATAAAGCTTCTATTGAAATACAGGGTTTTCTTCTATCAAAACAAAATTCTGTAAAGCTACAGTAACTCAGCAAAATCTAATCAATAAAACATACATTTATTATAAAAGTTAAAATGCAATGTACATGGGTAAATTATGCCACTTTGTACCAAAAGAATTTTAAAATGACCTAAAATTGCTTATTTTTACCTTTTAAGGAAAAATTTCTCAATACAGCAGTAATTTCTATAAAAATTGTAGATACACTTGAAAATATGTAAATGTGGATATGAGTAAGAGTTTTACTATAATTATAAATTATATATACTAAATATTCATAATAATCATAAAATGTCACAATTATATGCAGGTAGCAAGTGGCTTACAGAACAAGTCAATAGTACAATAACAGATTAATGTTAAGGAACGAAATCTATCATTAACTGTGTACAGATTGTTGGCTTCCACATTAATAAAATCATGTTATCTATTTGTTCTTTATGCCTGTTTCATGCACTGACAAACTTGAACCCTTTACATTTTCTGAACCTAGACAACAATAGCATGAATGTAATTGTCAGCATACTGGGTAAGCTTTATACCTATTACTGCTATTTTGGTCCATTTTTAATTGATTATGCAATCTGAGAAAATTCTCTCATTGTCAGTTTCCAAGGAGGCTGATAAGTCAAAATGGTAGTTACAAAACAGTGTTAAACAGATTATTTTTGGTTTCATTTCCAGGATGGAAATGATCCATCAAGCTGCTTTCTTCAAGATGGATATTAAGGATGTATCATAGTATGTATAATTTGTAAACTTCTATAACCTTTCCAGCAGTCAATATAATACATTCATGTACATGTACTAGTATCAGCTAACAAGACATGATGTTGTAGAAACATGACCTGTCCATCTGTCATGTTTCTACCAGATTAGATGTATCAGAGAGAACAGAGTTAATAATACACAATAATTTGGAAAAAATTGATGAAAAAATATGGCTATTGTTTACCTGTACATCAGGTATTTGTCAGAATTTACAACATGATAAGTC
Source organism: Limnoperna fortunei (assembly GCA_944474755.1). NCBI lineage: Eukaryota > Metazoa > Mollusca > Bivalvia > Mytilida > Modiolidae > Limnoperna > Limnoperna fortunei. Next base: position 19,145,359 of record OX104113.1, on the reverse strand, counting down.
AAATTAAAGGGTTTTCCTAAAGTGTGGGTCATAAAAAACCTATGAACATGGAGACAAAAGTCAAATGCACAATAAAACTTGTGTTAACAGGAAATACTGGAAGTACAAACTCAGGTCCACAAACCTACTGATCCAAATAATCCAATCTAGATTATCAACCATACTTTACAATCAACTTTTATGTTAAAAAGCACAAACCTTGAAACACTTAATTAGTACTGATTTGTTGTTTTCAAAGACAGAAGAGTTTCAAGTGCAGAATTTTCCTTGGAATATCTTAAGTGCAAATTAATCCTTGGATTTAATGCTAAATGAATGTTTATTGATAGATGTTTGTTGCATTATTTAATACAAGTTTTCTGGACTATTTTTATCTTTGCACATCTTTACCCAGACACACTGAAATGTTACTATATTAAATCAATTATCAAAGTAAAATTTATTCCATTTGACCAAAAACAAGCAATAAAATTATATTTTTCATATTTATTTTCATTATCTTAAAAATTTTGCTTTTGATTCTGTAAAATGTTGGGCTACACAGTGTTGTGATACATGTACAAGAAAACTAGTTTAGAATTTCAAAGTACATTCAATCAATCAAACTACATATACATAAATATGTATAAAAGGGAGATAACCAAAAAAACAAAATATCAAACTATAAGACAAAATAATAAATCACTAAAAATTAACCAAAACAAAAATAAAAACAAAATCAAAATCACAACAACCCCTGTAGACTCTACTAGACATGTGTGTATTCTTCTACAAATACCACTCAATCATACATGTATAAACACAAAGGGATTAATGATACATGTACACATACAAAGGTCAATGTGGCCATAGTGTGTATAAGGTCAACACTGGTCAGTTCATCAGAATTATTTATCTTGAATTGTACATTAAACCTACTTATAATATATTGTATAATGTTCTATAAATATATAATATAAATAATATTATAAGGTATATCTTTGTGTTTAACTAAATAAGCTATTCTTCATTGACCAACTAGTACTAAACCAGATTGACCAGTGACCACAAGAATACATAAATGTATTGTATACTAGGAATAAAAAAACTGCCAGTTTCCTAAAAGAAAATTAAATTTTACAATGCATGTACTTCGAAAAATGTTTAAGGACTGAATAATTGTTATATGTAAACATTTATAATGTTCTGTCAGCAGGCTTCAGGGATAACAATAAATTTGTGACAATATGAGCTGTCAACTTTGTACTGGTCTAAGATAAAAAAAAAAGATCAGCTTACTTTCCCTAGTGCTAGATTGAGGTCATTGCAAATAAACAAGTTATGACTTATTGCCAATGCCAAACCTATTGATACTTACTAGTAGGTATAATAAAAAAATTTTAAGTTTGAAATTACAAAACTATGGCAAACCTCATCATCACAACAAGCATGAAACACTTAAAACACAACAAACAAATAAACAACATGAACCCTCTAAATAAAGTATTTGTTCTGAAAGGTGAGCATACCCTGCTTTACATAAACAACACAAACCCTCTAAATAAAGTATTTGTTCTAAAATGTGAGCATAAACAACACAAACCTTCTAAATAAAAAATTTGTTCTGAAATGTGAGCATACCCTGCTTTACATAAACAACATGAACCCTCTAAATAAAGTTGAGAGTTGGGCACACCATGTCTGTAGCAAGACTTGAACCTTCAAGTTCAGTTTTGACAGACCACTTCAGTAATAGTACCATATAGATGACTAACTAACTTAACAACTTGGCCACCAAGAAACCTGCAAGGTCCAAAAAAGAGGCAACTATTTAAGTTAAGGGTTAAGTTCCAATCTTCTTTTCATAAGGGTTGGACTGTAACTGTTGGATCACAATTAAATATGGAAAAGAAAAGGGACAAATAAGTTTCAAGGAATGTTCATTACGACCTGTGTAATAGATACCCCATAGCAATCTACAAATTCATGATGGAGAGTATATATAGTTAATGAAAGGATAACCTCAAACTTTGAGACAGTATGCAACAATCCTGCTTTAAGAAGATCCCTGTAGAAATTGTAGGACCAAGAATATATATTATATGATATATATTTATACTCCACAGCTAAGTGTTGCACAGCAATTGGAATTTTAAGTCTAAATAAAATAACAAAAATATAGTGACGTTTATTTGAGTATTTGTTAATCAGAAAGTTCTCCTTAACTTATACATGTTGTAAACTCATAAAATGAATTATTGTCCTCTTGGTGTACATTATCAAAAAGGCATGTTATAAATCTTGTTTCAATACACATACATGTAGAGGAAGTAAAATGGGTCCATAAACTTTTGTATGAACTAGCTTTCTCCCATTTTAAAGATGACTTTTAATATTTATTTTTTTTTATAGTTTTTTTTCAATATTTTGTGACATCTTATCACTTGTACTGGTAGTTATCAACAGTGATATATAACTTCTATAGAGGTTGTTAGTCAACGGATAATGCTATGATGTATTAAATATAGCAAATATACTCTATACATAAGTAAGTAAATTATATTGACATATTTCAGCATGACTTGCAAAACACATCTAAAGAGACTAAGATATTTTGTAATATTCTTTACACAGAGAAAATATAATAAAAAATTACAGCCATTTTAAGAAATTTGCAACATATCTAACTTGCACAGAATGAAAAATATTAAACTTGTATGAACCCTAGTCTACCATCTAATATTTTTCATTTAACCATGATATATTTTAATTACACCTGTTCACCTTGTCAATATCCAATGTTTTTCAGTAGGGCAGTTCACATGTATACCAGGTCATTTATATAAAAAGTCATATAAATTATCTTAAATATTAACAATAAATTCAATCATTAGTTATTATTGTCTTAACTACCAAAACCTTAGTCAAACAAATAAGTAATTACAAAACGGTATAATTTTATACAGAAATTCAGAATCACTGGTATACGTTATATATCCTATGTATTTATCAACACTACTACAAGCTGGAGATCAAAATGTGTATACTCACTATGACGAACTGAGCCCTAGTATACGACTGTTGCTGGTTCGAACTGTGTCCTAGAAGTGTACAGGTAAGTTATACCTTGCCCTAGTTTAGTTACGTTATTCTCAGTACGAAGAGTAAGGGACGAAAGGTAAAATGTATCATTACCGAACCAGTTTACTTACCAGTTCATGACCGATTTACAAATATATTTTACGAAACGAAGTAAAGATAAAAACAGAACTTGTTCATTAAAATGTCACCAAATAGTATCAGATTTGTTAATTGTTTGGGAAATTTCCTTGTAATGAGAAGGAAACTTGAAATTGTTTTCAACATTCCGATATTTGTAGTTGCAATAAAATACTTTTTCACTTCCGGCGAAAAAAGTGAAGCCAACTCCTGTAACACCTGAGTCTTATACAGTTGAATTACTGTATACGTCGTAATTGAAAGTTTTTGGAAGTACATACACGTCGTAAGTTTTAGGAGATCTCAGCCCGAACACAAATTTCTCGGCTTGTCTATGTTGGAGACAAGATCGGTCTGTCTACTGAGACAACTCGGCCCTTAAAATAAACACACTCACACAAATAAATACAATATAATAAATATCTAAAAATACCATCAAACTCATTTAGAACTAAGTATTTGTTGTATTTACATTCAGCTACAAATAAAACATATGGTCACACACTCGAATTTCGTCCATACCATATTTCGGCGATTTCCCTTCATTCAGCAATGAAAACAATGAACCCCAGGCTAAATTACTTTCAAAATATTGTGCATTTATTGCTCTAACCAAATGACTTCTAAATAATAAAATACAGTGCGTTTCAACCAAATTAATGTCCGTTAAACCGAAACACTTTCATCGCCTAAATTCGGGTGTACTAGTATACATGTACATACGCAAAAAAATAAACATTAAACTGGTCCATACGTGCATACTACATGTATTTCAAAAGTCTACTAATTGTGATTTATAAACAACTTTTCTTGAGTCTCTGTTATCTTTTTCTTTTGGAGCCTTTGAAGTTTTTCTTAACTGACACTTGTATGGCCTTGCTACTTTTCACAAACAATGAAGAACGTAAAATGGTAGGTTCCCTATCTTTGCTTTTTTGTTGTTGAGTCTGCTTTGCCTTCATTCGACATCATTATTTTTGCCGATAATACAGCCATACTCACTCCATAAGTTGGTGGCCAAACAGTTCTCTGGAACCAAGTAGATCGCATGTGTTTCATGATAGTTTGCAGATGATTAGTGGTTGCTTGGTGGCTAAGTCTGTTGAAAATTGTGGGTATGTCAGCTGTGGAAAGGAGTGGAAGTGCAAATTCTGATGGAGTGGTTTAAAAATGTCTAAAGGGTAAACAACACTCTATGCACACTAAAGATATTGCAGGCATTGATAAGCACTAACTAAAATGCACATGCAAGCTTATCAATAAACATTAATAACTTTGATGTATTAATTATTTTCTGACACCTTCTCAAAAACCACAGTTGGCTTATACACATTTATTTAGAAATATAATTAAAAATATATTGTTCGTTTTTTCTTATTGTATGGTCGGAGTTATCTTCATATACGGGCCGAGTTGAGAAGGGAAGAGTCTTTACTTGCTAACTTTATGTTTCTAATGTCATTAAACCCCTATATTTTAAGAATTTCATCCAGTTTCAAATGAAATGGACAACAACACAGGCTATTGTCGAGTCCTTTCGGTACTCACCATCTCAATAATGGTAAAGTCCAACTTTATTATTACTTTTGAATTGTTGTTCGGCTTAGGTCATCCTTTGATTGATGAATAATTATCCCTGATCTTTAATTATTTACCAATTAATAGATTGATTATAAACAATATTATTAACAGAAATAGCATCCTTAATTTAAGGTGAAAAAGTTAATCAGAAGAACGTTATTAAGCAATCTTAGTCGCAGATAACTGCGAGACAGGAGACAAAATACATAACATACATTTTAAACAAATGGCTAAAAAGGTGTTAACAAATACATCAAATATAAACAAACTATTCATAACTTTACAAATATACCAAAGTTAGCTTTTCAGTAAGATAAATGGTCAATCTCAATCAGCACGTGGGGATTTTTAATTCTCACCCGCTCACTGTGATTGAGTTGGCTACGATAAAAGATGTGAATATTTATTTACTTCAAACTTTTCTTTTTTACCAATATACATTTAAAGAAAAGGTTCAACTATTTTATATAAAACAATTGCAGAAACATGTATTAAAGTATGGCTGAACTGCACTATGGACAGAATGGAATTAGGCGGAATCGTCCCAAAAGCAATGCCTTACTATAGGCAAAAAGGCCTTTTTGTGATACATATTTGGACAGATTACTGTTTAAGTATTTTTTTTGGCACTATCTTAAATTTCTTCTGTGCATTTCAGTGTTGAAATACAGTATTTCTTTTGGTAAGCTGGAGTTTTATCGTGTAAAATTTTGTATACTAAGATATGTTGATTAAATATTATACTTTCTCAAAACAATCTAAATAAAATTAGATTGGTCTCAAAATCATAGCGAAATTGATTATTGAAAAGGTTCTTTTAGTGGTGTAAACAAAGGAGCATCAAGAATGATTCCTCAACCTTTTTCAGTTAATTGGCTGTCCATTTTTCCAAAAAGTACAAACAAAACTTTCTTTTAAAAATTTGAAACTATATGAATTAAAATGAAAACTTCTGTTCTATTTTCCCAATACTTTTTAAATTTTATCAGATAATAATAGTTTTAAACTACATTTTGTATTACTTTTAGTGATTGATATTTGATGTGATAATGTTTTATTTAATTAAATTTTTGTTTATTTTTGACTTGCATTTATTTATTTAAAAAATCTGAAACTATATGAATTAAAATATAAAATTCTGTTCTTTTTGTCCTAATACTTTTTGAATTTTATCAGATAAAATTAGCTTAAAACTATTATTTTTAGTGATTGATTTTGATTTGAGGGATGATAATTTGTTATTTACATTGAATTTTCTGGGGTTTTTTTTACTTACATTTATTTCGATTTTGTAATTAACATAACCTGCATACATGTTGTCTTCAAAGTTTAAAGTGGTACACCATTGATGAGGAGAATAAAAATCAACAAACAAGGTACATGAAGTATCTTCAAAAATTATCAAAAAAAAACACCTAAATTTTTCTGTACTGAAAAAAGTTAATTGGAAAATACAAATGCTTGTCTATAAAATGTGTATGAAATTCAAGTCAACTTGTACAGCTTTCTAACCTTAATGACCTTAATGACCTCTACTGTCCTGCATATCCCATGCATCACTACCTTAATGACCTCTACTGTCCTGCATATCCCATGGATCACTACCTTAATGACCTCTACTGTCCTGCATATCCCATGGATCACTACCTTAATGACCCCAACTGTCCTGCATATCCCATGCATCACTACCATTGTACAGCTTTCTTATCTTGATGACCTCTAATGTCCTGCATATCCCATGCATCACTACCATTGCCTGCTGTACAGCTTTCTAACCTTAATGACCTCTACTGTCCTGCATATCCCAGGCATCACTACCATTGGCTGCTGTACAGCTTTCTAACCTTAATGACCTCTACTGTCCTGCATATCCCATGCATCACTACCATTGGCTGCTGTACAGCTTTCTAACCTTAATGACCTCTACTGTCCTGCATATCCCATGCATCACTACCATTGGCTGCTGTACAGCTTTCTAACCTTAATGACCTCAACTGTCCTGCATATCCCGTGCATCACTACCTTAATGACCTCTACTGTCCTGCATATCCCATGCATCACTACCTTAATGACCTCTACTGTCCTGCATATCCCATGCATCACTACCTTAATGACCTCTACTGTCCTGCATATCCCACGCATCACTACCATTGGCTGCTTAGATTTTTCACAACTTTTAATTTTGTTTAATTTCAGTTTTTTATATTGTTAATTAAATAGTGTGTATTAAAATCAAGTAAAGTACTAAATTTTAAACAACACTTACAATATACCAATCATTTGTTCTGTAGTCCCAGTAAAAATCTGTTTATTTTTCAACCAGAAATGACCCTTCTTTACCATGCCATTCTGAGGTCACTTACACTAATTTAACAAGGTGCATGATTTGTCACTTCTTGATTTTTTATCATCATCAGTAGTATTCTCAGAAACTTCAAAGTTAAGTAAGGCCATACTGTATATGTATATTTATTGGACAGAATTATAAAGTTAATGGTTTTTTTAGCTCACCTGACCCAAAGGGTCATGGTAGCTATTGCCATCACTTGGCGTCCGTCGTCGTCCGTCGTCGTCGTTAACTTTTCTTCAAAAATCTTCTCCTCCAAAACCACTGAAGGGATTGCTTTGAAACTTTGCACACATCATCTGTCAAATGTCCTCTACCAAGTTTGCACAAATCATGACCTCAGACCAACCAACATGGCCACCGTGGCTAAAAATAGAACAGGGGGGTCAAAATACAGTTTTTTGCTTAAAGTTCAAAAAGTATAACAGATACAGGAAAACCGAAGAGAACTTCCTTCTTCAGCATCTAAAGCTCTACAAAACACTATATTGGGTCAAAGTTGTATGATGACTCCTTGTAGGAGTTATTGCCCTTTAATTGTCAAAATTGATGATTTTTGCCATTTTTGCCTCAAAATCTTGAAAATTATTAGAACTAGAGAAAAAGTTAGCATTGCTTAATTGTTCTGCTCTATGAGGGCTACAAAAATGACTAAGGGTCAAGATTGTCTGATTAACCGTTTAAGAGTTATTCCCCTTGAACTGTTTTTAGCTCACCTGACCCGAAGGGTCATGTGAGCTATTGCCATCACTTGGCGTCCGTCGTCGTCATCGTCGTCGTTAACTTTTCTTCAAAAATCTTCTCCTCAAAAACCACTGAAGGGATTGCTTTGAAACTTTGCATACATCATCAGTAAAATGCCCTCTACCAAGTTTGCCCAAATCATGGCCTCAGACCAACCAACATGGCCGCCATGGCTAAAAATAGAACAGAGGGGTCAAAATACAGTTTTTTGCTTATAGTTCAAAAAGTATAACAGATACAGGAAAACCGAAGAGACCTTCCTTCTTCAGCATCTAAAGCTCTACAAAACACTCCATAGGGTCAATGTTGTATGATGACTCCTTGTAGGAGTTATTGCCCTTTAATTGTCAAAATTGATGATTTTTGCCATTTTTGCCTCAAAATCTTGAAAATTATTAGAACTAGAGAAAAAGTTAGTATTGCTTAATTGTTCTGCTCTATGAGGGCTACAAAAATGACTTTAAGGTCAAGATTGTCTGATTAACCGTTTAAGAGTTATTCCCCTTGAACTGTTTTTTTTATCGGTTTTAATTGATTTTTTAAAATCTTCTCCTCTGAAACAACTGAAAGTACTGCTTTGAAACTTTGTACACATCATCTGTCAAATGTCCTCAACCAAGTGTGCACCAACCATGGCTGCAGATTAACCAACCTGGCCACCATGGCTAAAAATTGGAGAGGGGGGGGGGGCGGTAAAATACAGTTTTTGGCTTATATTTAAAAAAGTGTAGCAGATACAGGAAAACCGAAGAGACATGCCTTATCTGCATCAAAAGCTCTACGAAACACTCCATTGGGTTGAAGTTGTATGATGACTCCTTATAGGAGTTATTGCCCTTTAATTGTCGAAATTGTTGAATTTAGCCATTTTTGCCTCAAAATCTTGAAAATTATTAGAACTAGAGAAAAAGTTAGCATTGCTTAATTGTTCTGCTCTATGAGGGCTACAAAATTTCCTTTAGGTTCAAGATTGTCTGATTAACTGTTTAAGAGTTATTCCCCTTGAACTGTTTATTTTAATCGGTTTTAATTGAATTTTTAAAATCTTCTCCTCTGAAACCACTGAAAGTACTGCTTTGAAATTATGTACACATCATCCGTCAAATGTCCTTAACCAAGTTTGCACCAACCATGGCGGCAGATTAACCAACATGGCCGCCATGGCTAAAAATAGAATGGAGGGGGGGGGGGGGTAAAATACAGTTTTTGGCTTATAGTTCAAAAAGTATAACAGATACAGGAAAACCGAAGAGACATGCCTTTATCGGCATCAAAAGCTCTACGAAACACTCCTTTGGGTTGAAGTTGTATGAGGACTCCTTATAGGAGTTATTGATCTTTAATTGTCAAAATTGATTATTTTTGACATTTTTGCCTTAAAATCTTGAAAATTATTTGAACTAGAGAAAAAGTTAGTATTGCTTAATTGTTCTGCTCTATGAGGGCTACAAAAATGACTTAGGGTCAAGATTGTCTGATGAACCGTTTAGGAATTATTCTCCTTGAACATTTTTTTAATCAATTTTAATTGATTTTAAAAAATCTTCTCCTCTTTAACCCATTAAAGGACTGCTTTGAAACATTGCACACATCTTCTTTAGGACGTCCTCTACCAAAATTGTGCAAATCATGACACCTGACTACCTATATAGCTACGTTAGCTGAAAATAGAAAAGGGGGGGGGGGGGAGTCAGGAGAGTTTTCGACTGATAGTTAAAAAAGTATAACAGGTACAGCAAATTCGAAGTGAACCTCCCTTCTCCCTCTAAGCATCAAAAGCTCCTCCTTATAGGAATTATTTCCCTTAAAAGGTCAACATTAATGACTTTTGCAGAAGTGTTGGGCAATTCCTTATAGCAAAGAAAAGCTGGATAGAAAAGGGTTGTTTGGTTTCAGGTTCAGGTGAGCGATACAGGCTCCTGGGAGCCTCTAGTTTTTAATCGGTTTTAATTGATTTTTTAAAATCTTCTCCTCTGAAACAACTGAAAGTACTGCTTTGAAACTTTGTACACATCATCTGTCAAATGTCCTCAACCAAGTTTGCACCAACCATGGCTGCAGATTAACCAACATGGCCGCCATGGCTAAAAATAGAATGGAGGGGGGGGGGGGGGGGTAAAATACAGTTTTTGGCTTATAGTTCAAAAAGTATAACAGATACAGGAAAACCGAAGAGACATGCCTTTATCGGCATCAAAAGCTCTACGAAACACTCCTTTGGGTTGAAGTTGTATGAGGACTCCTTATAGGAGTTATTGATCTTTAATTGTCAAAATTGATTATTTTTGACATTTTTGCCTTAAAATCTTGAAAATTATTTGAACTAGAGAAAAAGTTAGTATTGCTTAATTGTTCTGCTCTATGAGGGCTACAAAAATGACTTAGGGTCAAGATTGTCTGATGAACCGTTTAGGAATTATTCTCCTTGAACATTTTTTTAATCAATTTTACTCGACTTAAAAAAATCTTCTCCTCTTTAACCAATGAAAGGACTGCTTTGAAACATTACACACATCATCTTTAGGACGTCCTCTACCAAAATTGTGCAAATCATGACACCTGACTACCTACATAGCTACATTGGCTCAAAATAGAAAAAATTAAAAAGGGGGGGGGGGGGGGGGGGGGGAGTCGAGAGAGTTTTCGACTGATAGTTAAAAAAGTATAAGAGGTACAGCAAATTTGAAGTGAACCTCCTTTCTCCCTCTAAGCATCAAAAGCTTCTCCTTATAGGAGTTATTTCCCTTAAAAGGTCAAAATTAATGATTTTTGCAGAAGTGTTGGGCAATTCCTCATAGCAAAGAAAAGCTGGATAAAAAAGGGTTGTTTGGTTTCAGGTTCAGGTGAGTGATACAGGCTCTTGGGAGCCTCTAGTTTGGAAAGAAAATCCGCCCAAAAACGTTCTTTGCGAGACTGAGTTATATGAGATAAACTGATCGGGAAAATAATGAATATACAGTGCTACTTCATGTACGCACACATGTAGAACATTTCCCTGCTGTTAATGTATCTGGGGTGCATAGGTGTAGCCAAACAAGTATACTTTATAATCTGTTATTTATTACAGATAAAAAAATTATATTTAAATGAGACCAGATGAGCACAAAAAGAAAAAAAATAATCTCTACAAAAAGAAACATGGAATCATAGACAAAAGTAAGGACCCCCAAGGTCATAAGGATGTCAAAGGTCAAAGTAAGAAAAAAGGAAAAATCAATTTTAAGTTGAGCAGTGGAGAGAATAATCAGAAAACAGATGATGTTAAGACAAAAGATCTAGAGACAAGATTGTCTTCAGACAGTGATGTAAATATTTTTTAAGGTTTATTTCTGTTAGTGTTTTCCAGGGAGATGCACTTTAGTTGAAAATAATTTGTAATTGAATTTTCTTTAAACTTGCAATATAGTTAGGATTTTATACAAGTAATCTTAATTCCAAAAAAAAAGTAGGGGTTTCAGAGCTTATTTTCATAGGGTTAAGCACTAAATTTTTATAAATTTTCTAATAGATTATAAAGATTAAGAAACGTTACGAGAATAAAAAACATTAAAATCAGATTTAAAAAATTCTGTCAAATGAAATTTACTGCATTTTTTATACGTCAAGCAATTGGTATACATTTTAGTGACAGAAAGAAAAGTAGGGGTTTCTAATTTAAATTTTTTTCTATTGGAAAATAACTGGTCAAAAACTATGGCCACACACTTGAATTTTGTCCATACTCGAATTTCTGGGATTTTCCTTCATTCAGCAATGTAAACAATGAACCCAAGGTTAAATTACTTTTAAAATATGTTGCATTTATTGCTCTAACCAAATGACTCCTAAATAATAAAATACAGTGCATTTCCATGAAATTAACGTCCGTTAAAGCGACACACTTTTATCGCCGAAATTCGAGTGTCCTAGTATATTAAAAATATAGTAGTTTTTGATCAAAAGTGCCTCCCTTGTTAAAAATTTGCTTTTCATTGTTTTTGCCTATACCGAACTCATTTTTGCAAAGACTTTATATTTCAACCAATAAATTAAAGTAATACTATAATTATAAGACTTGCATTATTATTTTTAATTTTATGGAAATTAAGAGTTATTAATGGAGGAAATTATTATTAATTTTACCATAAATGTGATAACTATTTTGAGATTTTCACCAAAAATGGCAGATAGTTTCCTGCATTCCCTTATACTTTTTCAATCTCATTTATATATAAAGCACCAAACTTTAATCATGCTTTACACATATATTTTTATATATATATTTAGAACATTTTGCTCTTTTATGTATCTTTTTTCCATAGTCCAATTCACTGAACTAATTATGTATGGATAGAATGATACAGATATTCCGCATTTATAAATGTTCACTTATAATGCTTTATTACTTATCAATTTTTTGACCAGATATCTATGAAACCATTATTCAGTTACTGAAATTTTACAAATATGGTGATTTTCTCTGATGTCTCCCATCAATACTACAATTCTTTATTGATACATGTATTGGAGATCAAAATGGTTTTTGTTCATATTTTGTTTTTATTTGCAATATATATTTTGTTTTTTAAAGGAAAGCAGTGATGATAATTTAAAGACCACAAAACCAAGTTTTCAAAAACGTAAAGTTGTCAGTAACTGGGACAGATATGACCTTCCCCCTGATGAAGAGTCTACAAAGGCAAAGGGAGAGAACTTCTCTAGACTGTTACAAGTTGCTGGTAATCTTAAAAAATTAAATCATCAATAATTCTAAATCTATTATATGAGCAGAATGACATTCTCTGTCAGCCCTTATATATGAAAGACTACTATATGCATTTATGTAAGGGAATGTTCAAAATGTCCCAAAATATCATATATTGAGTAGTTCTTAGAATGCAAACATCTATCAAAATTGTTTGGTTTTTTTAATACTTTATAATATGTGCTTTATATCTCTATAATTGTTACAGAAAACAATATATTCTGTATCATTTATGTGATTATTATTGAATAAATGCTTTCTAAGAACTATTTTGTTATGCTGAGCATAGACGGAGGAGAAATTTTATGAAATATACTTCCTATAACTTATAATTAAATATACAAAGTAATTTAAGATTGCTGTATGTATTTGTATTTCTTCAAAGAATAAATGATATTGTGTTTTATTATATCCCCACTGAAAATTCTTCTTTTGCCACACTTATAATCACCATTGTTGCTACAGTACAGCTAAACAGTTGCACATATTAATTACAGAAAATAACGAACAAAAAACAAACACCTCAAGTTTTAACTTTTAATTATGCAAATTAATATTTTCCTAATTCAATGCCCTACATGCTAAATTTCTCAATTTGTTTGGTGGTGACCCCATTTGAAAAAGGCTAATATCATTCTACTTAATGAAATTCGATGAAACTGTCACAGAGTCTTTGTTTATAGTGCCATTGTGACCCAATATTTTACACTTTGAAAGATATTTTTCCATAGCAAAACATGGACTTTCCCATTCTTTGACTTAGGGAATTGGTTGGCATGGGTGGGTATTAACTAGTTTTTAGAATCTAACTTAAAAACCTTTTATTAATTTTCTTGAAATTTTGGGGAATAGTTTATTTTGATACGTGTAAGATTACTTTCATTATTATTCTGATATTTCATTTTAGAGTAATGGGAATTTGTTCATGAAAAAAAGATGGATTTTTCAGTTTTCAAACTTTAACACCAATAAGCTTTCTTCCATTGTCTTAATGTTTGTGGCATTGCTGATTTTTATAGATGTGGGTATGTTTCAGTGCAGATAGAATTATGCATCCACAAAGTGTATTGTTCATGTTCTTTTCTTCAAACAGGTATATCATGTGCTCATGGCACAGCTGTTTTTTATTTCAAGTAGTTGGGTTTTATGATTGTTACAGGTAGTTCGACATCACAGTTCAGGTTTAAAGAGGAAGAAGAGTGGACATCACCAGAACAGACAGAACTGTCACTTGATTTACAGGATCTATCTTCTAGCATTAGTTGTTTCCCTTTGTACGAGGTTCTCAGACTGGATAAAGATTTATTATCAGTATGTAGAAATAGCTCCTTTGTTAGAAGTATTATCAGTATGTAAAAAGATCTCCCACTGTATAATAATAATAATAATAATAATAATAATAATAATAATAATAAATGCTTTATTTAAAGAGGGTAACTCAGTTCCCTGAGGCCCTCATAAAGTTCATCATACAAAGTTACATGAATACAAGAGATAACATAATACATGTATTACACAATTACAAAAAAAAAAAAAAAAATATATATATATAAAATGAAAGTTCACAATACATTTAAAATAATGAAGCATACAAACACATATCATTAAAACAGATGAACAAGAAACATTAAACATGTAAATGTTAAGGTCCATATTGTATACAAAATATAACATTATAAATTGTCTAAATTATCTCTTGATTTTGTGTATTCAATAAAAATGATTTTAATTTAATCTTAAAAGTATCTAGAGATTTACAGGAACGTACAGTGATTGGAAGTCTATTCCAGAGAAAAGGTCCAGAATAGAAAAAGGATTGTTTAAAAAGTTCTGTTTTTGGTTTTGGAATACACAAATCTCCATTTGTTGCATTTCGTAATTGATAAGGATTTTCATTAGAGATGTAATTTATCTTTCTTGTAAGATATTGTGGGGCTTCATTATTAATACATTTATGAACTAAAATACATTTATGATACAGAATTCTATTTTCAACTGTCAAAAATTCTAATTTTTTGAAAAGAGGAGCAGATGGGGCTAAAAAGTCAGCATCTAAAATAAGTCTGACAACTCTTTTTTTGGAGTTTTGCTATACGATTCAAGTTGACTGCACTACAATTTCCCCAAATAGTGATACAATAGTCAATTAAAGCAGGGTTCAACATTAACTTTTTCATGCAGTTGTCCCATCGGGCAAGTTGAGTAACAAATTTACTTGTCCGAATCAAAAACATGCTTGTCCGAAAAAAATGTGGAATGTGAAAATGGTTATGGCATTGCCGCATACAAAAGACAAGAGAAAAGAGGGGGGACATTTATTGTTTACGCTTTGCAACCAACGTGTCAAAAGTGCAAAATATCTAATAATTCGGGAAAAGAATAATAACACCAAATACCTTTCATTTCAATTTTTATTCCACACAAAACATTAAAGGCAAATAGCAGGTTAACACAATCCAGTTGTTTTTTTATTTCTGTTTTCATTCAACAAATTTGATCTTTTGATCACGTACCGCAATACACATCCCTGTCAAAAACAGAAGTCCTAAAATAGATACAGATCGCTCATTGGTTGGTTTAATTATAGCTGTATTCGGTCACGTTGTCATTGCATGATCCGTAGCTGTTAGATAGTAGACTCTAGAGGCACCTCGAACATAGAATTTTTATGATTGGATGATCTAATCTCGAATCGACCAATCGCGCAATAGACGTTCTAAAATTAGATGATGGAAATTTTTTGTTTAGAAATAGAGGAATAATGATATCGGAATTGATGTGTTTTATTTTAAGCAAATGAATAACACGATTGAAGAAATTTAAATTGCGACATTAGGCCACATTTTTCACTTGCCCGATCGGACAAGCTTAGCACAACTTTTACTTGTCCGAACTTTCGTTTCACTTGCCCCGGGCAATCGGACAACCGTTAATGTCGAACGCTGTAAAGGCAAAATATAACCATTATAAAACAGTTTCATTGAATCGAGAGTTAGATACCTTTTAATTTTTGACAACAAATAGATTCGACTTGAAATTTTTGAACATACACTGTCAACTTGTTCAGTCCAGTGTAGATTAGAGTCAATTTTAATTCCTAAAAATTTTTCACAATTTGAAATCTCCAATGGTATTGATTTTAGACAGAGATTGAGATTTTTATTTTGTGTAACAAGCTTTTGCTTAGTTCCAATAACCATACACTTTGTTTTACTACAATTTATAAACATTTTATTTTCTTGACACCATTTTTCAATTTCAAGTATGTCTTCTTGAATTTTGGGTTGCAGAACATCTACATTTTTACCAGACAAATGAATTGTTGAGTCATCTGCATATAGATCAGTAAGGGAATATTTAACATGAAGGGGAAAATCATTAATATATAATATAAAGAGAAGAGGTCCAAGTATTGAACCTTGGGGGACACCGTACTTGATTTTCATTGGATCAGATTTTATATTTCCTAGTTGGACTTGTTGTGTTCGATTGTTTAAATATGACCTGAAAAATTCAACTGTTTTTGTATTACATCCATATATATTTAATTTTTTGCATAATATATCATGGTCAACTACATCAAAAGCTTTTCTTAGGTCCAGAAGGATTGCAATGTTTATGTTCCCTTCATTCATTTGTTCAAGAAAATGATCAATAATATTAGTTAGAGCGGTTTGGCATGAATGATTTGGTCTAAATCCTAATTGTGCTGGATGAAGTAAATTTAAATTTGACAAATAACTGTAGAAATTTTTTTGAACATGGTGTTCAATAAGTTTTGTTAAAGTGGGGAGAACTGAAATTGGCCTATAGTTTGAAGTTAAATCTTTATCTCCTGATTTAAATATTGGTGATACTTTTGCATTTTTTAAAATATCAGGAAAAATACCCTTTTCAATGATTTTATTGAATATATAAGTTAAAGAAGACACAATAAATGGTGCACTTAGTTTGAGTAACTTTGGACCAATACAATCAGATCCTGCTGATTTATTTACATTTAGTTTATTTATAATCAGTAGTAAATCAGGTACCTGTATGTAGGGAATTGAAAATGGTTGTGCTAATTTATCCATTACAAATTCTCTTAGCTTGATAAAATCAGTGCATGAGGAATCAGAGTCAGATTCTCTCAATTTGTCTACACATGTAGTAAAAAACTTATTAAATATGGTAACAATTTCTTTTGTGTCAGTAACATGTTTGTCATCTTCAATTTTTAATTTGTATGGTGTTGTATTTGGTGTAGGAGTAAGACTTTGAATGCAGCTCCACAAGATTTTTGGATCTGTATGAAAGAGGTCCGCAGACTAAATTAAGATTTATTAAGGATTTGTAAAAATAGCTCTTTTTTAAGAGGTCATCTGGCTTATAAAAGATTTATTAGTATTCAGAAATGGCTCCCCGTGTTCAATGTTCCCAGGCCCAATAAAGATTATCAGAATCTATAAACAGCTCAATTTTACTGTATGAGTTCCTCAGGCTGCATAAAGATTCATTTTATGATTCCTCTGTTTTAGCTCCTAGTATATAGTAATGGGGGTGTCCATTTCACTTTTTCTTTTAAGTGCAACTCCTCCTAAACTACTGAATGGAATTAGATGAAACTTGCACAGAATCTTTGATACATAGTGCAGCATATATTTAACATTTTGATGTGAATGATATTTGGGGTTTCCCATAGAAAAACATTGACTGCCATTCTTTTACATAGAGGGTACATGTTTTGTGTCATCAACTTCTCCTACAGTTTTCTATCCAGATGTTTTGAAAATTGGGAAGTTGGGGGTTTCAGTTGGTGAGCATTGCTTACAGTTTTTCTAGTTTTCAGTAAGTAGAAGTATCTCCATTTATACGAGGTTCTAAAAATAATCAAAGATTTATTATCAGTATACATGTATATAAATAGCTCCCTTTGTATGAGGTCCTTTTGCATGTTGAAGATGTACAATAGTGAAGGAATATTTTCTTTTGTTTGTACTGAAACTGGGGGGTACATCGAAAGTGTAAAAACAACCCGAAAAGTGTAAAAACAACGTGGAATAGTGTAAAAACAACTATATATGTGGTGAAAACAACTCAGAAATGATAGATATTACCATATATTATGATAATAATCCAATATTTGTGAAAAAATAATTACGCTTTATTCCACAGAATCGATTTTTGTAACCGCCCGATATGTCCTATATTAGGTCAAATAGCTAGGGGAGAGCACTCCAATTCATTGCAATAAAAGTACTAAAAGTGCTGTCAGTAGGAATTATATTGAAAATGGTAATAGAGACAAATGATTTAATGTGTGAAATAAAAATAATGTCTATAGTTTTATAATGATATTTTTTTAAATATATATATATCTTTAAATATATATATTTTCATTTAAAGCTTTGCATTCTTGGTATTACATGTAATTATATGTCTCTGTTGTTATTAAAATATTTTAAATATGTCATCCTTGTTAGTAGCTCATATTAGACAAAATTAGTTACAATTACAATGAATTGTTAATTGACCTTTAAGTCAACACAATTGAAATTATAATTGTAAATAATTAAGAGCCCCCACACCATGTCAAGGCTATGAGCATGTGGGGGAGGGTCATGGGTGTTTATATATTTATTCATTTAAGTCTGTTTGTTTTCTAACTATATGAGTTATAATTTATTTATAGAAAAGTACAAATTATTATTATTATTATTATTATTATTATTATTATTATTATTATTATTATTATTATTATTATTATTATTTTTATTATTATTATTATTATTATTATTAGCTTGGTATTGCTTAAAAAAAAGCTTATAATATTGCAAAGAAGTAGACCAAGGTATTAGTTTTTTGTTTTTTTTGAAGTTAAACTACTAAGAAATCCTGCACAAGGCTCGGGACATCCGTCGTAGTCCGCGTAACAATTAGTTAAGTTTTGTTGTTCAAATTTAAACTACTAAGACATCCTGCACAAGGCTCGGGACATCCGTCCTAGTCCGCGTAACAATTAGTTAAATTTTAATGTTCAAATGTAAAACTACTAAGACATCCTGCACAAGGCTCGGGACATCCGTCGTAGTCCGCGTAACAATTAGTTAAGTGTTAATGTTCAAATTTAAAACTACTAAGACATCCTGCACAAGGCTCGGGACATCCGTCGTAGTTCGCATAACAATTAGTTAAATGCTTATTTTTCAATTTTAAAACTACTAAGATACCAGCATACGTTTCGGGTCAATTTTCGTTGTCCGCTAACGTACTACGTGTCTCGCCCTTGAAAAAAAAGAAAATAAACATTGAACAAAACATTGAAATATCACTCAAAATCTAAATCGTAATTCTTTGTCTTCTTAATAGTCGTCGTCCGTTCGTTGATTTTCCTCTTCAGTTGACCTTTCTTCCTTCCACAGGTTCTCGGTTTAATGACAGTCATGAGTCCGTCTTTCGAAGTAACGGTCTTTTGGTCTGGCGGCAAATGGTTGCGGAATCTTCTAAAGAAACGTTCTCTTTCGTCAACTGTTTTGGTCATCCATAGCGATTTCGACACCTGGAACTGTTTATGGCTGTCCGCTAGTCGGTACTGTTCAATTGAAACCAATGATCTGAGTAAATCCTTATATTGGGTGTCCACAATATCTCTTATAATCGGTACTAAATCCAATAACGGTTGTCATTTCCAGTCGATGGCTCGCTTCAAAACATGATTTAGGGATTCACTGTTATTATTTGTCCAACTTTTGTCAAAGTAACCAATGTGATCAACTGTTTTCCGATGTTCAATCAAAGTTGGTTCTAATTTGTTAATGACATACCTGTGAAATTTCGTAGATAATGTCTGTGTCCTTTGTTCCATAGTGTCGCACTTTTCTTTTCATTGTTGATAATAAGAAAAAAAAACACACCGGTTATGCTGAAACATTTTTAATTTGAGGAATTACTTATAACTTATTAGAAAACAAGTTGCCATTTGACAGGGACACTATATAGGAAATAGTCAATTTGAGTTGCATTTATCGTTTTTGATATTTGTAAACATAAATTGCATACTTTTGTGTAACTGAAAGCACAATCTTTTCATGGGTTTTGCAACACCAGCTGCTGTTCTGAATTCCAAGAGTAAATGGAGTAAAATGCAAGCCGAATCACATAGATCCAAGAATTCAATTATTAACCACATTCGCACTTGAAATTTTCAACATTACGATTATCTTACTAATTTTATGAAATCGATATATTAAACAACTTCTCTGATAACACTTTTAAAAAAATCATTAATAACATATAGTTCAACTTTCGATTGTTGTCTTCTGGAGTTTGTCAAGGGGTAAATCTATCCCCACTTCTTAAATGCTTAAATGACCTGGACGATTTTGTAAAGAATGAGGGGGTGGACAGGGGGTACCTTTCTCCTTTCTCCCTCCCTACAGCTCCTTTCTCCCTCCCCTAGCTCCTTTCTCATAACATTTCTCTGTTCATAACTACAATTAATCGTTGTTTTGATGGTCTCTTGTTAACTGTCTCGGTGTAGTTTGAATAAGAAACACAATAGAAATTCTTTAACAATAGGACAATCTTGTATGTTTAAACTTTTAGAAAACTGTGTTCACTATCATGTAAGATTAACATTATTCTACACTTTATTTTACAGGCGGCATTTAATAGTTTTACATTTAGAGTAAAATTTTGATTAGGTTAAAATTAATTCATGATTTTTTATTTAAAAGGAGAAAACTGATATTTCATAAATTGTCATTCAATTTAGACCAACATAGTGATATGCATTGTCTTACTGATCATTTTTGCAATTTACTATATCAATCTGCTGTTTTATTTTTCAAGTTATATCATTATACCTCAATTTCATTTACAATGTTAATCTTCCATAGGCCACCGTGACATATAAGTACTGTCAAAAAAAAATTACTGTCTGGAAAAATACTGTCACCCGCTAAAAATATATGGATATATATGTGGTCCTTTGTTTTTTAATTGAAATTGTAGTTGTCTTCGACTTACGTTTCCTCTGACATTGTTTTTTACCTTTGGTTTATCATAGATCAACACAATTGTCTAGTTCTTTCTCGTCTTTTATTATTTGACAGAACGAGACTGTGGAGATATATGTTATAAGACTTTGAAAAAATCGAGCTTATATTACTTTCTTTAACGGTAATTAAAACAATCTTGATTTCAGAAAATTGTATGGTTTCTTGTTGTAACTTTCTTCAAAAGAAGCCGTTTTTACTGACAATAACGCTCTAACCATTTATTGTTTTGCAAAAACAATTTTTTTTCTGTCGGTCGTGGGTTAATACAAACTATTGTCTGGTAATTATAAAACATAAATTACTCAGTGTTCAACAATTAATACATCAATAATTGTAATCAAAACCTTTATTACAACTTATTACAGCTCAATCATTGTGTTAATTCAAGAATTAACTCTCGCTGCATTAATCGTAATTGTTTATGTTGATAACACTTGTTATGGGCATTGCGGGGTGTCACTTAACAACTGGTAGCCAAACTTCTGGCACGTGCCGACAAATTAATCGATAGCGTCTTTATTTTTCATTTTTAGAATATAATATTATATACACTAGTAAATATTAATATCTCCTTCATTTATGTATGTCCTCATACGACCATTTATGTCATTGTCACATAAAATAAATGTATTTAAATAGATTATCTCCGTTCTCTTCGTATAGAACAGGGACAGTCTATACTAATACACTGTCCCTGTATAGAGCGACTTTCTTCGATTTAATTTCTTAATTTGAACGTATATCTCTTTACTTTTTATGACAAACAGTGAGAACCATGAATAATAACAAATTGAAGTGATTAAACACTTAAATATCATATGAATAACAATTTTTGAAGTGGATTCTGGTGGATTCCGGTAAAAACGGTGGATTCCGGTAATTCGTGTCACCGCTTGCTGTCTTATTCACCACTAAAGTAAAAGTTTCATTATCATGATTAAAGAAAAAAATATTACACCAAAATGTTTAGAGAATTTGTAATAACCGAAAAGTAAAATTTTGAATTATTCTTTACACTGCCGGCCAATCTTATGAATGCAGTGCTTTGAAATTATCCCATGTAAAACCTGAAATAAAAAAAGAAAAATTAATACATAATTTGTGGGAAATACACTCTTTAAATAACCGAAAAGTAAAATGTTGAATTATTCTTTACACTGCCGGCCAATTATTGCGTCCTTATGAATGCGTTGCTCTGATATTAGCAAATGTACAACATGAAACCAAAAAAAAGTCAATAAATAATTTGTGTGAAATACACTCTTTAAATAACCGAAAAGTAAAAGAATTATTCTTTACACTGCCGGCAAATTGACGTCCTTATGAATGCGTTGTTATGAAATTAGCTCTTAATTGGTTTTTTAATTTTATTAATAAACCAACTAAGTGCCTTTCTCAAGGCAACGAAAAAAAGCAAGATATCCAGTTTCATTAAAATGGACACCGTCTGCCGCTTCATGGTCCGGCCTGTATACGTTAATAGGTTTGAAAAAGTAAACAAAATTATACTGAGAGCTTTTTCTCTTATACATTTCATTTACTTCGTCTCGCCGTTTACTGTATACATCGGCCGTACAATGACGCGGCTTCAAACGTTTGAGAACTGACATGAATATCAGTGCAACATTCCATTTGTGGCATATTGCAATGAAGCGATCCAGTTCATTCTCAAACGTTTTACTGTCAAATAATTTGCTTGCAGTCGTTGCCGCCTATCTGACATATTACCACATCAGGCAAATAATGCAGAAAAAGGCCCGCTTCCACTGCAGTAGTCAACTTACTGACAGCACCACCAGGGTAGGCATTAAAGTGAACCGCGACCTTTCCACGACAGTTGTTGGGATCCTGCCATTTGTGGGGTTTCCCATTGCTGTCGCACAACATTCTCACGTTCTCTACTGCTGAAATAATACAGGGGAAGGATGCCAAGACGGCGAAAGCATTAGGCAAGATGATTCGGCCAAGTCAGTCTTGGGAAGACGTAAAGCCAACAATTATGGCAGAAATCTTAAAGATAAAATATGTCCAGTGTCAACAGTTTAGAGACACACTCTACTGTGTCTTGTGTTTTTGTTCTAGTATGTATTATCTCCAGATTTTTCAAATGTTCCTTATTTAGATGTAACATCCCAGAACATTTTTATTTCATAACACAGTATACATAGAGATCCCAACAAAGACAACAGGTCATTAAATTTTATTGCTCTTTGTTTGCATATATTCATAAACAAAAAATTGCAACTCTTTCAATGTACATAGACTGAACATTTATTACAGTTGTTTGATAATAAGAAATATGTCTCTGCAGTCTTCTATTTTGTCTTTTTGTGATAATAACCAGTTTTTCTTTTTATAAATTGATGAAACTTTGTTGAAATGTCCATTCTGAAATTAAAAATTAAATAAAAACAAAAATAAATCATTTGTCTGTATTACCATTTTCAATATAATTCCTATTGACAGCACTTTTAGTACTTTTATTGCAATGAATTGGAGTGCTCTCCCCTAGCTATTTGACCTAATATAGGACGTATCGGGCGGTTACAAAAATCGATTCTGTGGGATAAAGCGTAATTATTTTTTCACAAATATTGGATTATTATCATAATATATGGTAATATCTATCATTTCTGAGTTGTTTTCACCACAGATATGGTTGTTTTTACACTATTCCACGTTGTTTTTACACTTTTCGGGTTGTTTTTACACTTTCGATGTACCGGAAACTGGGTACAGATTTGTGTGTGAAAATGCTGATATTCATTTAGTTCTTGTCTTTGTTATTTCTAAGCACAATTTCATCAGTTCATATTATGTTGGACCAGTTTTCTTAGTCAAATGTGTACATAATCTTTTTTAAATGATTAAATGTACCATTACTCACTGAATCCTCATGCTACAGCATCATCATAGCAAGTGACATTATTATAATCATGTTTGGAGCTTTTCAGGTCAAAACTGGCAACACATTTTGCAGTTTTTGACATGTTTTGTTATGTAAAATAAATTGGCATAGTATGCATGTGGTACAATATTTTAGTGCATATTTTCATATGATTTTGTTTCCAAAGCATCATATTTAAAAGTTCATTTTAAGGAGCAACCTTGTGTTTTCATAGTACCAGTACATGTACCATGTCTATGATTAAAAATATCTATAATGGCCCACCAAGTTCAAATCTGTTAAGAACATTTAGTTCTTTACAAAGCAAATTTCAGTTGTCAGTTGGATAGAAAAATTTGTGTCTGAAATTTGGTAAAAATGAGTGAAAATAAAAATTCCTTACTTTGTCAGCGCCTAGTGCTGATTAGTTTTTAAGTTAATTTTCACCTGAATACACATCCAGCTTTGCATAAGTACATACAACGGTGCACTTGCCTCTTATTATTCAAGTTCACCAGTACATGCTCTGGTTCAGTGTTTCCCTCTGTGTTTCTGCCACACTCAACCAACAATGATATAGCTGAACATTTGTTTATGGTACCATTAAATAAATCTTTTAATCAATCCATCATGTTGAGATGACAGAAAATGTTCAAGCTCTCCTTAGTTATTTATGCTCACACATTATTTTGATTGTTTTTAACAGGTAGAACAAATAGCTGAATATGATAGACTGTCTTCAGAAAATCAGAAGAAATATCAACAAAACAGTAACTCTGTAAATTCTGTAAACCCTGTGCACATTGACAGAAAACGTGATAATAGTAAAAACAGTACAGAAAAACAAGCATCGAAACAAAAAGAGAAATTATCCATAGAATCAAATGCTTTAGATGAACTGTTAGATGCTGTTGTGTTAGAAGAGACAGGAGTACACAGATTACATACAGAATTATTACCTGATAAATCTAACACTGGGAGATCGACAACACTGGAGGAAGATTTAGATGATCTTTTATCATCAGGTAAATTATGTTTAAAATTATTGAAATGTGTGTAGTTATAGTTATACAGGTACTGACTAAACAATAGGAAAAATAAATTTTGTTTATTGCCGTTTCATTTAGGTGGGTATCATAGAATTTTGTTCTTCACAAATAAACTTTGTATTTTCTGACGTTGTAAGAATATTGCTAATTTACCTGTAATCATTACACTTGCTGTACAGTCAGGTATAAGAATACATTTTTTGCTTTTGACTGTTATTGTCCAAATAAAGTCTTCTGGAACAATTGTTCTCGCTTACAATGATATTTAGTATTCTGTACTGACTTGTATTTTTACTCCTGAAATAAAATTTTGTCTCCTCACAGTTTACAGTTTAAAATATAAAACTAAAAGTTTTTTTATTATCATTGTCTTAAACTCATCATCCAGTCACAACATACATGTTGGATTTTTATTATAGCTTTTCTTGTTTTCATGTCAGTTAACAAAAATATATTGCAATACATACATGGGATTGCAATGGCTTTGTTGGCAATGGAAATATGAATTAATAATTTTTATTAAAAATAATTGTCTATTTTGGTAATAATGATTTCCTGCTGAGCTCAGCTGAGTTGTTTACTTCTGCAAGTTTATAGGCAGAGACATGCAGTTAGGAATTTTTTGTGAATGACATTTTATTTTGTGTTGTTTTATATAAATGAAACACAAATTTTTTAGCATTAAACATTATTATGTAACAATGTTGA
Organism: Limnoperna fortunei; assembly: GCA_944474755.1. NCBI lineage: Eukaryota > Metazoa > Mollusca > Bivalvia > Mytilida > Modiolidae > Limnoperna > Limnoperna fortunei. Next base: position 19,120,059 of record OX104113.1, on the reverse strand, counting down.
AGTTTTTGTCATAGCTGTTAAGGGAATTCAGTGTTTTTAGGTTTTTTTGAGCAGGTTAATACAGTTATAGTAGTAAAAATAGGATGGCCATCACTGGAAACCAACAAATGTCTTGCCTTAAATGAAATGCCATACTTTGATCTGCATGGTCTTCTGGTGGCAGCTGCATTAGCATTGTGCTTTTTACTTTGCAAGCTTAATTAAGCCATAGGGCTTTTAATTTTTGTCCATTTAAAGTTTATCACCTGACTTAACTTGACATCTAACTAAAGATGTTAAAGCATGTCATATTAACTTTGATCTTCAGTGGGTATGTTATTGTCATTTCTTCATGCATACTGGTAGTAGGATGAAAAGTACATGACAGTCTGTAAGGTGTCACCTGACCTTTGACTTCTTTTACACATACAGTTCACATGGCTTTGTTTAAGTTTTTGTATAAGATAAGTTCCTTAGTAACCAATCAAATCAGCATGACAATACTAGTAGCTGGTATATACAGTAGAACATGACAGTCTGATAGTGTCACTTGGCCTGGACCTCAATTTCATGGTTTTGTTGCTATTTTACAGTTGATTAGCTCGATGCACGGTAGCCATTGGTTATAATAAATTTATTATAGGTTGCTGATGAATAGTATATGACAGTCTGGTAGATGTCTCATGACCTTGACCTAATTATCATAGTCTAGTCACTATTTGTTAGTTATAAGATCATGTTGGTTCCTTAGTAACAATGCATGATAGGATGATGTTATCTGACAATTATAGATTATTAACGTTTTTTGAAACGAGATGCATTTTTTCATCTCTATCTAATTGAAGGGTGACAGCCCTGAGATGAGATGACGAGAAAATGCATCGAGTTTCATGAAACGTAAATAATCTGCTTGTCGCTGTTTTGAAACATTGTGACATCACAGTGTTTACTCATCAACGTCTTGACAGTGAGGTGAGATGTGCCCATCTCATGCTTCTAGAGTGAGATGGGATAATACTGCACATAAAGATCAAAGAAAAATACTGCAAAATAGCGGTAATTATTGCATATCAGTAATAAATTCTTATATTTTATTGATTAACAACTGATGAGCTAACATTAAAGAAACTAGGTATAACAGCAAGCAGTATGATTTTCTGGTATTTATCAGTCAATACCAGAAAATCCAACTGTTGGGCCATTTTATGGACCAGGAAAACTGATATAGACTTTGCTTAGAGCTCGTTCCATACATGTATCAATATTCTTGGTCCATAACATTGCCCTTGGACAGTCAGAATTTTGTGGCATTGTCGACAGTATGTGTTACTATTATGTAAAAAGGTTCCTGATGATAAACTACTTAGTCCAGCGGTTACATGTTACATCTTGTCTTCAGTAACCATGCATTGTTGGATGACAATAGTTGGTGCTTATATTGCTAATCAGTAGAACATGATTTTCTGGTAGGTATTTCCAGACCTCAGACTCAACCTAAATTTCAGGTTCCAGTTGTCGTGTTAGTTTTGGAATAGTAACAATGCATGGTAGGGTGGTATCAGTTGATATATAGTTTGCTAATCAGCAGTACATAACATTCTTGTAGTTGTTACTTTACCTTGACCTTATTAGTGACTGAATCTGAACTTTGCAAATACAATTTATATTATGATGATATAATGCTATTGACTAGTATATGTTGCTCATGAAGATTAATATTCTACAGAGGTTAATCATTTTGACTTGATTGATTAAAAAACATTGCTATAGATTTTCAGACACCTTTCTCCACTGAAACTACTACATGTAGTTTAAAGTCGTTACTTTGTACAAATTATATCTGTGCTGTCCTGTGCCGGGATTTCTCTTTTCATTTCAATAAAGTTGAAAATACAATCTCTGAAATTACAAGGCTAAATGGATTGTAGTGTTGAGTATTGGAGCTTCAAAAATATTCCTTATTTTGTGTAGTTATTAGTTCAAACATGTAATGTTGAGTATGGGAGCTAGAGGTCCTTTAAAAAGATTCCTCATTTTGTTTAGCTCTTAGTTCAAACACAGGATTTATTTGTGTGACTGATATTCTAAAAGCTTTCTCAATTGAAACTACAATTCATTATAAGGTTGCAGGATTGAAATACAGTGAGTTTTGTTGGTAAGTGATACAGTCTGCCTAGTTCATCATTACATATACTATAAAATGCAGATAATTTGTAATGTGGATTTATAGATGACAATTTCTTTTTTTAGATAACCATAAGGAAAATAAATATATACAACAAGACATATCCAGTTCTGTCCATACAGCAAAAACTACTCAAGGTACCATATATCTTTACTTATGTGGACATACTGTGGGCTTATTTTGGGGGAGGGGGGGGGGAGTTCAAGTAAAGTAATAAGTATACAAGTACAATACAAGTTATAATTAAATGAATTTTACCTGAGTTTGGTTATACCTTGATGTTGCAGATGCATTCTTGAGATTTTATAGTAAATTTAGCTAATGAATGGATCTGTACACATTTGATTATATTATTTAAAACAGATATTAACCACAACAACCTATTTCATTGGAGTGTCATTTATATTAATTCATGTAATTTTTAGTTTTTAACATTTTGGTAGATTGTATATTGATATTTGTGATTTACTTTCTCTGACTATGTGGCTGATTGGTATATGTACATAATCCCTCACTAGCTTGTCAACATTGTGGTTGTGAGTTCAAGCTCAACTTAAGAAACCCCAACCTTAATTGACAAGGATTGCCATCATTGTACTGGATACCTGGCTTCCTCTTCCAGGTAAAAACTAGATGAAGCAAAAAAATTGCTGTAAAGAATCACCACATGTTTTTTCATCTGTAGTTTCTTTTATCTTGAGTATTTTTATTTCCAGATGAAAACTTAGAAGATTGGTTAGACAGTGTGTTAGACAACTGATAGAACTGTGCTATACAGCTGATGGACTGTAAAGATGTACTTTGCCATGACAACTAACAGAGACTGTAAAGACGTTTTGTTCTAGGGCATACCTTGCAATACTCAAAAGTAATGAAAAAAATAACTTGACATTATATGTATGATATGATTAAACTTTTAGACCCTACCGGTGTTAAAATATTTTCTAAAGTTTTATTTATAAAAACTCTTTACCCGTTATGTGCAAAACAAAATAAAAATGTATTCATACTAATATTGACTGCCTGTGAAAGGTAATGATTGGCCTTCTAGTTTCAGTGCCAAAGTATAAACAGAGCTATGTTTTAATTCAGGAATTTAGAAATTTGTTCCACCCTTTTCAGAATTAATAATCCCTAAAAAAATGTGTAAGCTCCAATACACAGTATCTTGACTATTAGTTGGTACTAGTAGCTGCCAATAGATTGTAGCAAAATATACTGTCTGTAGTAGACAGGATATTAATAGGAAAGAATATTGCCACCTAAACTGTTTGACCTGTTGGACAACTACTTCCTATTTGCGACTGGGCCGATATGAAAATGTGTTAACACGAGTATGAAAATTTCCGTCAAGCTTTTCTCAGTAACCGTACATGAGAACAATATGAAATTTGGCAGGGTGGTTCAGTATCACAAGTTGTATGTCCTAAGCGACTTTCAGACCTGTTGGAGAACTACTTCCTGTTTGGGACTTCATTTGTACGTAAATACGTCCGTCTGTATGTACAAATTTCCGTCAAGCTTTTCTCAAAAACCGTACACGAGAACAATTTGAAATTTGGCAGGGTGGTTTAGTATCACAAGTTGTAGGTCCTAAGGGACTTTCAGACCTGTTGGACAACTACTTCCTATTTGCGACTGGGCCGATATGAAAATGTGTTAACACGAGTATGAAAATTTCCGTCAAGCTTTTCTCAGTAACCGTACATGAGAACAATATGAAATTTGGCAGGGTGGTTCAGTATCACAAGTTGTATGTCCTAAGCGACTTTCAGACCTGTCGGACAACTACTTCCTGTTTGTGACTGGGCCGATATGAAAATGTTCTAACATGAGTATGAAAATTTCCGTCAAGCTTTTCTCAGAAACCATACATCAGAACAATTTGAAATTTGGCATTGTGGTTCAGTATCACAAGTTGCACGTCCTAAGCGACTTTCAGACCTGTCGGACAACTACTTCCTGTTTGCGACTGGGCCGATATGAAAATGTGTTAACATGAGTATGAAAATTTCCGTCAAGCTTTTCTCAGAAACTGTACATTAGAACAATTTGAAATTTGGCAGGGTGGTTCAGTATCACAAGTTGTACGTCCTTAGCGACTTTCAGACCTGTCGGACAACTACTTCCTGTTTGCGATTGGGCCGATATGAAAATGTGTTAACATGAGTATGACAATTTTCGTCCAGCTTTTCTCAGAAACCGTACATGAGAACAATTTGAAATTTGGCATTGTCGTTCAGTATCACAAGTTGTACGTCCTAAGCGACTTTCAGACTTGTCGGGCAACTACTTCCTGTTGCGACTTGGCCGATATGAAAATGTGTTAACACGAGTATGAAAATTTCCATCAAGCTTTTCTCAGAAACCGTACATTAGAACAATTTGAAATTTGGCAGGGTGGTTCAGTATCACAAGTTGTAGGTCCTAAGCGACTTTCAGACCTGTCGGACAACTACTTCCTGTTTGGGACTTACTTTAGCGGTGGCATCCGTGTCCCATGGACACATTCTTCAATTTTTGTTTTTACTCGTAGTGGGGATTTTTGACAATTGTAGTTTTTTGCTTTTTAACTTAAAAACTTCAGTAGATAGAAAAAAACTTTTGATAGCAAATAAATGATAAAAAAAATTGCCCATTAATGGCTATTTTTTTATGTGCGGTTTATGCCAAAGTGCAAACCCTGGTTATATTGTAGCTAAGTCTGACAAGCCATTGCATTCCAACAGTTTTCAAACCAGACCTCTGAAACTAACAGAAATATTGCACACATATTGAATTAATTCACCTGCAATTATGGAGTATTAAGAGAAATATGCTCCGTTTCCTGGCAAGGGAACAGTAAATATTAAGCATATTTTATAGAATACAATAATTTTTTAATAATCATGAAAACTCCTGATACAGTTGTTGTTAAAATTCTAAAGTTTTTCCAACACATTTTAAACAATTCCTCATTTATAAAGGCAAATTTGACACCTGGTTAGACTTTTCTGTGCTTTTGGCTTCTATCTTGAAAATTATTATAGATAATAATTGAATGATGTGAGCCTTACTGAAGGCAGTGTGTTGTGCTCGAACTTTAGAACAAAGAGAAACTTACAATAGCAAAAATGATCATAATACATATAAGACAAACAATGTTTTGTCTTGCATCCCCATCTGGTAAAGATAGTTCAAAGTGGATTGTCTTACTGCAATTACAGGATTCATGGATCATCTTGATACATACATTTTGCTGAAATTGTATGTGAAAGACAACTAACTTCTTGAAGGAAACAGTTTGGAATTTCTGTATCGGTATATCCATAATATTTCTCAAATGTAAATATTGCTACAGTTTTGTTTCATTTTAAAATTCCAGCAAAAGCAGTCGGTATCATTAGTTAAATTTATGTTATTTGCTAAAAACAATGATCTCTCATCCTATCGAGATCTTTTTAGACTACAAAAACATAACAAATCTAACCAGATACTGGCATCTTGCGATCATATTGTTTTAAAAAATCTTTTCATTCAAAACAACTTCACTTATTAGACCAAAGCTAACACGAGTGGCACAATAGTAATCAAGTAGTTTCTCTTTAAATCCAAGAATTCTATTAAAATTCAAATTTGTGTTCATTGGATAGATGTAAAATTTTGGTGTTCTACAACATGCACTATTAATAGTATCACTTTTTAGTGTGGTCGGTTAAGGAGCCATTAGTATTGATATGCAGCAAAGAGAGATAAAATAAGCACTATTATGCATGAACCAAGTTCCATTAAGGTTATATTCTGTTGTTTATATAAGTTTTGATAAACTTGTTGTAGCTTTACTTCTAAAAAAATCTTCTCTGAAACCGTTTAGCCCATTTTTTTCACACTTTGTCACAATCATCCTTATGGTATCTATTTTCAAATTTTAACCCAGAGTGTTGATCAATGAATAAAGATGGCTGCTGTTACTAAAAATGGAACACAAATTATTGGTCAATATCTCCAAAATTATTATAGCTTATGAAAAAAACTATAACATTAAATAGAGCAGCACATTAAGCTATACATATCTATGTTGTGTAATGGTTTTCTGTATGAGTTAATGCCATTTAATTGCGATTTGTGAGGAATTATTCTGATTTACAATATAACTTGAAAACTATAAAGCTAGATTGATATTGTAAATTGCTAAAATGATTATCAAGACAACGTCTACAATCAAATAGTTGGTCCAGAATTGCTGCCCAATTCTTTTAGGAGTTATTGCCCTTAAATGACATTTTTTAATTGAAATTTTCAGATTTTGCCCTGTAACTATACCAGCTTGAGTGAAACTTAAATTGTAAAAATGATCAGCAATACAAGTCCTACAATTCACTCTATTAGTCTGAAATTGTCAGATGACTGCTTTTATTGCCCTTTACTGATGTTTTTTTGGAAAAGATTACCAGTTCTGCCATATAAATTAAAAAACTTAAATACCTGGTGAAAAAATGTAAATAGCAGAAATACTCAGATGTACAAGGCCTACAAATCATGTATGAAAATTTTCCGATAACTTTTTAATGGGGTTATTGCACTTAATAAGTATGTTTGGTAAAATTTGTAGTTTTTGACCTTTTACCATAAATGCCATAACAGCTAGAGTGAAACTGTAAATTTAAAAAATAATCTGCAAGGCAAGGCCCACAAATCACTCAGTCCAAAATTGTCGAATGACTATAGAAGTTAGAACCCTTTAATGATGATTTCAGACAAAAGCATTTTCATGTTATAAATTAAAGTCTAAAACAGCTAGAGAAAGAACTAGTGTAGAGAATCCTTTGCCATCCAAAGCTTTTTTTACACTTTGATGGGAGTGTGGGGCCCACACAACAAAGTATAAAATCAAGCATTGGATGGCAAAGGATTCACAGATTAGAGTAAAACTGTCAATTATAAAATTCACAAAATAATTTACTTTTTTAGAAATTGTTTGATAACTCCTTATAGGGGTCATCACCCTTAATCAAAATTTGTGGAGAAATTTTTTGTAGTAACTTTAAAAATATAACAGCTAGATTGTAACTGTAAATTGTGAATGTTTCAAGATAGCTTGAAGTCATTTGTGTTCCATATGAGAGATTGTAGGCTCCTGGGAGAGTCTAGTTTAATATGCTGAAATGTCTGTAGACTTATCACAAGTCCCTTTGATTTTTTTTTGCTATTAAAGAGATACATCCTTTATTGTCAACATTTCTTATACTATCCAATTGTAATAGTATCATATTTACTGTCAAGATTGAACAATAATTGTCTTAATTATAGAAAATTTCTGGATTATCCTATCATCTGATTTCTCAAATATCCATAACTGACATCTAGTGTAAAGTTTAAATAATAAATGTTCCATCTGTAGAAGTAGTAGTATTGCCAAAGAAAGATAACTCTAGTTTGGAATTTTGGGTCAAATGCGTGTAATTGTAACAGGTGTGCTTATTTTTAAGTTTAAACTTTAATATGGGCATTCTACACTCAAGTGAATTTCGCAAAAATGGTAAAAGAAAAATAATAGTTTCCACGAACATTTTTAAGAAATAGGACCGTACCGTTTATAAAGATTTCTTGACTCTTATTATGAATGGTTTAGAAAAGTTGTACAACACTACCCACTGTAGGAAGTGCTTCCACTGTAAAACGTTGCTGGAACAAATTATTCTTGTTGTAATGTACAACATATCAATCCCATTAGCAATAGTATACGTAAAATCAAACATTTGGACTATTTTTTTTTAATTCCAACATATTGAAATAAGATCGTGAGGCCAAAATTAGTACATAGAAACAGCTAGGCCGAATTTTACTGCCGTAATAATCCGATTTTAGTTTCGCGACTCCTCGTCAAAAAAATGCTAGGGTGTGATTATTCGTTTTAAAGAATGGAATGACTGGAAAATCTCTAAGTAATCTAACAATATTTACCTCATGTAATAAATATTTTGGGGTTTTTTTTATTATGTTGTTTTATGATTAGCGCGGTTGTCGCGAGTGTTGGTGGATTATGGCACTTTCAAGTTGTGACTTATCGTTAAGGACTACTTGTGCCTCGGAATAGGATGAAAGATGTCAGTTATTTTCGAAAATCTAAATCCGATTGGTGTTATAGTACTGGTGAACATTAATATAGAGGATGACGGACTGACAATTTCATAATCTTTTGTCCATTTTTTTACGCAGTACTTTTAGAACTGTTTGAATCTGATAAACCATTTCTACAGTCTATTACTGTATATTTTATCATATTTGTACTCATGTTTTAACAAACTCGGCCTTTTAGCTATATCATTATCAGTATCGGGATAGGCCGAATTTTACTGCCGTTATAATCCGAAGTTAGTTTTGTGATTTGTCGTATTCGCCAAAAAAAAGCGAGGGTACGATTATTCGTTCTAGTATCAGGAGAGTCTATTTGTTTATTTCCTATCTGTCATCCTGTTAGCACTGTATCAAGAACTATATCAGCAAGAAATGATTTTTTTTCTTGTTATGTTGACTAAATTAGTGTCAATCGTCAATAGCGTTTATAAATTGCATGTATACAGTATGTCTTCTATTAAATGAAAAATACAATTAACAAAGACATTCAAATTTGTATATTTTTTTCTGGCCTTTAATATCACAACTGTAGTAAAGAAGCAAGCAATGCCTCTGTTCCTGTTATCTCTTCGTCGGATCAATAACCGACCAGAATCGACTCCAGTGGTGCCAGTACCAGATGGACAAGTAGAAAAACATAATTAAACCACGACTGATCAAAATTGCTAGGTGTTTTCTCGGAATTTTAAGATAAACTTTTAATCTCTCAAATTAATGGTTTGTCGACCAAAACTGTTATTCGGCATTGAAAAATTGAAGAAAAAAACAACTTCGTTCATTATTATCAAAGAAGTAAATAATTGTATCGGGAACAAGTTGTCAGAGAAGATAAGAAGCAGACGTTTGGATTGAAATATATACTCCTAGCCGCGAGAAATTTTCCCATACAAATTGTTTTATCGTGCGATCAGATAACGCACGTGCCTAATAAATCTTTTTGTGACTTAATTACTTTAAAGTGAGCAATGTTGACATGTAAACAACAAGAAATACACATCCCTTCCTAACTGACAATAATCTGCATATTAATTAATCACAGATGTTTCAATGTGGCACGTGATGGAAAGGGTGGGGATTCTAATTACCGTTTTACTATTATCTTTATTATATTCGTTTAAAAACTAGTGCCAGCGCAATTTACGATTTTAATGGCAGTAAATAATAAATATCTTCCATGTTTACATTTTGTTTACCGATGTATATTGTGGGTGATCTACAGCTATCTTTTATTTACAAGACGTTTGGGCCAACGAACGTTATTTTTTGTTTTGTGTTTGTTTACTAAAATTTTTTAAGACAAAGATTTGTAAATAAATAGAACTGGATTGACAGGGCGGCAACAGTTTATTTTCAGATGGATTTCGAACACCCTGAGTGAATAAATTACTAGCAAGACATTTTGTATTTCTTAACACATCTAAAAAAATGTTCATAATGCCTGCACCATACCTCGGTGATATTAAAGATATTGCGTGTTTTTAATTGGTTTAAGAAATACTTTTCGGTAAATTTATAATCGCAACAGTTAAAAAAATCCATCAAAATATTGTTTAATTATGTTCGCTGCACAGTTCTATTCAAAAACAGAAAGCTACAACAGCGACCACGCGGACTGCAATTGATTAGCTGCGGAACCGTCTTTTGGATATTTTTTTATTTTGCGGACCTGAGTCTATGGTCCGCCGAATCGGAACAATAAAAAAATGTCAAAGGACCTAAAGAGACTACACTTTCTCAGCTACGTATAGATTTTCTACGACAGACGAGGATATGTTGCAGCAGACTCCGCTCCTTTAAGTGAAATTGCATATCTCCCTGACGACAAGAAAAGTAAGAAGACACCGCAAGTGTGTCTACATAATCAGTTTAGGTAGTGAATATGGACTTAAAGATCAACTTTAAAGACTTCAGACAAAACAAGATAGCAGGAGTATACAAGCTCAATGCAATACACATGCGGTTACATACGCTCTGTGTTTTAAAGTACGATGAAAAAGAAATTTACATGACATGACATGACATGACATGACATGATATGATATATTATATTATATTATATTATATTATATTATATTATATTATATTATATTATATTATATTATATTATATTATATTATATTATATTATATTATATTATATTATATTATATTATATTATATTATATTATATTATATTATATTATATTATATTATATTATATTATATTATATTATATTATATTATATTATATTATATTATATTATATTATATTATATTATATTATATTATATTATATTATATTATATTATATTATATTATATTATATTATATTATATTATATTATATTATATTATATTATATTATATTATATTATATTATATTATATTCATACTGAACCCAATTCTGTTCTGTTGCTGACTTTTGCACTGAGCGCTAAATTATACAACTGAGTTATGTATCATCGAATCCTCAGTTGTTTAAAGCTTTTTCAACTTTACTAAGTCTCACGTCTTGCCCTCCACAGTCTATAAAGTCGTTGAATAACAGAGGATTCTCACGCCTGGATTTAGGTAAATTAGTTTTACTATGGTATGTTTCGTTTCGCCACGTTTCTATGTTAGTTTGCCAAGTAATGTGAAAAGCCGAAACAGACTTATGTGACTCACGTTTCCATACTTTATTTTATGTCAAAACGTATAATTAAACACTGCAGATACAAGTTCATTGTGTCATTATAACTGCCAATTTACTTACTATCATCCTCTTTATTATATTCAAAATCATCCCAAGCTAGTATACACGTATACTATGTCTATTTACAGATTCATTTCATGTGTATATGGCCGAGTTATCTGTGAGGATGGACATATTCTAAATGCTGTGAGTTCGAATACAGCTGAGTTAAAGCAACACATTTGATTTTGGTATACGTCTAATATTTGCTGTTAAATGGTAAATAATAAATTGCACATATGAAAATTATTATACCTTCTCCTACATTCATTTGTCATAGAGATTGTACACGTTATTTATAATTTTGTTCTTATATAATACACTTATTATTTTATGATTTTAACGACAGAATTGTTACAGTTTCTTAAAAAACAATTAATGGTTCGGTTAAAAAGGAAAGCTTTATTAAAGATATTCTAAACAATGTAATCTTGAACGAAAATGTTGTCAAAGTAAAAAAACAAGTATAAGGAAAACCATGCCAAACAAGAAAGTCTTACTTGTGTCATCATCTTGGCACGATACACGTGCACTGATTCTAATTTGTAAAAGAAGTACACCTCTGGAAGTATTTTTTGTGTGCTTGGAAGTAATCAGATACATATTGTCAATTAATTCTTAAAATTTGCCGTAACGTAGTCCTTTATGAATTAAATATTTCAATTTTAAATTGATGGCTGCGGAATTTAATTTAGGCGAGATGAACATACCAAATTCGGTTTCTGATCGACTGTACAAAAACGGAGAACAAAGAAGCACAACGACATTTGATTAAGAAACTTAAGATATTTTAATTTAGGGTGGGCCAGGTTAAAAGCAAATCCATATTTAAACAAAAATCTCTCTGTACTTCTTATATTAATTATTGAAAAGTTCTTAGCTTATTCATTTTATTATATAGTTTTGTATTACAAAAAGGCTTTACAAAAATTGCCGCCTGCTAAAATGCTGTTTACAAAAAATTAAACCACTAGTAAATGAGAATAAAGTGTAAACGTCCTATCCAGATTTGCAACGGCACATCAAATGGGGGGGGGGGGGTCCATTAACAGGTTAACAATTTTTAATCTTTCCCAAAACAGGTAACAGTAAATGTAAAATAATGATAACAGATAACAGCAATATACATGAGAAAACAGAAAACAGCGAGTTCAAAAATCGAAAAAAAAACCAGCAGGGTCTCATCGAAATTCAATACTATTAACAGCTAACAAAGTTTTTATTTTCATTAGTAACAGTTAACACCACCCCCCCCCCCTTTTTCACCTCATCAAATATCCGATAATTATATCCCAGTCCCCGACCTAATATTGTTGAACATAACTTTCTCTAATTAATGTTATGATGCGAAGCAGACAGTAAGCGACAGAAAAAGGGTTACTTTTTGATAGAATTTAATATACAGATAAAATCGGGATTAGTAAGAGAATTACCTCCCTTGGTCTAAAAATTTTTTTCATACATCTGATAGTTTCTACATTGTACATGTATACAACGATAGAACAGATCCTCGTTTGTGGTAAGATACTTTAACAGTTTATGGAATTTAAGAATATATTTTTAATAATAAATTTTGAATGATAAATATATAGACACTGCGTTATGTCAGTTATGCTCCCACATTTTCACTAAACAATGGTCATGGTGTCCTTCGGAAACGAAGACGCGGCCATCCGTGGAGCAGGAATTGCTTACCCGGAACAACTTGTCTCGCCCCGAGGGCACTTTCAATTTTGTTAAACTGTGGTTTAGACTGTCATTGACTTATCGTTTCTGATCACTCCTCAATATATATCTTCGATTCTTTTTTCTTATAAAAAATGTAAGGTTTGATAATAGCTCAAACAAAGCAAGTCTTTTAATTTGTCTTGAAAAATATAGGAGGTGTTCTGACATAGAAATATTACCTTATTTTCGTGAAACAGAGCACACCGTTTCAATGTTCAATTGGGATTAATACGGAAAATAGCAGATGCTGACTTCCTTCAGTTTTCGTTACATTTTTTATCGTTCGCCATAAAATTCTGGTATTTTATCTATGAAAATGGGTAGTGAGCTAAATCAGACAAAAGTAATACATGTAAAATATAGACATTAAATACGTGCATATAAATATCTGGGATTACATACTAATACTTGTTTCGTAAATGCAGCATACAGTTTAAGATTGTGTGATGCATTCATTTTAGCTTGAACCTTAACGTTACTTTATATTGGGTTTCGTAGCAGACGCACGGTATTGATTAAAAAGTTTAATTTTAGTAAGAGACATAAAGAAAACGTTATCGTGTATATGATATACTTAATTAGAAGAAGACTCCTCTCTGTTTGATGATTTGATTTGACAAATTGATCAGCAGATAGCTCTAATGTAGCAAGGTGTCTTTGATGTGTTTCTGGTAATTAGCGCACGTGCATTCATTAGAAGTTGACAAATAACAGTTATCTGCTACTCTTTTTGTATAAATCAGTTTATTGACCACTGATCCATTGGTTTTTTTACGTTTGCTCTTTCTGTTTCTATTTCTGTAATTCATGTTTTAGAGTTGAAAAAAAAATTACCTTCTTCAACTCAAAGCTCTTCCAGACAGTATAATTACTTAGTAACAATGGGAAATGCATTTATTTCTGTCGTTTTATCAACCTTTTCCAAAGCTCTTCCAGATAGTATAATTAATTAGTATTAACTTTTATATGTTACAGTATATACAACAGAGATATCATAATAAACGAATTAGTACCGTTAATGCATTACTTTATGGCGAGGACGAGCGGGGATTACATTTTTGCCTTTGTGGCGCTGGTTGTTACCCTCCATGTTCTCTTTTTATACCCTTTCCTTTTTTTAAAAGGGGGCGTGCGCCCCTACCCCCCCCCCCCCCTTTGGATACGCCACATTTTCATTTTCCGGTTTGGAGTGGGGATAGGGTTCGGATTGGTAAACAATATTTTGTTTTTCTCCGTTTGACAAGAAAAAAATCGAATGCTTTAATCTCGGCCTTTTTCTCAATATAATCTACAATTAAACAAAAATCACAAATTTATTCCAGGACAAAAGTAAAATTTAATTCTAACAAAAAAATCCAAGTCCCCTCCACACCCCAGTAGATAAGATACGCACACCTAATGACTCTGAGCCTTTCCGAAATACGGTAGCATTCGGGATAAATTAAAACTGCCATGTACTTGTATGATATCTAATCTTTTAAAGTGTGAAAACAAATTAAAAAAATAAAAATAATAACATCCAATAAAACAAGTAACCAAATATTAAATTGATATCAATAATGTCAAGTAACAAATTTAACACCACGACCTTTCAATTTTAGAAGTAGTTACAATGAAAAAAAAATCCAAAATACCCATAATTTTGCATGAAATACTTTAACAAAATTTAACAATCAGGACAGCCTGCTGCGTTAGTTTAAGACATTGTCTTCAAAACCAGTAATAAGAACAACTTTAATTAGACATAAGTTCGTGCTGTCTGTTTCTTTAGATCAGAGTTAATATTGGTATATTGTGTGACAAACTACTAGTAGACAGTTATGGCCAGCAGTGGGCATTAATTTTGTTAATAGCCGCAGGTGTGCAAATTAGAGTTTAACACATAAAACCTCGCATTTCATAGATCTTCAAACTAAACCTTTCATCTTAATTATTGATATTCAACACCTTGTAACACATAAATCTTTTCTTACAGGTTGTTATTAATTGGAGAAGATATGTATACATGTACTTCCAATGGTTACAGCTTTGTTATTGGAGAAGATTTGTATACATGTACATCCAATGGTTACAGCTTTGTTATTGGAGAAGATTTGTATACATGTACTTCCAATGGTTACAGCTTTGTTATTGGAGAAGATTTGTATACATGTACATCCAATGGTTACAGCTTTGTTATTGGAGAGGATTTGTATACATGTACTTCCAATGGTTACAGCTTTGTTATTGGAGAAGATTTGTATACATGTACATCCAATGGTTACAGCTTTGTTATTGGAGAGGATTTGTATACATGTACTTCCAATGGTTACAGCTTTGTTATTGGAGAAGATTTGTATACATGTACATCCAATGGTTACAGCTTTGTTATTGGAGAGGATTTGTATACATGTACATCCAATGGTTACATCTTTGTTATTGGAGAAGATATGTATACATGTACATCCAATAGTAACAGCTTTGTTATCGGAGAAGATATGTATACTTGTACATCCAATGGTTACAGCTTTGTTATTGGAGAGGATTTGTATACATGTACATCCAATGGTTACAGCTTTGTTATTGGAGAAGATATGTATACATGTACATCCAATGGTTACATCTTTGTTATTGGAGAAGATATGTATACATATACATCCAATGGTTACATCTTTGTTATTGGAGAAGATATGTATACATGTACATCCAATGGTTACAGCTTTGTTATTGGAGAGGATTTGTATACATGTACATCCAACGGTTACAGCTTTGTTATTGGAGAGGATTTGTATACATGTACATCCAATGGTTACAGCTTTGTTATTGGAGAGGATATGTATACATGTACATCCAATGGTTACAGCTTGTTATTGGGGAAGATATGTATACATGTACATCCAATGGTTACAGCTTTGTTATTGGAGAGGATTTGTATACATGTACATCCAACGGTTACAGCTTTGTTATTGGAGAGGATTTGTATACATGTACATCCAATGGTTACAGCTTTGTTATTGGAGAGGATATGTATACATGTACATCCAATGCTTACAGCTTTGTTATTGGAGAGGATTTGTATACATGTACATCCAATGGTTACATATTTGTTATTGGAGAGGATTTGTATACATGTACATCCAATGGTTACAGCTTTGTTATTGGAGAGGATTTGTATACATGTACATCCAATGGTTACGTCTTTGTTATTGGAGAAGATATGTATACATGTACATCCAATGGTTACATCTTTGTTATTGGAGAGGATTATATCATGACATGTACATCCAATGGTTACGGCTTTGTTATTGTAGAAGATATGTATACATGTACATCCAATGGTTACAGCTTTGTTATTGGAGAGGATTTGTATACATGTACATCCAATGGTTACGTCTTTGTTATTGGAGAAGATATGTATACATGTACATCCAATGGTTACGTCTTTGTTATTGGAGAAGATATGTATACATGTACATCCAATGGTTACATCTTTGTTATTGGAGAGGATTATATCATGACATGTACATCCAATGGTTACGGCTTGTTATTGGGGAAGATATGTATACATGGACAATGGTTACAGCTTTGTTATTGTAGAGGATTTGTATACATGTACATCCAATGGTTACAGCTTTGTTATTGGAGAAGATATGTATACATGTACATCCAAAGGTTACAGCTTTGTTATTGGAGAAGATATGTATACATGTACATCCAATGGTTACAGCTTTGTTATTGGAGAGGATTTGTATACATGTACATCCAATGGTTACAGCTTGTTATTGGGGAAGATATGTATACATGTACATCCAATGGTTACAGCTTTGTTATTGGGGAAGATATGTATACATGTACATCCAATGGTTACATCTTTGTTATTGGAGAGGATTTGTATACATGTACATCCAATGGTTACAGCTTTGTTATTGGAGAGGATTTGTATACATGTACATCCAATGGTTACATCTTTGTTATTGGAGAAGATATGTATACATGTACATCCAATGGTTACAGCTTTGTTATTGGAGAGGATTTGTATACATGTACATCCAATGGTTACATCTTTGTTATTGGAGAAGATATGTATACATGTACATCCAATGGTTACAGCTTGTTATTGGGGAAGATATGTATACATGTACATCCAATGGTTACAGCTTTATTATTGGAGAGGATTTGTATACATGTACATCCAATGGTTACATCTTTATTATTGGAGAGGATTTGTATACATGTACATCCAATGGTTACAGCTTGTTATTGGGGAAGATATGTATACATGTACATCCAATGGTTACGTCTTTGTTATTGGAGAGGATTTGTATACATGTACATCCAATGGTTACAGCTTTGTTATTGGAGAGGATTTGTATACATGTACATCCAATGGTTACATCTTTGTTATTGGAGAAGATATGTATACATGTACATCCAATGGTTACAGCTTGTTATTGGGGAAGATATGTATACATGTACATCCAATGGTTACAGCTTTATTATTGGAGAGGATTTGTATACATGTACGTCCAATGGTTACATCTTTGTTATATGAGAAGATTTGTATTGATATAACCTGTAGATTTTATGTATAAGAAATAAGTTTAAAAAAATAAAACAAAAATTAATTAGGAAAATGGATGGACCAAGGGGCAAAACCCTTTGCTTAACATACGTATTTTCTATATAACTAAGCAAACATCTCCCCTTTTTTGCTTCAGATGGTCGTGAGAATGTATGACAATTTGTTCGCAGTGTCTTATAATACACACGTTTTCAGATTTGTCGCAAATAAACGTTTTGCCCCATAACTAGTATTGAATAAAATAAAAAGATCAAGAGATCTGGAAAATCGGGGTTATTTTTAAATCATTTTGATATGTACTACAGATAGAAGATTTTTAAAAAATCGTTCAGTTCCATGTCCCAAAGGTGTCACGAGCGAGGCTATATTATACAGTCATTACCTGGTGTCATGTGTTTCTTTTGTTGTTCTGTGTTTTTTTATATAGAGCTTAACATTACGTTATTTGGGGTAGTGACGTTTTAACCTGTTTTTTGTCCACGAAGTCAAACCCGTTCATTTTCCACATAAAATTCATCTGATGTCGCATGGGACCTTACTATATTAACATAATTAATTGTATTATATAAAGGAATTTTGAAACCTACATTATTTTTTTTTTATTGACCTTAGTCATTGTCTCAATAATGCATTTTAGTCTCATTCTCTTCAATATATAAGCTGTATGTTACATGTTAAAATCTTAATATCCGGGTTTGTATAGGTATTCGGGTCTTTGAAGCTATTCACATACCTGTACATTTGAGCCCGGGGGATAGGAATGTGTCAGACTAATGTCACCGTGTGTTGATATGGCACCGGTCGCGTGCGTAGTATCGCACTTGTTGTCAATAGGTATTGGTAGACTCAATAAATCCGTTTGTTTGGAACTAATTACTAACATTTATCGCAACATGTCAACAAATGAGAGTTTATAATTGAATGAAATTGACCAGAACCCCGCAATGTTACAAGTGTTAAATAATTATCCATTACAAAAGTCAACATGTGATTATGAATTAATTGGTAGCATCTTCATTGATGACTCACCAGAGTATTTTACAGTTATGTAAATTACCTATATCTTTGGTATTGACAAATGTTTCTTATATTGATTTTTTAATTTATTTTGGTTCGCGTTATAAATATAATATGGTTAAATCAATGTCCTCTTTAACATGATATTTTGATTTAAGCTTGGAAGCAAACAAATAATAATAATCTACGTTCTTCTAGCATTCGTCAACCAGTTACTTAACTTAGTAAGATTACTTTTTTAAACAATATTGGCGCCCTATTTAAATGTGCAGAGTTCAGTAGATACAAAGGATACGGGATAATCCGATATACAGTTAACTGAAAATGCTGAACATACTAAAACAAAGTGATACTTGTTTCAACACAGTCCATTAGTAGAAGACTCTTCTCTCTCGGTAGATTTGCTGCCTGTTTCGATAAGGTCTCCATGTTCAAAGAAAAAATATTCAGTATGGTTTAAAATGTTCTATAATAAACACACGGTTAGTTTTAATTGGGGTTCACTACGACTGACTAGTAAAGGCCAGAAAATCCCAACCAGTGTGGAAATTATTGAGAGCTTGACACTGGTAAACTAGCATGACATGTGCCCTTATTAGATTACCTTTGGATACCTTGACTATTGGCCTTACTATAAATACATAGGCGTAGCAAGCGGTACGGTCGGTACGGTTCCGACCGTATCACTTTAAATTGTTTAAAACCGTACAAGTTTCTGTTTCTAAATTGAAATAAAAAATGATGGAATTTCATTACATAAACTCTTTAATTTTTGAAACGTTTGACATAAATCTTTTTTAAACATAACTTTCAATATAAAACTGCAACCGTTACGATCTCGAGTGCAATTTGGTAAGTGACAAATAATAGTACATGAAAAACTACTATATAGTTAAAAATTCACGGTAAACGGGTTGTCGAGCTTTAAACGACCGTACCACTATTTTTCTGGGTGCTACGCCTATCGACCGTACCACTATTTTTCTGGGTGCTACGCCTATGAAAAAATGTACATAATTCAGTTGGTTGGATGAAATGTCCATCGTATAACGACTCAAGCTTTTTATATGTCAAACATTATCGAATTTAATTTAGACAGTTAAATAATATAAGTTAACTTAAATACGAATTACCGACTTTAAAAACAGTTTAATATGCAGATAATTGTGATAAAAGTTATAAAAATATATCATATGATGTAAATTATATCCAATTACTCTATAAATTCCGAATGCCACTTAATGCTGCAATTATGACATTGCATTTTCATCACGATGTGTTTCAGTACGTGTGTATTTTGAGTACAGAGAACAATGGAAATTATCGTATCACAGAGGGTCTGTGCATTTTTTCTTTGTCATGTGCATGTACAATAAATCGGTTAAAGAGGTCAACATTCATAGCTGATTACTGTGATATTTAAAGTTAGTAAAAGTGTCATGGAAACCTATAATCCCTTGTTTTGTACATAAATCAAAAATGTTTACAAGTCACTTCCCAATTTGTCCATAAATGGCAGACGTAAATGTTACGTGACGTTTGCAGAACTAATTTTGATAATACCTACTTAAAAATTGCTAGAAATCACTATCGTCTCATATCCGCATTTTCTGCAAATATTAAAATAAAAAGCGTTCAGTACAACTGGTTTCCGTTAGTTTTATTGTTTCTGGTGATCTGGGGTCAGGTGAAGAAAAAGTAATAACCAACATAATTAAAGACGACGTTGACGAATTAAAGTGGACTTCGGTCAACTCAATCTCGGCTGAGATCACTAACGGTTTCGGTGGACATCATTAAATTTGATTTATGATAAAAATTCATCAAATTAGAAATATCTCTAATGGTAGTTATCAACTTTGATTTCCATTGATCAAAGAAAACTTCACTGTAAACTAATTGTTCAACATGGATCCCTCGTAATTACCGTCTGAAATACTAAATTACTACAGTTTCATTCTTGTTGAAAACTAAAACAAATGATTTTGAAGTCAAAGAGTTAACATATTACAGAAATATAAATTGTACGCTTCATTTATAAAATTTTTATCTTCGATACGCTTAAATTTGCGATTCCACGACGATATGTAGTAATGACTATAAATTCTAAAATAACGAGGGGCAAACATTCGGATTATCCTTTTATTTTCACATCCATCAATGTCAATTTGATTCTGTTAATTCGGAATCTAATAATTTTTCACGCTTACATGATGAGTTTGGAAATTTTATATAGAAGAACATGCCCTTGTCTTTTTTTGTCCTACAAATAAGTATTGTAATTTTGCATGCTGCAACTAAAATCGTATCTACAACATTTGATCATAATAATTATGATTCTTTCTAACACAATATCTATAATGAACTTCAAGAAACTGTTCAGCCATATTTTGGCGATTATGAGACTGTTTTGTGCCCGTTTTTACATTACATCTTTTATTTAACCCATGGGCGTAGCTTAGGATTAGATAGTACCCCCGCTTATGGAGACAATTTGACCTAAAAACTATTCTGTCAATTTCTGGTACATGAAGTTTGCGCCAAATAACTAAAAACTTTTATAATTGATTTTAATTGCTTAATTGACTGTTAATTTAGAGTAAAGCAACAAAGTATACTTGATTGGCAATCGACGGTTGGGTATGCGTATGTTGTTTTTTTTTTTGAAGTTGCCTCGATGAAAGATACACCTATGTAGACCAAGCCTTGGCGTGATTGTAGTATACTGCATTATTTATGTTGCCCTATTCTAACAAATCCCGATTCAGAGTCTGCATGTCCTTACTGCAGAACACAAAGCTTAGAAGTAATAAATTGACGATCACGTGTAATGTCGATCAAGTCTGATCAAGTGCTTTTTTCGGAAGACATGCACAGAGAGCGCATTGAAACTTCTCGGCTAAGGACTGAAGCCTGCGATTTCATAAATGTCTAGCTTAAGAATTTTGATATTAGTTTTTCAGACGGGGACCACGATATGTTCATTTCATGACTTTTATATGTACAAGTAAACTACTCGTTGGAATATTGTGCTCAATAACCGATTAACCTTGTCTGACATCATCGCGCAAGTATAAATCGTTGTAAGATTATATTATGGCGCGGAATTACAAAATGACGAGAAAACCTTCTTGGAATCAAATCTGAACAATACAACATATTATATAATTATACATCCGTATTTTGGCGTGGGATACATATATATGTGTAAATCAGTTATATATTATACGTATACTATTATACCGCATGTAACGTCCTGTTTAACGCGGCGTTTTGAAAAACAGAAGGGAAAGAAGTGTGCTCCAAATCTTTGTCAAATCTGAAGGCTTATTATCAGACACTAGACTAGAACACGAATGTACAACGAAACTTTCTCGTGGACTAAATGCTTCCAATCTAAGTACACTTGTCTGTAAGCGTCAACGAAAACAAAACAAAAAGAAACCACATCAAAATGTTCTGCGTCTTGGTTTTTATCCCCATGTTGTTTCCAAATCTTGTTATTGTACGGTGGAACAAGTTCAAACTCCTAAGTGTTAGTTAACCGTAGAAGAATGTAGTTTACGTAAATCCCCCCGTGAAAAATGTTATTTTAGTCAATTGTCTCGTGATAAAAACACGTGACGCAAGATTATAGACGCAGTACTAACTACGACGAATCTCGGTTCCAACTTTAAATCTTCTGGGTGATCATACAACGCACTGTAACCTCAGGAATACGTGTTTTGATAGTTGGTACATTTGGCTCGGAATCAGATGATACAATTGAACATCGGAAGCATTATTCAACATTGCACTAAATATTTTCCTTGTAACTTTGATGACAACATTTTTGATGTGGTATTCACTCGTGCTGCATGCTGTTAACTGTAGCCTTGTCCCTAAGCTATATTCGCTTTGTGAGATGAGAACATGTTTGATTAATCGATTGATTAATCAAGTTTAACGTCACTTTCGTCTATATACAATGGAGATAAACCAAACACCACAAACATCACAATTTAAATTAGTAACAAGACGCATTACAAATACGGGGGCCTCGGTGGCCGAGTGGTCGAGGTAGTTCGTCTACTATTGATCACGTGGTCTGTCAACACTGAGATTGCGGGTTCGATTCTTATTGCAGGCAGGGTGTACTCGACTCAAATCTTAATTGACAAGGATTGCCAGTTTTCCTACCGCAGGTCGGGGGTTTTCTCCGGGTACTCCGGCTTCCTCCCCCAATAAAAACTGGACGCCATGATATAGCTGAAAAATTGCTGAAAGTGGCGTTAAACATCATTAAACAAACAAACAAACAAACATTACAAATACGAGGGCAAAAACAAATGTCGTGCACCAGGCACATAAATGTACATTTACTTTGTAACGTTTAACGTAAACCCCAACATGTAATACCATAACACCACACATATGTCAAACTCAAACATTACACACATGTAATACACTGCCGTAGCAAACGGTACGACCGGTACGTGTCCGACCGTTCCATTTTAAATTGCTGGTATGGAAAACCCCACGGGTTTTTTTTTAACTGGTCAGGTATAAAAATTGCCGTTTAGAGTCATTTACTATTAGTGCCTGGAAAACTTCCAGATTGCAGGATTTCACACCATTAACCCCAGAGATTCTGGGAGCTGCTCAAGGCCCCGGGACCCCCTGCCGTAAAGGCCACCGCGCTTCGCGTCCCTACTGGTCACATCTCCGAGTGTACCACTATTTTTCTGGGGGCTACGCCTATGCAATACCCTAACATCACACATATGTTATACCCTATAACAACACACACATGTAATACCCTAACATCACACACATGTAATACCCCAACATCACACAGATGTAATACCCCAACATCACACACATGTAATACACCAACAGCACACACATTCAGAAACGTATCATACCTACAAAAGCTAGACCTACACAGAACCAACCTCTTAATTTGTGTGGATATCATGTGTATAAGAAGGCACCGAGAACTGGTAAACTATTCTACTACATATTTGTATTGCTATTATTACAATTATTAAATGTACAATAACCATACTTTATGTAGAAGTTTTTATCTGACTAATTCACTTGCATCATTTGGAACCTGAGCCATAAATCTGAAAACAGAACAATTTGTGTATGCGAGTTTGTTGTCGACGTTTACATGAAGCAAGCTAAAGGGGAACAAAATAGAAATAATACGTGAAATTGATTCAAGGCTTAGGCCAGCTCGTGTTGTACATCGATGTACCATCACATAACCCTAAATATGTGCGCAATGAAAAACAAATTCAAAAACAAAAATAAATCAATCATCTTTAACTTTATCGTTCTAATGATGCGATTAAATTCACGAACTTGCGGCCAAACTTCTGTTGTCGTATATATGTACATGTACATGTTGTTTCGACAGCTTAATATACATCTAAACGATACCAAATAATGCACAAAAATCTTTCTGGAAAGAAGAACAAGAGAAACCGTCGTGGATGTTGTCACAGAACACGAGACGAAATTCTTCAGTTTTGATAAGTGACATTTATAATATTGTGCACGGTAAATGAATTCTTCAAGTTTAAAATTTACGTGCTTTAGAGATGGTATGTGCATATTCTTCTAACTTACAGAATTTTGAAGTGAAAAATATAGCGATTTTATTTGTGCGTTTCTTGTGAAGTTTAATTTACAAAATCTAAGAATATAAAATCGTTACTAATTTATACCATTAAAATAGAGTTGTCTCAGATCTGATTTTGATCAAACCTTTGGCACAGACTGTCTATGTGTAATATAAGGGTAACTACGTCTTTCATTAGTCAGTTTTTTATCGATCCGGACTTGAATGTAAACTATTTAGAGTGTGGTTCTCATGATACAAAATATAAACGTATCGTGAATTGTCGTAGACATATATAGACTATATATTTGTTAATAAAAACACTGAGATCTAGGATTTGAATAACTGTTTTAAATGCGATATAGTATGTAGTTAATTGCATACTTGCCAACATATTTTTGGTAGAATTCCTGATAATTTCGCCAAGGGGTATGGGGACCGATGAAAGTCCCAAGTGGGTCCTAGGCAAAGCCTGGGGAGGCAGAAGGGCAAGACCGGTCCGGCCAAAAACGATTTTAGAATATTTTTATGGTATTTGAGGGATTCACCAGAGTTTTTTTAGCTGACATACACATGTATTTTGTTAATGCAGGATTAGAAAAAGGTGTTTTAACACAATTTTTGAAATAATTCCTGAAAAAAGAAGAAATTCCGGAGATTCTAACAACCTACCCGTTAGCCCATCAGGGATAAAAAATTCCGGAGGTTCCGGGCAAAATACGGAACATTGGCATGTATGTAATTTCCGAGGTGCGCCGAAACTTGTCCACTTGATGCAGATGATCAGGAAAGTGCATTGTTTAAAGAAACATAAATATACTTATCAAGATAAATATAACATAACAATTAACATTTTATTGTAGATGACACATAGTTTGATTTATATCAGGGGCGATAATTTGCCGTATGAATGAAATGATTATCTTCGGTTGATCGTCACTTTATTATCATGACACACGTCAGTAGTTAGAAGGTGATCATTATCTTTATCGCTCATTAAAATTGTCAGCGATATAATTAGATGGACCGTTAGACGAGATGTGTATCGACAGATGACCATATAATATTGTCTACTATTGTCCAGTGGAAGTCTTTGATCGTATCTAATTAAAACCAAACCATAGAAACACAGATTCCGTTTGAATGTTTTAAAAAGTTTAGGATGAACTAATAGACACAAGTAAGAGTCAAGGAACATATGTCACGGTGTTGTCAACATTAAATCATAGTATGACGTGACCTAGGGCCAATTCTGTGTTCTTTCATGGCGATAAAGCAGCACTATTGGTTTCTCAACAATCTTAACTTGTTAGGAACTGATATGATTATGATTAACATATTGTAGCAGAACCATTTAATTATTGGTTACTGTGGAGATATGCAGTTTAGCAGGAACTAATAGCAGATTATATACCAAAGTTAAGTCTCTTATCGACGCTAGTTTTCTGTGCACATTTAATATGTGTTTACTTTGTTTAACGTTGTAAACCGAAAATTACTCCGTATGACAGACGGTTCAACTTTCATGCTTACGGAAATGAATTTATGTCCAGCAGAATTTACAGTCGACAAATACAACACACAGAAAAACAACTAGAACGAATAATCGTACCCTCGCTTTTTTTCGGCGAGGTTAATCCGAAAAATCACAACACTAACATCGGATGATAACGGCAGTAAAAATCGGCCTAAAAAACAATGGACATAAAGTTATAAAATACTTTGGTGTCGGAGCGGAGACTTCGAACTACAATCGATCGGCTGCTGAGTGCTGAAGAATAATTCTGATTTAATTATTTTGTGTATTTATGAGATTATAAGAACAGTTTAATGTCCCTTATGTCACTTGACTAACGTACCATACAACGATTTATTTACCCAACTTTAACCTTATTATCGCCCCTTGATGTGGTTTGTGTAAACGTATTAAGATATGGTTTACGGCGAAAAATCACTATTTAATTGGTAAATTATTTTATCAATAAAATCACAGCTTCTGGTAGCGATTACGCTTAACATCATAGAGAGTGAGGAACATGAAAGACTGTTTAAATTGAATAATTACTGGTTTGAAATAAGCAACGCTATTTATTATCTAATCTTAGCATCATACAGAAATAAACACTGCTTATAAACTGTAACATTGATCTTATAATAATAATAAACTACCAACAATCTATCACACAACAAAGCCAACCGAAACTTATAAAAGTACAAATAATTGCAGTTTATTATGCATATATGCGATAGTCAAATAAATTAGCGACGCATCTGGTATGTGTAACAAATATATCATAAATTCGACTTAGACCATACAGGGAGGGTTCCTAGTTCTCGAACCAGACAGAAACCCAGCGCGTCCCGGGATGGCGGATAGGAGAGACCAATCTCATTGGGGCTTGTCAGGTTTCAACACGTAAGCTTGAACGCGGACCACAGTGGGTTCGTGTTCGGAGAGTGCCACGATAACGACCCCTTTGTTGATGTGGATAAGAGTAGGCGCGTTGTAGCCACAACAAACAAAAAATCCCACCCCTACCCATACTTGTCCAGTGGCAGTCAAACTTTTTACACTTTGGTCCATATTTTTTGAATTTATTATTTATTGTTTGTTAACTTGTTCTCTTCCTAAATATAGCTGAAATACTGCTCGCTGGAGGTAAAATAAACATCCAATCAATCGGTCAATTATAAGTTCGAAAGCTCAATAAAAAATTCTTTAGGATAATAATGAGTTTGGGTGGTTTCACACCTTCGTGTCCGTAAGCACAACACATAAAACACGGGCACCCACATTTCCTATAAATAAAAAGATAAATAGCTATGTTGTTATATTTCTGCAAAAGGGTCCGTTTTATAAAATGTCTTGCAATTAATATTCGATTTATTCAAGCTACAGTTAACACCAGTTAAGCTAAGCGTTCTGTACATAAGAGGAACAGCTATGTCAGAGCAATTTCCAGTCTTCCCCATCTATTTGGTGTCAGAAGGTGATGTTTATACCATTTGACGGGGTGCAGAACGATATCGCACGGGATCTAACCTGTTCCGACAATATGATGTAATACTATTTAATAGAAGTAGATAGCCAACGATTCTGGCAATTCCCAATGAAAAACAGTCCAGTTTAATTATCTCCTATTGTAAATTATTTTTCATTCACAATTTGCGCTGGCCATTAATAAAGTTCTATCAATGGCAACAGACAACCGACCTATAATACGGGTACCTTACAACGAAATAGGGAAACACCAGACAACCGACCTATAATACGGGTACCTTACAATACGGGTACCTTACAACGAAATAGGGAAACAAAATAACTTGTTATTCGTAAAAAAACACACAATTAAATTAAAATGTAAACGTGTAGTCCTTTTTCCGTTTTTTCTATTTTAGTGTGGGAGGGGGTGGAGAGAGATGGTAAATACACAGTAGTGTGCAGTAAAAACGTACCGTTATAAACAAATTCGAAGATACATGACAAAGACAAACGAATTTAAGGAATTTTGCTTACAAAAGGCGTTACTTTTTAGTAGATACAACAGTGCTTTAGCAATAAAACAAGAATTTTTCCCTGTGGTGAACAGTTTCCATCATCCGAATAGTGCATGATTGTGCATTACGTGCGTCCGATTTAAATCGCACAAATACAGAAAAACACTTAAAACGAAATAGATTTAAATTTGTTAAACCAATGCAATATTTATTTTCTAATGTGATTTTACGATGAAGACTTCATTTTAGCTGTAGTCATATTTGTAAGTTTAGATGTCTACAAATCATTCATGATTTACAATCAACCTGTTATCAAAGGTGATACATTATTTTGACGTACGTGATACTTTCACGCTAATTATTGGATTCATGAATGTTAAGGATCTGACTGACACACCGATCTCAGACAACTTGATGCATGACAGTAAATACTGATGAAATTAGCACCATTTATATTAATGTCATACTGTCATTTCTTTATATTTCGAATTTATGTAAAAAGGCTAAACAAAATCTAGAACGCTAAAAACGATATTAAAACATAAAGTTATCGAGTAAAGATTCCGTCTTCACTTTTCTTTGTCCTAAAATATATGAGGTTGGTCATTTTCAGTCATTACAGTTCCATAATGTTTATCGGACGCCATTTATATGCATATTTTCCTTAATATTAAGTTTTTCTGGGTTGTTTAAAGCGTTCTGAAATTTGAATGAAATACATATAAATATATAAAATGATTAAAAAACAGTTTAAAGTAGTATAAAGTTTAGGATTAACAGTATCTAGCAGCGATAGATTCATATGCATTTAAGGAAATTAAATTGCAAATAAATAAAATTCAGTACACATTATGTTGTTATGTTATGTTATGTTATGTTATGTTATGTTATGTTATATTATGTTATGTTGTTATGTTATGTTATGTTATGTTATGTTATGTTATGTTATGTTATGTTATGTTATGTTATGTTATGTTATGTTATGTTATGTTATGTTATGTTATGTTATGTTATGTTATGTAATGTTGTTATGTTATGTTATGTTATGTTATGTTATGTTATGTTATGTTATGTTATGTTATGTTATGTTATGTTATGTTATGTTATGTTGTCTTGTGTTGTGTTCTTTTATTTTATTTCATTTCATTTCATTTCATTTCATTTCATTTCATTTCATTTCATTTCATTTCATTTCATTTCATTTCATTTCATTTCATTTTATTTTATTTTATTTTATTTTATTTTATTTTATTTTATTTTATTTTATTTTATTTTATTTTATTTTATTTTATTTTTATTTCGTTTCGTTTCGTTTCGTTTCGTTTTGTTTTGTTTTGTTTTGTTTTGTGGAGAGAGATGGTAAATACACTGTAGTGTGTAGTAAAAACTTTGTTTTGTTTTGTTTTGTTTTCATCAGCTGTTTATTCATTGGAAACAACATGAGCATGGGACAATTCGTGCACCGAACTAAACACCCGACCATGAATTACATAAGGATGGGATTTTAAACATCATCCTGATCAATAAATAAGCTAAATAAATATACCAGTACGATCAAATGTACTAGTTGTCACATTTCCACCCATGATTCTTTAAAAGGCTGTCAAAGACTGGTGCAGAAGAAAACAGAAGGTGACAAGAATATAAGGTGAAAGTTATATGAATGCACCGTGGTATTGCATAATTTCAGATTAAAAAAATATATGTATAGAGTTATGCTTGCAATTTTAAATGAATGCAAAGTGTAAGTACAATAGAACGAGTAATCGAGCAATGTTGAGATCCTAAATCTATATTTTAACACCTTTCTTCATGTTGATTCGGTTTTGCTAAGTTGATGTGTTAGGAGAGACACATCCTCCCAAGCCAGGGGTTCTGAGTTCTCGTTTGCGTGATGAAGGAACGATAGCAGACTCAAACCCCTGACTTAGGTGGAATGGATGCACACTGTAGTTCAACAGTTGATTCTTAGGAATATTCCAGAAAACTATACACACAAGATACATAAGTATCATTTTAAGCATTTTTTTTTCTATTTCGTGTCACATATGACATCTTAGTCCGAGACTCCTCTGCCGTCCACCCCCCCCCCCCTTTTTTTTTGAGTGGGACGGCAGAGGATTCTCGGACTAATAACATCTGTGTATATACGATTTACTCAACAGGTCATTGGACAGGTCTCGGTCCTCTCTTAATGTACTTTCGTGACCGATATTCTTAGCATTCTTTGTTGGGTGGTTGTTAGTTGTTAATTGATGTTGTCAGCTTATATTTAAGACTTTTCAAATGTTTAACATCAGGTGCAACACGGGAATTTTTGGCATTGTGAAGTTTGTAATTGCCAGAAACAATAAAATTCTGAACGTGTCAGGTCGTTCTTATATACTATGAAATACAGTAACGTGTACAGCAAGACTACAGGTGGAAAAAGAATGTATAACATAAGTCGGTATAATGCTACAGTGAATTAAGAAAACAGAACAAATGAAATGTTATTGATTTGCATGTTTATTTATTAAGCAATGCTGAATTTTATACCAACGGTGTAGTTTTGCTCAATTCCTAACCTCTATAACAGCTACAGCAGTCCGTATAGTTAGTCTTTCCTGTTAACGATAAAAATCTTTAATATTGTACGGTTCGCATTTTTTCGTATTAATAAAAATAACTATGTCTATACCAGAAGTTTTGAGGCTTTGATAATTCAATCTATTGGGGCAATTATGAGTGGTATCTGCGGAAGCTTCTTTAGGACTGACAAAAATAGTTTTTTTTTAATTCGTGATAATGAATAACTGAATTGATGAGCACGAATTTTAAATTCCTTATAACAAATTCCAGATTTCTTGAGAATTTGTTATTGCGGATTGAAATAAGTTATAACGAATTTCGGAAATTCGTGATCACGGATTTAGAATTCGTAATATCGGATTCCAGAATTCGTTGTAACAGATTTCAATGATAATTACTTTCTTTTGTGGGTTTTAGCACAGCTAGAATGTTTGTGGATACAGATAGTTCTATCGAATACAACCATTTATTACTGTCCCTTTTGTCATCAAAGTCAGGTTAATATGTCTGTAACAAATTAAAATCCGAAATTCGCTTAAATCCGTTTAATTCGTTATCGCGAATTATGGAATTCGTTATATCGAATTAAAATTCGATCACGAATTCTGGAATTTATTTAAAAAAAAATTAAAAATTCCTGATCACGAATTATTAAAAAAATGTGTAGGCCCTAAAGAAGCTTCCGACGTATCCCGTCAAATGATTAAATCCTGCAAAATAATGTTTATGTGACTGTTTGTACCCTCGTGTTGATCCTTCTGTTATTCTATGGTGACTTTTGGTTATTTAGTAATTAACAGTATTGAGTATACTATCCATCAACCCATTAACACACTGAATTTGTATATTATTCCTTGAGTGTCGAAGATTAATAGGATGATAACCTGTCGCTAAATATAGTGTCAATTGTTATTTATTTATGTTTTACTATTTCTATTTTGTTTTGTTTTCGTTTTTGGACGAGGGGATGTACCTTAATTTTAATTGGAACGTAATATTGATAAAAGAACTATCAAATCCCTTTCAATATATATGACCCTACATCAAATTTATACTCGATTTTAAGTATTACATAAATGACTAAGTTACTATTTATAAGTGTTTGGCTTCATGCCAAGTTCGTCGAGAGATTATTTTGGTTGTTGATTTTGTTTACATGTATGTTGTCACTAGGTCAATGGGATACAAATTAAACACACTTATGAACAAGAAATATATAGTAACCTTTATAGGTAAACAAAGACAGGTATTACGTGATGTGCATATTTATAGCTAATTATAACTGACACCATCGGTCTTAATATTTTTAGGAGGCGTGTCCTGCTAAATGGAAGGGAGTGGGTTCAGACACAATCTGTTTGTGTATTTAGGAGCAATTGGACGGGTTAAGACCTATGTATATCTATAAATTACACATATCATAAAATTTATTTACATTTATTTAAACAATATAACATTTATTCAAAATATATACAATTACATATACAATATATTAGCCAGTTGCACTGTCTGGGCAGAGGTACTCTGTATTTCTAGTCAGATTTGAGACACAATTCACTGGAATGCAACTCCATTTAAAATGGTCAATATTCATAAAGAGTTACTTTCTACCAATCTATTGAATACATTATTTCATTAATAAATAATAAAGATAGAAGCTGAAATAAAGAATCTAAAATGCACCAAATAATGCTGATTAATTCATTACCCTTCGTTTTGTGAACAATGCTCTTTAAAATAATAAAATACATACTATACTTTCAAAGTTTAAGAAAAAATATGAGATCACATGAAAACTGATTCACATTTAAATGTAAATAAACTTTGTTTGTCACAATAAACAAAAAATACTCATAAAACAAGATATTAATAATTTCACACATTAAATTATTATGTCCTTGACATAGCAAGTCGGACAAGTATAATTTGAAGGCACAGTATTTGTCACAAAAAAAACCAGCACTGTCGCAACCAACAAGACAACTGAGATCTGGGCTTGGCCCCACCTGTTGAGCAAAGGTCCTGTGGTCGGTTATTGCATAGCACCAAACATGTGCATGAGCAAAAGCTCAATTGAACACTGACAAATAATGTCATGAAATATAGGCATTTAATAATAAGGTGCTTAATGATTGGTTGGACTAGGCGTAAAAATTTGTCGTAAACTTTCCCATAAATCTCCGAGTCTCCATGGTCCTGGAAATGAACCTGGCTGTCGTCTGATCACAATTCTTGCCTGAAAAGTAAAACACAGTATAAATAGCTTTTCTGTTTGCATGACTGTGTAGGAATAGCAAAGGGGGGGGGGATATAGTGGTGGAATCCCCTGTACCAAGGGTAAGACACATACAATTTAGTATTATAAATGTTTTCCTGTTTAGTTCGGCTCCATGAGCACCAACCCCGCCACAGAACAATCGATTAATATTCACCTGATTTACTGAATAGTACATGAAACAATCGCGGACCTTAGAAACCTCTTACACATTCTTTTCCTTTTCATACTTATATTTTGTGTATCACAAATATGTTGTAAATGTAAATGCATGTGGCAGCTGCTAAATAAGACGCGTATTGAGAAATTGCATATCTGGAATGTTACCAAAGAAGATAAAAGTACTCAATACTGATTTTCCTAGACTTGTATTTGAGACATCACTTACAAATTGTAAACAATAAATAGAAACGGATTACGACAGGCATAGTGCACCAAATACACTTTCCACTTAATTAAATTCTCAATACATGCATATTAAATTATCATCAATATATTATATTCGTTACCACAATAGCAAGGTAATTTGCACTTTATAACCTGTTTATCGAACGCCTTTTCTCTTAAATGACACATGCATATCATGTCAACAAAGTATCATTAGTAAAGTCAACTTGTACTTTAAAGTTGACAGTTAAAATTACTTTTAGTTAAGTTTGGCGCGTTTCCAAAATTTGTACTACAACCGAGACATCAGGGTCAGGTAGTAACCGACCCGACCTAGATCTGTCAAAACAGATGAAATACACATCACTTGTGAAATCAACAACAAAGAACTTCAAATAAGTTTTTTAATCACGTGGAAACTTCACTAGGATCTACATGGGAAAACATAACAATATATACCTGTCTCGGGGAATGATACGAAAAATGAAACTCGTCGCTTATTCGTCTGAGTTCTCTACCAACGTCTGTTTCCTGTGCCTCTCTCAATGCAGGTACGTCTGGTAGAGATACGGAACGATCTCTGCTCGGAACAACATCTGGGAGGGGGCTGTGAGGGACACAATCGTCGGAGTTGTGTCTCAGTCGATTATAAACTGTACCTAAAATTGAAGAAAACATATATTTAACTAACAGAGAAGCAAGGAGATAATATACCAACCCCAATGAGATATAAATTCATTTTGTTTACTTTAATTTTAAATGCAAAACATTAACTACATGTTACAGTGTTGTTTAACTAGCAGATAAAAGCTGGTACTATTATAACTTTTAAGTTCCTGATAAAAAGTAATCGGGAACTAGAAATACATTATATTCGTCACTAAAAAGGAACTTTATCATTAATTACAGCTTACTGACCAGTTCTAGCTATTATATTGTTTAAGATAAAATTATTTTCTCACTTAAATTTTTTATTCAATTCACATAATTATGACACCAACATGTAGTTTATCATATCTTCTTCAGTATTATGAACTTTAACCTGTTTGCAATACACATTTATCTCTTGTCAAGAAGTCAATCAATGTCAACAGGAAAAGGAGATGATGATTTGTAATATCTAAACATAGGTCATATATATTTATATTTTTTTTATTTATTTATTTAGTCGTTGAAGTACTTCCTTTCGATATCATGATATCACCATGCATAAATTGATGCACCACTTTTGCCTTGACATCGACCCTTTCATTTTTCTTATAATCAAAAGATCTGTTTAAAACATATTGTTTTTAAAATAGAGAGATATAAGAGGGAACCACTGTAAACAACATATCAACAAATAAATGAATAAAAATTGGCAATTTGATATGGAAAAGCTTACCTCTTCCAACTGGTGCGTCATATGGGTGGAAACGATCAGATACTACACTGACAGCATTCTTTATTATCTGACTATTTTGGTGTGGAGTTTGGGTACTTGTTGTTCTACGTCCTATAGGTCTGAAATAGGATTTATTTTGTTGGTGCAATTCTCTTTGGAATCTATAAGTTGTGAAATGTTTAGTTTCGGAAATACAATCCTCATTATAATTGTTAATAAGGGGTGCTGGTGCTGGTGCACAAGGACGAACTATAGGAATCGGAACACTGATGACCCCCTCATAAGACATTGCACACTCCACTTCTTTATCCACATTATCTGTCATTTCTTCTTGGTCCTCAAAGCAGTCATCTGAAATTTCACCTGTATCTAATAACTGACATCCAACGTGTACATTTTCCACATCAATATCCTCCTCATCAAACTTAAATTGTAACTGATTATGAGGTAATGCGGGCGAGTTGTCCGTCTGATAACCACTGTCTCTTTTGTGTTCGTATTTGTGAAAAGCTGAATTTTTTTCCTTGGAAATTTTCAATTTATTTAACGGTTCCATAATATTCCTCATAGGTAACTGTATGACTAATTCATTGTATTCATGTAGTGTTCTAATATACTTCTTATGTAATCTGTAATAAAAGAACTTAACAGATAATTAAATATTAAAACCATAAATTTATGCCTTTTAAAATTTATCATATTATGTTATTATTTTAACGTACATAAAACTTCAAACCTTATAAAATTATCAAAAACTATTATTTTGTGTTTAAAAAAAGTAAATAAAATAATTTTATCGACTGAAAAAGACAAACCTTACCTTATCGTGTGTATTAAGTTTTCCCGCAAAATTAGTTTACTACGTGAGAATATAGTAAAATACGCGTGCCAGTGTTTAGAAACATTGCGTCATGATACTAATAAGGTAACAGCCAATCATTTTGCAATACGGTTCGAAAGCGTGTTTAGACCTGTTCATTATTACATTATCTTTGGTCTTTGGTAACGCCCCTAAATGAAGTTCTTGCATTTAATTTAGCGAAAAATAAAAAAAAACCAATCTTGTATATAGAACAGTGAAGTTTGCCAAAGCACAATTGATCTTTTGTGTGTTATTGCTGTATTTTTCAGTCATAAAAACGAAATATCTCGTCGACGTTTGACTGTCACATTAAAAATGGGCGTGGGTTAATAATGACGGATGTGGTCGATTTTCTTCTGTGTACAATACAGAATGAAAGGGGAAATACTCTTAATGTAAACATAGAAAGGCGCGATACACAAATGCTATCCTAATCAACGATGGCTTTCAATGAAAACATTTGGTAGGATAAAGAGATATTTCTTTAAAAAAAACGCATTTTTTTGGTTTTATTATATTGATTATAGTATAGCATTTGTATGTTGTTAAAATTCATTGTAAAGTCACGACATTAACTTAAGCAATGAATGGGTGAACTACTACTGTTAGTGTTACTGTTAGGCCTACTGACTTCTGTACTGTGTGTCTGTATATTCTCTATAGATTTGAATATGTATGGTTACATTGTGCGTTTCTGGTTTTAATCAGATTTCACTGTCAATAAAGCCTTTCCAGAATCACTGTCTTGTAATATATTTTGAAATTGCCAACAAATAAAAACCCTGACTGTCCCACTTGAGATATTAAGCTAAAACTTTACACCTGATTTAAGTTAAAAATTCCATGGGAACAACAAAAGTACTCTTCATCATCATTGACATTATATCCATACTTTTGAGGACTTGTTTAAAAACACTTTTGATTGGATATCTAAGCTTTACTTGACCAATCATGGCATTTTTTATGTCCTGAAATTTTTTTTTTCAATTAAAGGTATCTTGGGGATAGTCAAGTTAAAACACATGTTAGGCTTATTAAAACGTCAGCTTTAATTTTGACTTCAATGTTTCATTGCATGCACATAAATCCTAAAAAATGGCATTTATTTTCTTTGAATTGTACAAATCCTTATTTAATAAAAAAAAGGGATATTAATTTTAAAGTGTTTAATCAACTTTTTTAGTTTGGAAATTTTAACCAAGTCCTTTAAGACTGTTACTTTAAGTGTTCACTGTTCACATCGGCAGAGACAAATAATTACTAGGCCGAATTTTACTGCAGTTATAATCCGAAGTTAGTTTTGTGATTTGTAGGATTAACGGCCTTGGCAAAAAAATAAAAAAGCGAGGGTACAATTATTCGTTCTATATAATTACATGTCTGTCTATGTGAACAATGAACACTAAAAGTAAAAAACACGTGGGAGATTGTTTTCAGGACATTTGAACATGGCCATTGGAAGGGACTGCATTGGATGAGATAGAACCATTCTTTTACAAACAATAGAATTGTAATTTTACGGAGAACGAAAAATAAAAAATATTTTTTAGCCTAATGTATTATTTCAGCTTCAATATTGTAGCCAGTCATTTATGAAAAATCATACTCATCAAACGTAGTTCAGAAAGCGCCAGAAATTCAGAAACATACTTCCATTTTAAAAATATGTGATGACATCTGGGAGGGAGGCCACTTCTAAATCCTCCCCATACATGGCGAGAAGTGCAGATACTAGCAATGTTGAAGTCATATAACCAGAACTGAACCATTGTGGTTTTTTTTCTTCTTATCAGACTTTCTCTGTGTTTGGATTAAATTTTTTCTTTATTTAGACGAAATAAACTTTATCTTTTTGATTGCTCAGCTTTTATCAAAGTTGATAAAATAAAATATTTGTCCTATTCCTTCCGACCCATTGCTTTAAAGGCATAGTCAGACAACAGCAAACGAACATAATTTTTAAGGTTGGCAGCAGACTTGGTTTGTTTCTAGCTATTTAGCAGTATTCAGTATGCAGTTGCCAATTATGTTTCTTATTTAACCCTGAAAAGGCATCAGAATGAACCATTCAAAATTAATATTATTCACATATAGATGAAAATCTACCAAATATCTGTGTGGTTCCTATCCAAGAGCAATCATTAGTTTCCTTATCCAACATTTGCATACATCCATATGAAATTTTGTCTTAAGACTTGAGTATGTTCTTACCTCTGCAGACATAAGTATTTTCCCTACCCTACCAAAGTCATTAAGTACCCAACAGATATAAAATAAACCTTTGTCCAACAGGCAGTATTATGCTCCTACATGGCAGACGCAAGGATGTACCCCTGTCTAGCAAACAGCAGTGTGTTCTATACAACAGATTTCAGTATAAACACTGTCCACTATGTTCTTTATCAAACAATATTCCGTACGTTCCTTATTCCACAGACATCAATCAGTATATGGTCAATGCAACAGAAATCAACATTTCAATATGAATAAACTGATTATACATTATAATGTTCCCTATCCAAAGGGATTTGGGGTACACAATCTATATTTTGGTCATTATTATCTGTGACTCATATATAATTGTCATCCTCACAAGTCAGGGTTT
The DNA here is from genome assembly GCA_944474755.1 of Limnoperna fortunei. Taxonomy (NCBI): domain Eukaryota; kingdom Metazoa; phylum Mollusca; class Bivalvia; order Mytilida; family Modiolidae; genus Limnoperna; species Limnoperna fortunei. Next base: position 19,082,571 of record OX104113.1, on the reverse strand, counting down.
CTGTGTCCACATGTGTCCACGATACCCTGACAAACTTAGCTATAAGATTGTAATTGTCTTTGACTTGGACAAACCTCTTCAAAGATATCTTGTTCTATACTATCTGAGATTTTCTGTATTACACTTATGTTAGATTCTTTATAGGGGGGCCTCGGTGGCCGAGTGGTCAAGGTAGTTCGTTTACTATTGATCACGTGGTCTGTCAACACTGAGATTGCGGGTTCGATTCTCACTGCAGGCAGGGTGTATTCGACTCCAATCTTAATTGACAAGGATTGCCAGTTTTCCTACCGCAGGTCGGGGGTTCTCTCCCCGGGTACTCCGGCTTCCTCCCCCATTAAAAACTGGACGCCATGAAATAGCTGAAAAATTGCTGAAAGTGGCGTTAAAACACCATTCAAACAAAACAAAAATTTATATAGGTGTAATTCCTACATGTTCTATTACATACTTTATTTTTGTAGCATATATAAAAGTGTCAATGTTTGTGCCTTTAAAAATTTCATTAACATGATATTGCTAAGATCATTACTACATGGATCATTTTACTTATTTCAGTCTTCTTTCTTTTCTCTTAAAGTTCAAAACAACAGATATGGCAAGTAAATCCACCATCGGTTCATCTGTCATCGTATTTAACTGGAGGATTAAAGAAATTGTATCGCCATCTTAGATCTGACTGTCACAGTATACCTGTATATGGTATGTATCAGTCATTCTGTAATATCCATGTCTGAAAATATTTCAAATATAATATTTGTGTAATGATGATAAAATAAGATTTTTTACAGTAATGAAAAATGAATGTTTTCAATGTACTCCCAACAGTCAACTGTACATGAAAGTTTAAACGTGGAATAGATGTAGTTCCTAAACCTTGAAATTTTCCACCAAGGCCCCTAGAGTCAGATGTAGATGGAAACGAAAGTATATAACCTCGAATAAGTAATGTATGGAAAAACTTTGACATGGTTATGTTACCAATATAACACATTTGATCAATCATTACTGGCTGTAAAATTTCCTCACACGATATTATGTCCACTACCAACTGACTTCTATTGCTAAACATAGAAACATTAGTTGTTGTTAAATCATATAGCCATTTTTGTTTGAAATGTATACTTATTCCAAAATATATTTTTAACATAATAATCATACAAAGTTTGGTTAACCTGCCCTTCCATGGTCTGTCTTCCTGTCTCACAAGTGGACTATAATAAGCTCATGCCAGGAAACTTGCTGTACAGTTCCTGCTTCTAATTAGACACCTGTAAAGGTACTCATTGTCCTGTTATTATTTACAGGACATGTGAGGATAAGGGTTTTAATGATCATCATTGAAAAGTAAGATGGAAATATGTTTAAATTTTGTTGATCTTGGAATTTAATGAAATTTAGGTTTTCTACCCAAAGTTAAATATATCAATAGTGTTTGGTATATTTTTAAACAATGGCTGAAGGGCATAGATGTTTTTGCACCCATTATACTCTGTTCAAATAAATACCTGTATTCAGTTTTATGGAAATCCATCCAGCAGAAAATATTTTCTAGGCTGTTTTTTATGTTAAACAATGTCCCAGATGTCAAATTATTCTTATTTTCTAATAAACATCCACTTCAGTGTCTTTTGCAATAATTATCTTTTTTTTTTTATTTGGTGTCTAAAATGCACCTTTATTTTTCTATAAAAGAGACAATTTTTTTTTTTAGAAATACCCTAATCGCACAAATATCTTATTGCACTTTTGTCCCAATTTCTAAGAGTACATCTAGCATTTATTAAATGTATACATTGTTATTAATTTATGTTCATGTGTATACATTGTCAAAGTTTGAAATCTTGAAATAAAACATTATTAAAAGTAATTTGAGGTGTACTTTAGGGATATAGTATCCAAAATAATATTTTCTGGTACAAAAAGGACCAATTGACTCTTTAATATAGCACATACACTTTAAAACTGCTAAGAAATTAAATATCAAGGATATTAATAGAAAATGAACTTGTATCTCTTTCAGCAATCAATTTATTTTATAAGCATAAAATTATTCCCCCATTCCCACAATAAATGGCTGCAAAGGAAAGCAGTTACAAAATGAATAATATCAAGAAATAAAAAATAAAAAATATGATAGAAAAGCAAAGTTAAAATCTTTAAAGATCAGAACAGTATGCCACCAGGAATAGAATATAACTTAACCCATGACAAATAATTTGACCTTGATAACTTTCAAGGTCAAAACTAATGGTCACATCTTGCATTATGTCTCATGTTTAACTAAACATCAGAAATTCTCTAAAAGATGTATTAATATTAATCAGAAATGATTGCAACAACTATCAGATCCTAAAATGACCTTGAAAGAAATAGTCACCTCAAACAACGTTAAGGGTTCATAATAAATAGTGTCTGACAGTCTCTTTCCAATCTCCTGACATGAATGTGATAAAAGCCTCAGTTCAATTCACATGAAATATAAGAACTAAAGTCCAAACAACATTTTTTTTTATAAATTTGATGTTGTACTAGTAACACTAAGGGATACCCTGATCTTAATCTTATTCATTAACCTTACTACTTTTTGTAATATTCGTGTCTTCAAAATTCAGCAAAGAATCTCTGGACCATTATTAGCTTTTTCAAATGCCTTGCTAATGGCTTTGTTTTACATGTATCCTCTTTTGAGTAGATGTTTACAAGCTCATTTAGCAAATTGTTTTGAGTATTTTCTGTATAGCAAATTCTTTTGATTCGTATGGCTAAACTGTAAGGGACCCTGTACGATGACATAGATATTGAAATATATAATTGTTTTTGTAGACGCAGGACAGTTTACCAATGATCATGGACATTTTTATCTAAGTGGGTCTTGTGTCATGGCATCTAGATACAGAGTTCTACATGTTATCAGTACACATGGACAGTCAGCTGTGTTACTGATGGCAGAGGTTAGTCATTTACTATAATATTCTCATTTAGCCTGTTGTTACAGACTTTTTGTCTCATCAGTGATAAATGTCGGTGGCAGAAGTGTTAACACTTGACATTTTGCTTCATATCTTTGTGAGCTTAAACCATACTACATGTAGTAGGTCCATCGATTTTGGTCCAGTGGTTATGATTGATGAGCACTTGTCAGTCAGTTACCTGTCACCTGACCATGTTCTCTATTTCATATTATATATTATATTTTGAAGATTTGGTCAGTTCCTGACATTTATATAAGTTATTGATGAAAGGTTCAGGACAGTCTGCCTAGTGGTAAATGAACTATCTTAAACACTCCGCTTACGAGGCCCCTGCATGGTAGGAAAACAATTTTTTTATATATAGATTGCTTATGAATAGTACATAACAGTATGGTTAGTGTCACCTGACCTTGACCTCATTTTCACGGTCAAGTGACAGTAATAAAGTTTTTGGATTAGTTCAGATCCTTTATAACTATAGTACATGACAGTCTTGAAGATGTCACCTGACCTTGACCTACATTTCAGGGTCTAGTAGCCATGTGTTATGGCATCTAGATGTAAAATTACACATATACTAACACAGTTGACTGTTTCTGAGGGCAGAGGTAAGAATCCATTTACTAGGACATTTTACTTCAGTGGGCCATGTGTTAAGGGATCTTGATATGGAATTTTTATGTTGGATTGTGTTACTGAGGGCAGATGTAAGTAGCCTGTTAGAAGGATGCTTCTATTTTAATTGGTGATTTGCCATATAAATTTAGAATTTTACATTCCACTGTATTTAGGCAGAGGTAATTTGGTTATTTCTATTTTAGTGGATCATAGCATCTAGATACAGAATCACTTGTTTCAGTTATATTGAGTGTCATTATTCTTATTCAGTCTTCCCGAAATGTGCCGGTCCGCCGGACCCAACGGGCAAAAAACAGGCAAATTTAACTCCAGTCCGGCAAATTTGATAAATTTACACCAGAAATGTTAAATTGGTCCGGCAGTATTTGTGTTTAGGACCGACAAGCCAAGAACTAATTTCGTGAAGACTGTTATTAAATGTGATTTTAGAATATCATTTAAGTGTGTGTCAGTTGTGTTGAGATGAGCAGTTAATTAATAGGAATATTTCTGCTTTGGTACACAGTGTGCTGACTACTAAGTACAAAATTAGAATAACCTCATAATATGTGGACGGTCATCAGTGTTACTGGTGTGGGTTACCTCATAATATGTGGCCCCATGCGGGATCCGGGTGGCTAAAAGAATAGACCGCAGTTGTGCTAGCTTGTCGTAAAAGGCGACTAAATAGCGCCCAGTACCCTGACCGGCGTGTCAGGAGGTCGGTTTGCCTAAAGACCGACTGGGATGTGTGCCCCAGGTGGTTAAATGGGGTACCCCTGGCAAGCTGGGGTTGTCAGGCCATAATACGGAAAACCTGACCGCAAACCATATTAGTGCACTGTGTTGGGAAAAATGCCACGTTCCTCGCACGTTAAAGAATGCTGCTGTAGTATTCGCTATGAGTAGGGATTTCGATCCCGCTACAGGAGGCTAAATTGCCCGACCCTATCCATCCTCCCATTTGCCAGTGGCAATCTAAAATCCGTTACCCCTATTTTTCCTTGTGTCCCTTCCCATTTTCATTCATCATCATGTTCATTTTATCATCCATTTCATGTCCATCGCCTGAATATAGCTGAAATATTGCTGCTCGGGCGTTAAACACCATTAATCAATCAATCAATCGTAATATGTGGACGGTCGTCAGTGTTACTGGTGTGGGTTACCTCATAATATGTGGACGGTCATCAGTGTTACTGGTGTAGGTTACCTCATAATATGTGGACGGTCGTCAGTGTTACTGGTGTGGATTTCCTCATAATATGTGGACAGTCATCAGTGTTACTGGTGTGGGTTCCCATTTTCATTCATCATCATGTTCATTTTATCATCCATTTCATGTCCATCGCCTGAATATAGCTGAAATATTGCTGCTCGGGCGTTAAACACCATTAATCAATCAATCAATCATAATATGTGGACGGTCGTCAGTGTTACTGGTGTGGGTTACCTCATAATATGTGGACGGTCGTCAATGTTACTGGTGTGGGTTACCTCATAATATGTGGACAGTCATCAGTGTTACTGGTGTGGGTTACCTCATAATATGTGGACGGTCGTCAGTGTTACTGGTGTGGGTTACCTCATATGTGGACGGTCGTCAGTGTTACTGGTGTGGTTTACCTCATAATATGTGGACGGTCGTTAGTGTTACTGGTGTGGGTTACCTCATAATATGTGGACGGTCATTAGTGTTACTGGTGTGGGTTACCTCATAATATGTGGACGGTCGTCAGTGTTACTGGTGTGGATTACCTCATAATATGTGGACGGTCGTCAGTGTTACTGGTGTGGGTTACCTCATAATATGTGGACGGTCGTTAGTGTTACTGGTGTGGGTTACCTCATAATATGTGGACGGTCGTCAGTGTTACTGGTGTGGGTTACCTCATAATAAGTGGACGGTTGTTAGTGTTACTGGTATGGGTTACCTCATAATATGTGTTACTGGTGTGGGTTACCTCATAATATGTGGACGGTCGTTAGTGTTACTGGTGTGGGTTACCTCATAATATGTGGACGGTCGTCATTGTTACTGGTGTGGGTTACCCCATAATATGTGGACGGTTGTCAGTGCTACTGGTGTGGGTTACCTCATAATATGTGGACGGTCGTTAGTGTTACTGGTGTGGGTTACCTCATAATATGTGGATGGTCATCAGTGTTACTGGTGTGGGTTACCTCATAATATGTGGACGGTCGTCAGTGTTACTGGTGTGGGTTACCTCATAATATGTGGACGGTCGTTAGTGTTACTGGTACGGGTTACCAAATTTCTTTTCCGTTACAGCATCTTTGTCATAATTTACACAATATCAAAATCTGTATCTGAATGTTTTTTGAGGGCAGAGTTGAGTTACAAATTGGCATTGAGGCTTTATTTTAATTTTATTGTATAAAAACATAGATGATACCTTCAAATGTAATGGAATTTTTCTCTTTCTGTTTAAACCTTGATCTAACGCTATTAAAAAAAAACAAAATGGAAATTGTACAGATAGAAGCTCCTGTAAGGCCTCTGGTTTATTAATACAAATAATACATGTATGATCAACGGGTATAAATGAACTTACTAGTAAATAATGGAGTGTTATTTTTGTCTCAACTTTTCTTGTGTGGTAAAAAAAATAAATTTATACTGATTTTAGTTTTTGTTAAATATAGGTAATTTAATGGCCATATTTATCTTATTTTAGTGTTGGTTCATTGACACATCAGAACAAGAACAAGTTTACCCGGGGGTGTTTTATGTTATTACTACACTGCTTAACGTTTAAAAACTAACTTATTTTTACCTTATAAAATGTTGTATCTTCTTAATCTAGTTAAGTTTGCTAAAGGTGATAGAAATAACATATTTGATAAATATCATTTGTTCTTAATTTGAGAAGAGAGATACGTTTGTCACCATTAAGCTGTAGATAATTATCCTGATATGCTGCATGTCACAATGCATGGACTAATTATGGCCAATCACTGTCAGTGACAACCTATAGCTATTAGGAAAATCTAAAATATTCTCTTACATAACATTAGTTTTAAATGCATTTACTGGTACATGTAATTTAGATTTATGAAATTTAATTTAGTTAGAGATGCATTTACTGGTAATTTAGGTTCAATAATTATAGCATGTCAGTCAAGTGAACCAATCTAAGTACAAGTACGGTAATACTCTGCACAATCGGTCAAATTTGTCAGGCAGTTGCAATGTGGTAAAATTTGTGTTAATTAATTTTTTGTTGATTGATTAGTGTTTAATGCCACTTTTAGCACTTTTCAGTTATATCATTATGGCATCCAGTTTTTATTAGTGGAGGAAGTTGGAATATCTGGTGAAAACTCCAACCTTGATCACACCCTGCCCTCATGTGATCAATAGTAGTAGTAGATGACTTACTTCCTAAACCACTTGGCACAGAGGTCCTTTTCTTGTTAATGAAAAATTAAAAACATGCTACATGTAACAAATGAAACAAAATTATTTTGTCCATTGTCCATTTTGCAAGCTACATGACTACTATTTTTTATACCTAATAGAATAAGCCCAGCATGACCTTTAACAGTCTGTTTAAAAATCTTGTGATTAATTCCTAACACCCCCTCTAATTACACTATAAAACCTTTTTCTGGTATTATGACATAAATTTAGCAGAAAAACACAAAAGCCTATTTTTGTACTTTGTGTCTTATTGAACATTTTTTTTTGGATTTAATGGCTTAAATTTCCCATTTAGCCACATCTTGAAATATTGTAAGAATGGACATAATAGACTTCATGTACAATAAACTTGTACACAGAATATTCCTGTATACAACTTAAATTAGACATGACTACATTTACATTGTTAAGGAGCTTGGTGGGCAGTATAATTAGGTAAAGGTCCTAGTGGTACTAGTTTACTTCCAATCATCAGTTCTTAAATATAGACATGAGTATGGCATGCCAAAACCACATTAAAAACTAAGTCTAAAGTGACTGAAAATATAATATAATGTACTAAAAATTATATTTTGAGTAATGAATATAATCAGCAACACATTTTAGTATTTATACATGTATGTGGTTAGTGCATTATTTAGTATAATAATACGAATCAATGGATCTACGTGATAGAGAGTAAGTTAAAATATATTGGAATAAATGGAACTTGTTTTTTGTCTCAACATGTTTCATTTCTGGCTTGTCAACCAGGCTCAGATCCAAGGAAAGGCATACCAGGCGTATGCCCCCCCCCCCAAAAAAAAAGGAGGAAAAAAGGGGGTAAAACAAGAGAAAAAAAAGGAAGAATGAGAAAACAAGTATTTCATTAAAGAAAATTCATTATTGATGGTCATAGTTGAAAACCAGCTAAAAGAAGCAGCAAAAGTTAAAAAACGAGTCTTTGTCTGGATGGCTACCAAATGCTTAGAGTCCAGGAGCTTCCAGGGGGGCTTTGCCCTCGCCAAACTTTTACACATCCCCTAACACAAATTCCTGGATCCTCCCCTGTCAACATAGTCTGTAAACGTTTATTTCTCAATTGTCTTATTTGAAACTACTAGACCAATTGAAACAAAACTTTGTCATAATGTGCATTGTATGGTTTTCTACATTTTGTTTTGTAATGCCAATCAGAAATGGAAAAGAACTGAGGATGATGTTTAACACATACATGTACTTAAAATGAAAAAGGCTTCTTCTCTGAAATGGTTAAATCAAGTGCCAGACATTAGCAATATTGTTTGTGTGTTCATGTACAACGTTTATGTTTTTTGTGCCAATAAAAAATTCAAAATGGTCATCATAACATTCTAATAAATAATGTATATGTAAGGTAAGTCTCAAATTTTCATAATTGAGGTTTTTTAATTTCAAACTGAACGTTTTTCATTCGTCCTTTTATTTATATAATCTTGATGTTTTTTTTTTACATAAATGTGTAGTAGAATCTTTTCTTCTCTCTAAAGTAAGAATATGAATAACATTTGTAAGTTGTTGTAGATCTTTGGTCTAAATTAGGAATTGGAATAACATTTGTGAGTTGTTGTAGTTCTTCTAAAGTAGGAATAGGAATAACATTGTGAGTTGTTGTAGTTCTGTCTAAAGTAGGAATAGGAATAACATTGTGAGTTGTTGTAGTTCTTCTGTCTAAAGTAGGAATAGGAATAACATTTGTGAGTTGTTGTAGTTCTTCTGTCTAAAGTAGGAATAGGAATAACATTGTGAGTTGTTGTAGTTCTTCTGTCTAAAGTAGGAATAGGAATAACATTGTGAGTTGTTGTAGTTCTTCTGTCTAAAGTAGGAATAGGAATAACATTTGTGAGTTGTTGTAGTTCTTCTGTCTAAAGTAGGAATAGGAATAACATTGTGAGTTGTTGTAGTTCTTCTGTCTAAAGTAGGAATAGGAATAACATTGTGAGTTGTTGTAGTTCTTCTGTCTAAAGTAGGAATAGGAATAACATTGTGAGTTGTTGTAGTTCTTCTGTCTAAAGTAGGAATAGGAATAACATTGTGAGTTGTTGTAGTTCTTCTGTCTAAAGTAGGAATAGGAATAACATTGTGAGTTGTTGTAGTTCTTCTGACTAAAGTAGGAATAGGAATAACATTTGTGAGTTGTTGTAGTTAAATCTTTCTATACAACAAGGCAATAAATAACATTTTTATGTTAATATTTAAAGGAATATTGTCTACCAAACTGACTTATTAGCTCACCTGGACCGAAGGTCCATGTGAGCTATTGCTATCACTTGGCGTCCGTCGTCCGTCGTCTGTCGTCCGTCGTCCGTCGTCCGTCGTCCATCGTCCGTCGTCTGTCGTCCGTCGTAAACTTTTTCAAAAATCTTCTCCTCTGAAACCACTGGGCCAATTTTTTTCAAACTTGGCCACAATCATCCTTAGGGTTCCTAGTTTCAAGTTTGTACCCAGGGTGTTGATCAACAGACAAATATGGCCGCTGTTACTAAAAATAGAACATGGGGGTCAACACAGGTTTTTGATCATTATCTAAAAAACTATAATAGCTATAGAGAAAACCGTCACTTCAAATTGATCAGCACATTAAGGTCTACAATAGTTGCTATTAGTGCGAAGTTGTGTATTGGCTTCTTGTAGGAGTTATTGCCCTTTTTTGACGATTTTTGACAAAATTTTTGGTATTTACAATATAACCTGAAAAATATACGAGGTAGAGTGAAACTGTAAATGGCAAAAATGATCAGCAATAAAAGCCCTACAATTCACTTGATTGGTCTGAAATTGTCAGATGACTCTTTATATGAGTTATTGCCCTTAAATGGTAATTTTTTATGAAATTTTCCGTTTTTGTCCTGTAACTTTAAAACTATAACAGCTAGAGTAAAACTGTAAATAGCAAAAATGATCAACAATACAAGCCCTACAATTCACTGTATTAGTCTGAAATTGTCAGATGACTCCTTATAGGAGTTATTGCCCTTAAATGGCAATTTTTTATGAAATTTTCCGTTTTTGTCCTGTAACTTGAAAACTATAGCAGCTAGATTGAAACTGTAAATTGCACAAATGATCAGCAATAAAGACCCTACAATTCACTTGATTGGTCTGAAATTGTCAGATGACTCCTTATATGAGTTATTGCCCTTAAATTGTAATTTTTTATGAAATTTTCCGTTTTTGTCCTGTAACTTTAAAACTATAACAGCTAGAGTAAAACTGTAAAGAGCAAAAATGATCAACAATACAAGCCCTACAGTTCACTGTATTAGTCTGAAATTGTCAGATGACTCCTTATAGGAGTTATTGCCCTTAAATGGCAATTTTTTATGAAATTTTCCGTTTTTGTCCTGTAACTTGAAAACTATAGCAGCTAGATTGAAACTGTAAATTGCACAAATGATCAGCAATAAAGACCCTACAATTCACTTGATTGGTCTGAAATTGTCAGATGACTCCTTATATGAGTTATTGCCCTTAAATTGTAATTTTTTATGAAATTTTCCGTTTTTGTCCTGTAACTTTAAAACTATAACAGCTAGAGTAAAACTGTAAATAGCAAAAATGATCAACAATACAAGCCCTACAATTCACTGTATTAGTCTGAAATTGTCAGATGACTCCTTATAGGAGTTATTGCCCTTAAATGGCAATTTTTTATGAAATTTTCCGTTTTTGTCCTGTAACTTGAAAACTATAGCAGCTAGATTGAAACTGTAAATTGCACAAATGATCAGCAATAAAGACCCTACAATTCACTTGATTGGTCTGAAATTGTCAGATGACTCCTTATAGGAGTTATTGCCCTTAAATTGCAATTTTTTATGAAATTTTCCGTTTTTGTCCTGTAACTTAAAAACCATAGCAGCTAGAGTGAAATAATAAATTGCAAAAATGATCAGCAAAAAAGCCCTACAATTCATTTAATTGGTCTGAAATTGTCAGATGACTCCTTATAGGGGTTATTGCCCTTAAATGACAATTTTGTTAAGAAATTTTCCATTTTTGTCCTGTAACTTGAAAACTATAGTAGCTAGATTAAAACTGTAAATTGCACAAATGATCAGCAATAGAAGCCCTACAAATGATTGCTTAGTCCAAAAATTGCAAGATGACTCTTTATAGGAGTTATTGCCCTTTCATTATGAATTTGGACATATGAACAGTTTTTTAATTATAAATTAGTCTATAACACACCTATTAGTAGAGTAAAACTGTAAATTTCTAAAGTACCCTAAAGGACAATGCCTAAAAACCATTTAATTTTCAGAAATTGTGGATGGCACCTTATAGGAGTTATTGTATTTAACAAATTTTTTGAAGAAATGTTTAGTTTTTGCACAGTAACTTAAAAGCTATAACAACTAGACTGAAACTGTTAATTTCAAAAATTTTAATATAGTTTAAGTCATTTGGATTCCAGGTGAGCGATTACAGGCTCCTGGGAGCCTCTAGTTTTTTATTTTGTCAATAGTCTTGCAAAATTATAAATGAATGTATCAATGAATCAACTAAAAGAATATAAAAGTAGAGATAATTGTTATTTGAACTGGCCAGAATGTTTCCATGTTTCAAGTTTCCTTATATGTCCTAATTAGATAAAACATTCATTTGGGTATTCTGAGACAAGAGTCCATACATTTTAGCATGATACACATGTTTCCAAATATTGTAAAGAAGAAAGTTAATATTGAAAAGTAAATTTCACTTGAAGGTGTTGTAGGTTTCAATTACAATTTACCAGGTGTTTTCCTGAACTTTTACAAGATAACTGAGGTAATGCACGAATTATTTATCTCTATCGATTCGTGAGCCAGCTTGTAGTACATAGATCCTGAGTCCAAGTTCTGGTGGTGGAATGATGTTTTTTATGCCCCCGCGACAACATGTAGGGGGGCATTAAGTTTTACTCATGTCCGTCCATCTGTCCGTATTTACGTCAAGCTTTTCTCAGAAACATGAGAACAATTTGAAATTTGGCATGGTACGTGGTTCAGTATCACAAGTTGTTATCACAAGTTGTATGTCCTAGGTGACTTTCAGACCTGTCGGAAAACTACTTCCTGTTTGGGACTTCATTTGTATGTCCGTCAGTATGAATTTCCGTCAAGCTTTTCTCAGAAACCGTACATGAGAACCATTTGAAATATGGTAGGGTGGTTCAGTATCACAAGTTGTACGTCTTAAGTGACTTTCACTGACCTGTCGGACAACTACTTCCTGTTTGGGACTTCATTTAGCGGGAGCATCTGTTTCCCATGGACACATTCTTTGATTTTTTTTCATGCAATACTGTTACAAAAATTAGTTAAACGTTAGAAAAGTTCCAATTAATTGAAATTAAATTCACTAGCTACCTCTTTTGCTATTTTCATGGCATAGATGCTGTGAAAATATTGGGAAATAAAGGAGGTGGGGGATAAGTGTAAGATTTAATTAGATAGTTCCTTGTCAGAAGAGTAGTGCTTTTGTTAGGGCCATTAAAAAATACATGTACCTAAAAATTTACAGCATGAATAATTTTTGTTTTATATGAAAAAAGTGACCAGTCTTTAGAGTGGGGTCTTCAGAGCTTTTAGTCATGCCTAAACTGCTGTTCTCAATATTTAGATTTGATTGGCTAACGAGTCGGTAAATATCTGATAGTGTCTTAACAACTATAATGACACTCATATTAAATATTCATCAGTTTTAGTTGTATGGACCTGCTATTTTAATACCAACAAAATGAAAAGCCATTTTTAGCTCACCTGACCTGGCTTTTCTTTACAGTTCAAAATGTATAACGGATATAGGAAAATCAGAGACCTTCCTTCTTCAGACCCTTTATTTGGTCGAAGTTGTATGACGACTCCTTCTAGGAGTTACTGCCCTTTAATTGTTGAAATTGATGATTTTTGCCTTGCAAAAAAAAAAAACAAACACAAAAAAAAAACAACCAAAAACCAAAAAAAGAAGAAAAAAAGCCAGGGTACGATTATTCATTCTACAGATTAAGCCACTGGCCACCATGGCTAAAAAAGGAACAAGAGGGGGTCAAAATACAGTTTTTGGCTTATAGTTCAAAAAGTATAACAGATATAGTAAAACCGAAGGGATGTTCCTTCTTCAGCATCAAAAGCTCTACAAAACACAAAGTTGTATGATGACTCCTTGTAGGAGTTATTGCCCTTTAAATTTCAAAATTGATGATTTTTGCCAATTTGCCTCAAAATCTTGAAAATTATTAGAACTAGAGAACAAGTTATCATTGCTTAATTGTTCTGCTTTCTGAGAGCTACAAAAATGACTTTAGGCTCAAGATGTCTGATTAACCATTTAGGAGTTATTCCCCTTGAACTGGTTTTAATGGCTTTAAATTGATTTTTAAAAAATCTTGTCCTCTGAAACCACTGAATGAACTGCTTTGCAACATTGTACACATCATCGGTCAAATGTCTTCTACCAAGTTTGCATAAACTATGGCCACCATTGCTAAAAATAGAACAAGGGGTCAAAGTACAGTTTTTGGCTTATAGTTCAAAAAGTATAACAGATACCGGAAAACCAAGGAGATCCCCTTTCTTCAGCATCAGAGCTACAAAAATGACTTTAATGTCAAGATTGTCTGATGAATCGTTTAGGAGTTATTCTTCTTTAACTTTTTTTAATGAATTTTAATTGATTTTTAAAAATTTTCTCCTCTTAAACCAATGAAAGGACTGCTTTGAAAAATTGCACACATCATCTTTAGGATGTCCTTTACCAAAATTGTGCAAATCATGACAGCTGACTACCAACATGTTTACCTTGGCTTAAAATAGGGGTGCAGGTCAAGATAGTTTTTGGCTGAATGTTAAAAAGTATAACAGATACAATAAATTTGAAGTGAACCTCCCTCCTAAACAACAAAAGCTGTACAAGACTCTCTACTTTTCATTTTTCTTCAGTAACTTTAAAACCATAAGAGCTAGAGAAAATCTTATCCCTACAAAATTATTCAGCTCGTCAAGATCTTCAAATTGATTATTGATGCATATATGTTAGACAATTCCTTATAGAATTTATTTTCCTTGAAAGGTCAAAATTAATGATTTTTGCAGAAGTGTTGGATAATTCCTTATAGGAAAGAAAAGCTGGATAAAAAAGAGTTGCTTGGTTTCAGGTTCAGGTGAGTGATACAGGCTCCTGGGAGCCTCTTGTATTTCTAAACCTGAATGGTTAAACTCTCCAGTATAAACTAATTCAACAATTGATAATGTTTTGTTTTCAATTACTAACAGATTAGTCACATAAGTAATTGCACAAGATAAGCTTCATCCATTCTTGTTCTCTCATTACTATGGCTAAAATAAATCTCTAGACATAAGAGATAAAGCAGTCATTGAAGGCCATGGCTAAAATAAGGTTACAATAAACCAAATATTTGTTTACATTACACCAGGAAATTTTTGAACCCAAGATAGTAATCAGAAGAAAATACACGGATGCATCTTACTGGATGTTGGGGTTCGAAAAATAGCAAAATTTAAAAATAGAAACATAATTGATTGAAAATCTTCTATATTTGGGGGGAACATTTATAAGAGCCAGGAAAATAGAGCTTTTTTTAAAAAAAAAAGGGGGAGGTCAGACAGTTTGTTTGTTTCATTCAGTGCTGATTTTTTCACCCAAAATTTTCGGTCATTTCTGCCGCACGACCTATAATTTTTTATTTGTTAACAATGTAGTCTAACATGTCAACTTACACAAGCAACTGCTTTCGAGGGTTTAATTTGAGAGGATTTTCACACATAAAATTGCAGGTAACCCGATTGGAAGATGCAATGTTAATAGTTGGTTTATTGTAACCATAAGTCTCTCGACATAAGAGATAAAGCAGTCATTGTAGGCCATGCTAAAATAAGTCTCTAGACATAAGAGAAAAAGCAGTCATTGTAAGCAATGGCTAAAATAAGTCTCTAAACATAAGAGATAAAGCAGTCATTATAGGCCATGCTAAAATAAGTCTCTAGACATAAGAGATAAAGCAGTAATTGTAGGCAATGGCTAAAATAAGTCTCTAGACATAAGAGATAAAGCAGTCATTGTAGGCAATGGCTAAAATAAGTCTCTAAAGCAGTAATTGTAGGCAATGGCTAAAATAAGTCTCTGGACATAAGAGATAAAGCAGTCATTGTAGGCCATGCTAAAATATGTCTCTAGACATAAGAGATAAAGCAGTCATTGTAGGCAATGGCTAAAATAAGTCTCTAGACATAAGAGATAAAGCAGTCATTGTAGGCCATGCTAAAATAAGTCTCTGGACATAAGAGATAAAGCAGTCATTATAGGCCATGCTAAAATAAGTCTCTAGACATAAGAGATAAAGCAGTCATTATAGGCCATGCTAAAATAAGTCTCTAGACATAAGAGATAAAGCAGTCATTGTAGGCAGTGGCTAAAATAAATCTCTAAACATAAGAGATAAAGCAGTCATTATAGGCCATGCTAAAATAAATCTCTAAACATAAGAGATAAAGCAGTCATTATAGGCCATGCTAAAATAAATCTCTAAACATAAGAGATAAAGCAGTCATTGTAGGCCATGCTAAAATAAATCTCTAAACATAAGAGATAAAGCAGTCATTATAGGCCATGCTAAAATAAATCTCTAAACATAAGAGATAAAGCAGTCATTGTAGGCAATGGCTAAAATAAATCTCTAAACATAAGAGATAAAGCAGTCATTATAGGCCATGCTAAAATAAATCTCTAAACATAAGAGATAAAGCAGTCATTGTAGGCAATGGCTAAAATAAATCTCTAAACATTAGAGATAAAGCAGTCATTATAGGCCATGCTAAAATAAATCTCTAAACATAAGAGATAAAGCAGTCATTGTAGGCCATGGCTAAAATAAATCTCTAAACATAAGAGATAAAGCAGTCATTATAGGCCATGCTAAAATAAGTCTCTAGACATGAGAGATAAAGCAGTCATTGTAGGCCATGCTAAAATAAATCTCTAAGCATAAGAGATAAAGCAGTCATTGTAGGCAGTGGCTAAAATAAGCCACTGGACATAAGAGATAAAGCAGTCATTATAGGCCATGCTAAAATAAGTCTCTAGACATAAGAGATAAAGCAGTCATTATAGGCCATGCTAAAATAAGTCTCTAGACATAAGAGATAAAGCAGTCATTGTAAGCCATGCTAAAATAAGTCTCTAGACATAAGAGATAAAGCAGTCATTGTAGGCCATGCTAAAATAAGTCTCTAGACATAAGAGATAAAGCAGTCAGTGTAGGCCATGCTAAAATAAATCTCTAAACATAAGAGATAAAGCAGTCATTGTAGGCCATGGCTAAAATAAGTCTCTAGACATAAGAGATAAAGCAGTCATTGTAGGCAATGGCTAAAATAAGTCTCTAGACATAAGAGATAAAGCAGTAATTGTAGGCAATGGCTAAAATAAGTCTCTAGACATAAGAGATAAAGCAGTCATTGTAGGCCATTATAGGCAATGGCTAAAATAAATCTCTAAACATAAGAGATAAAGCAGTCATTATAGGCCATGCTAAAATAAATCTCTAAACATAAGAGATAAAGCAGTCATTATAGGCCATGGCTAAAATAAGTCTCTAAACATAAGAGATAAAGCAGTCATTATAGGCCATGCTAAAATAAATCTCTAAACATAAGAGATAAAGCAGTCATTGTAGGCAATGGCTAAAATAAATCTCTGAACATAAGAGATAAAGCAGTCATTGTAGGCAGTGGCTAAAATAAGTCTCTGGACATAAGAGATAAAGCAGTCATTATAGGCCATGCTAAAATAAGTCTCTAGACATAAGAGATAAAGCAGTCATTATAGGCCATGCTAAAATAAGTCTCTAGACATAAGAGATAAAGCAGTCATTGTAGGCAGTGGCTAAAATAAATCTCTAAACATAAGAGATAAAGCAGTCATTGTAGGCAATGGCTAAAATAAGTCTCTGGACATAAGAGATAAAGCAGTCATTATAGGCCATGCTAAAATAAGTCTCTAGACATAAGAGATAAAGCTGTCATTATAGGCCATGCTAAAATAAATCTCTAAACATAAGAGATAAAGCAGTCATTGTAGGCAATGGCTAAAATAAATCTCTAAACATAAGAGATAAAGCAGTCATTGTAGGCAGTGGCTAAAATAAGCCACTGGACATAAGAGATAAAGCAGTCATTATAGGCCATGTTAAAATAAGTCTCTAGACATAAGAGATAAGGCAGTCATTATAGGCCATGCTAAAATAAGTCTCTAGACATAAGAGATAAAGCAGTCATTGTAAGCCATGCTAAAATAAGTCTCTAGACATAAGAGATAAAGCAGTCATTGTAGGCCATGCTAAAATAAGTCTCTAGACATAAGAGATAAAGCAGTCATTGTAGGCCATGCTAAAATAAGTCTCTAGACATAAGAGATAAAGCAGTCATTGTAGGCAAGGGCTGAAATAAGTCTCTAGACATAAGAGATAAAGCAGTCATTGTAGGCAATGGCTAAAATAAGTCTCTAGACATAAGAGATAAAGCAGTCATTGTAGGCCATGCTAAAATAAGTCTCTAGACATAAGAGATAAAGCAGTCATTGTAGGCCATGCTAAAATAAGTCTCTAGACATAAGAGATAAAGCAGTCATTGTAGGCCATGGCTAAAATAAGTCTCTAAACATAAGAGATAAAGCAGTCATTATAGGCCATGCTAAAATAAATCTCTAAACATAAGAGATAAAGCAGTCATTGTAGGCAATGGCTAAAATAAATCTCTAAACATAAGAGATAAAGCAGTCATTGTAGGCCATGCTAAAATAAATCTCTAAACATAAGAGATAAAGCAGTCATTATAGGCCATGCTAAAATAAATCTCTAAACATAAGAGATAAAGCAGTCATTGTAGGCAATGGCTAAAATAAATCTCTAAACATAAGAGATAAAGCAGTCATTATAGGCCATGCTAAAATAAATCTCTAAACATAAGAGATAAAGCAGTCATTATAGGCCATGGCTAAAATAAGTCTCTAAACATAAGAGATAAAGCAGTCATTGTAGGCAGTGGCTAAAATAAATCTCTAAACATAAGAGATAAAGCAGTCATTGTAGGCAATGGCTAAAATAAGTCTCTGGATATAAGAGATAAAGCAGTCATTATAGGCCATGCTAAAATAAGTCTCTAGACATAAGAGATAAAGCTGTCATTATAGGCCATGCTAAAATAAATCTCTAAACATAAGAGATAAAGCAGTCATTGTAGGCAATGGCTAAAATAAATCTCTAAACATAAGAGATAAAGCAGTCATTGTAGGCAGTGGCTAAAATAAGCCACTGGACATAAGAGATAAAGCAGTCATTATAGGCCATGTTAAAATAAGTCTCTAGACATAAGAGATAAGGCAGTCATTATAGGCCATGCTAAAATAAGTCTCTAGACATAAGAGATAAAGCAGTCATTGTAAGCCATGCTAAAATAAGTCTCTAGACATAAGAGATAAAGCAGTCATTGTAGGCCATGCTAAAATAAGTCTCTAGACATAAGAGATAAAGCAGTCATTGTAGGCCATGCTAAAATAAGTCTCTAGACATAAGAGATAAAGCAGTCATTGTAGGCAAGGGCTGAAATAAGTCTCTAGACATAAGAGATAAAGCAGTCATTGTAGGCAATGGCTAAAATAAGTCTCTAGACATAAGAGATAAAGCAGTCATTGTAGGCCATGCTAAAATAAGTCTCTAGACATAAAAGATAAAGCAGTCATTGTAGGCCATGCTAAAATAAGTCTCTAGACATAAGAGATAAAGCAGTCATTGTAGGCCATGGCTAAAATAAGTCTCTAAACATAAGAGATAAAGCAGTCATTATAGGCCATGCTAAAATAAATCTCTAAACATAAGAGATAAAGCAGTCATTGTAGGCAATGGCTAAAATAAATCTCTAAACATAAGAGATAAAGCAGTCATTGTAGGCCATGCTAAAATAAATCTCTAAACATAAGAGATAAAGCAGTCATTATAGGCCATGCTAAAATAAATCTCTAAACATAAGAGATAAAGCAGTCATTGTAGGCAATGGCTAAAATAAATCTCTAAACATAAGAGATAAAGCAGTCATTATAGGCCATGCTAAAATAAATCTCTAAACATAAGAGATAAAGCAGTCATTATAGGCCATGCTAAAATAAATCTCTAAACATAAGAGATAAAGCAGTCAGTATAGGCCATGCTAAAATAAATCTCTAAACATAAGAGATAAAGCAGTCATTGTAGGCCATGCTAAAATAAGTCTCTAGACATAAGAGATAAAGCAGTCATTGTAGGCCATGCTAAAATAAGTCTCTAGACATAAGAGATAAAGCAGTCATTGTAGGCAAGGGCTGAAATAAGTCTCTAGACATAAGAGATAAAGCAGTCATTGTAGGCAATGGCTAAAATAAGTCTCTAGACATAAGAGATAAAGCAGTCATTGTAGGCAATGGCTAAAATAAGTCTCTAGACATAAGAGATAAAGCAGTCATTGTAGGCCATGCTAAAATAAGTCTCTAGACATAAGAGATAAAGCAGTCATTGTAGGCCATGCTAAAATAAGTCTCTAGACATAAGAGATAAAGCAGTCATTGTAGGCCATGGCTAAAATAAGTCTCTAAACATAAGAGATAAAGCAGTCATTATAGGCCATGCTAAAATAAATCTCTAAACATAAGAGATAAAGCAGTCATTGTAGGCAATGGCTAAAATAAATCTCTAAACATAAGAGATAAAGCAGTCATTGTAGGCCATGCTAAAATAAATCTCTAAACATAAGAGATAAAGCAGTCATTATAGGCCATGCTAAAATAAATCTCTAAACATAAGAGATAAAGCAGTCATTGTAGGCAATGGCTAAAATAAATCTCTAAACATAAGAGATAAAGCAGTCATTATAGGCCATGCTAAAATAAATCTCTAAACATAAGAGATAAAGCAGTCATTATAGGCCATGCTAAAATAAATCTCTAAACATAAGAGATAAAGCAGTCAGTATAGGCCATGCTAAAATAAATCTCTAAACATAAGATATAAAGCAGTCATTGTAGGCCATGCTAAAATAAATCTCTAAACATAAGAGATAAAGCAGTCATTATAGGCCATGCTAAAATAAATCTCTAAACATAAGAGATAAAGCAGTCATTGTAGGCAATGGCTAAAATAAATCTCTAAACATAAGAGATAAAGCAGTCATTATAGGCCATGCTAAAATCAATCTCTAAACATAAGAGATAAAGCAGTCATTGTAGGCAATGGCTAAATTAAATCTCTAAACATAAGAGATAAAGCAGTCATTGTAGGCCATGCTAAAATAAATCTCTAAACATAAGAGATAAAGCAGTCATTGTAGGCCATGGCTAAAATAAATCTCTAAACATAAGAGATAAAGCAGTCATTATAGGCCATGCTAAAATAAGTCTCTAGACATGAGAGATAAAGCAGTCATTGTAGGCCATGCTAAAATAAATCTCTAAACATAAGAGATAAAGCAGTCATTGTAGGCAATGGCTTAAATAAGTCTCTAAACATAAGAGATAAAGCAGTCTTTGTAGGCCATGCTGAAATAAGTCTCTAAACATAAGAGATAAAGCAGTCATTGTAGGCAGTGGCTAAAATAAGTCTCTGGACATAAGAGATAAAGCAGTCATTATAGGCCATGCTAAAATAAGTCTCTAGACATAAGAGATAAAGCAGTCATTATAGGCCATGCTAAAATAAGTCTCTAGACATAAGAGATAAAGCAGACATTGTAGGCAGTGGCTAAAATAAATCTCTAAACATAAGAGATAAAGCAGTCATTGTAGGCAATGGCTAAAATAAGTCTCTGGACATAAGAGATAAAGCAGTCATTATAGGCCATGCTAAAATAAGTCTCTAGACATAAGAGATAAAGCTGTCATTATAGGCCATGCTAAAATAAGTCTCTAGACATAAGAGATAAAGCAGTCATTTTAAGCCATGCTAAAAAAAGTCTCTAGACATAAGAGATAAAGCAGTCATTTTAAGCCATGCTAAAAAAAGTCTCTAGACATAAGAGATAAAGCAGTCATTGTAGGCCATGCTAAAATAAGTCTCTAGACATAAGAGATAAAGCAGTCATTGTAGGTTTGTTTTTTGTTTGTTTGAATGGTGTTTTATCGCCACTTTCAGCAATTTTTCAGCTATTTCATGGCGTCCAGTTTTTATTGGGGGAGAAAGCCGGAGTACCCAGAGAGAACCCCCGACCTGCGGTAGGAAAACTGGCAATCCTTGTCAATTAAGATTGAAGTCGAGTACACCCTTCCTGCAGTGAGAATCGAACCAGTCATTGTAGGCCATGCTAAAATAAGTCTCTAGACATAAGAGATAAAGCAGTCATTGTAGGCAAGGGCTGAAATAAGTCTCTAGACATAAGAGATAAAGCAGTCATTGTAGGCAATGGCTAAAATAAGTCTCTAGACATACGAGATAAAGCAGTCATTATAGGCAATGGCTAAAATAAGTCTCTAGACATAAGAGATAAAGCAGTCATTGTAGGCCATGCTAAAATAAGTCTCTAGACATAAGAGATAAAGCAGTCATTATAGGCAATGGCTAAAATAAGTCTCTAAACATCAGAGATAAAGCAGCCATTATAGGCCATGCTAAAATAAATCTCTAGACATAAGAGATAAAGCAGCCATCATAGGCCATGCTAAAATAAGTCTCTAAACATAAGAGATAAAGCAGTCATTATAGGCCATGCTAAAATAAGTCTCTAAACATAAGAGATAAAGCAGTCATTATAGGCCATGCTAAAATAAGTCTCTAGACATAAGAGATAAAGCAGTCATTGTAGGCAAGGGCTGAAATAAGTCTCTAGACATAAGAGATAAAGCAGTCATTGTAGGCCATGCTAAAATAAGTCTCTAGACATAAGAGATAAAGCAGTCATTGTAGGCCATGCTAAAATAAGTCTCTAGACATAAGAGATAAAGCAGTCATTGTAGGCAAGGGCTGAAATAAGTCTCTAGACATAAGAGATAAAGCAGTCATTATAGGCCATGCTAAAATAAGTCTCTAGACATAAGAGATAAAGCAGTCATTATAGGCCATGCTAAAATAAGTCTCTAGACATAAGAGATAAAGCAGTCATTGTAGGCCATGCTAAAATAAGTCTCTAGACATAAGAGATAAAGCAGTCATTGTAGGCCATGGCTAAAATAAGTCTCTAGACATAAGAGATAAAGCAGTCATTATAGGCTATGCTAAAATAAGTCTCTAGACATACGAGATAAAGCAGTCATTGTAGGCAATAGCTTAAATAAATCTCTAGACATAAGAGATAAAGCAGTCATTGTAGGCCATGGCTAAAATAAATCTCTAAACATAAGAGATAAAGCAGTCATTGTAGGCCATGCTAAAATAAGTCTCTTAACATAAGAGATAAAGCAGTCATTGTAGGCCATGCTAAAATAAGTCTCTAGACAAAAGAGATAAAGCAGTCATTGTAGGCCATTGTTGGCAGCATTATGTAACAACCTATAGAGCAAATCTTCTACAACAACTGACAAAATTAAAATTTTGTGAAGTCATCACTGTTGTTTGAAGGTTAACCAAACATTTAATGTTTAATACTGTATGTTGCATGTACCTGACAAGGATGTGTGCTAATGAGTATATGAGTTCAGTTTATAAAGCATCAGAGAGGATCACAAATTAGCAGAACTTAAAAATATAGACAGATTTTAGAAATCGTATTAAATCTAATGTACATCATTAATAAAATATTTATGAAATACCTGTCTTAATGAAACCTGTATTTAAAGCATTGCCTAAACATCATGCATGATATGTACATCAAATGTAAGTTTGGTACATGTATTTAGGTCAAATGTTCATCATAATCTGCCCTTTATGTTTTTTTAGGTTAAAGTTAAAATCTGAGTTAGCCATTATGTTTTCATTGCACAGTTTGTATTGTCATTAAATTAAAGTATGTTTTGAAGAATGTAATTTGGTTTTGGCATAGAATGCTTGGAATTCTTAGGAACCTAATTTTGAGTGGTTTTTTTAAAGGGTTTGATACTGGGTAATATATTTTCCTATATATTGACCACAGACCATAGAATGATCCAAAATATATGTGTCTGAAGAGCCGACATAACAGGTGAAATCGTTAAAAGTTTAAATGTGAACATTTTTGTAATTCTGATTTTTAATTTTCTATATGAATATAAATACAAATGTATATATACACAAAAGTTAAATGCTTTAGGACATTTTCTTTGCAGGACATGTTTAAAGAAGATGAAGTAGTGGTTATAAAGGTTCTACACAGGGCTTTCTCCCAGTTAGGTACCCAGGAAACTCACTGTTTACAACAACTCAGATCAGCAGATCCAGAGGCTACTTCCAACACATTACAGTTATTGGTAAAATCAACTGCATGTTATATACAGCAAAAACATTGATATACTTTTATTTAAATTTGTGTTGAGGCTTTACAACTAATTAGGTTTATTTTCCTATAGTTATTGATTTTATTTTAAAACACCAAACTGGTTTAATCAGCATGTTTCTGTGTATCTTGTTCCTATGTTGTTCTTGTTTCATACCACCAATGTTTAATCAGGAATATTGGTATGTAACATTCAATTATGTTACTAAACTTTCTCATGTATGAAATAATTTTAAAGAAGTAAAGTAAGAAATAGAGTTTGCATGTCTTGTATTTTGTTCAGAATAGTTGTAGAAAAATAAAATTCAATGCTTCCTGTTAAATCTATTGTTGGAACCAATATTTAACTAATCCTTTACATTTTCAGAATATCTTTATGTTTGATGACCATTACTGCATGGTGTTTGAAGCTTTACATCCCGACCCAATCAACCGAATATTTGGAAAAATTCCCAGAGAAAAGGTACATTATTGTATTACATGCTACAGTTACAAAATTAGAATAAAAATACAACAGAGTATATTAATAGTTAATCTGTTAAAATGAAATAGACATTAAAATATTGAAATCAATCATTGACCTGTGTCACTGATCTTGACATAATACACAGGTATTATGTCTCATACTCTAATCTGTGGAAATAAACCTATTTAACATTTATTTAAAAAGAATTAAATGTGGTTAGGGATAATATTGCCACATTGAGAAATATCTATAGGGCTTTGTATTATTTTATACAAAAATAATTCATTGTTATTGTGATACTTTAAATATTTCTCTCTTATAAGGCAAAGTGAACCTAAGTTTTTGTATTTTCATATGTTTTAATTAAACATGGAATTCATATCCTATTCTACAACTTAATTGTTGATTTTATTCAAAATTTAACATATATACACCTTTATCTTGCAGTTATTTGTATTTTCATTATATTTTTTTACACACAGGTATAGATTGTGGTTTTCATGGTTTTTATCCATATGCATAATTTGTAAGGTGTTTGTTGTTTCCTCCTTTACCCAGAGAATTAAGCATTAATACTGGCTGGTATAGCAAAATTATTTTTAAAGTTCAAAGCAATGATCAAGGATTTTTGTATTTGTATTAAACTTAATTGTATATTTTGTAGTTACTTCCAAACATAAGAAAAGTAGCCTTTAAACTTCTGACAGTTCTTGGATTTCTACAGCAGGAGAATGTCATTCATGCTGATCTGAAACCGGACAACATTTTGTTGAAGAAAAGTAAGAAAAACCATTTAATTAAAGCAAACTGCACAGTAGAATTCTTAAAACATCTGAGCTGGAGATAAAAAATTTAATCTTGGGGAAGTTGAATTGTAACTGAGTACATGTAGTTGGTTTGTCTCATAGGTATTTGTTGGTTGTCTGGTAGGTATTTGTTGGTTTGTCTGGTAGGTATTTGTTGGTTTGTCTAGTAGGTATTTGTTGGTTTGTCTCATAGGTATTTGTTGGTTTATCTGGTAAGTATTTGTTGGTTTGTCTGGTAGGTATTTGTTGGTTTGTCTGGTAGGTATTTGTTGGTTTATCTGGTAAGTATTTGTTGGTTTATCTGGTAGGTATTTGTTGGTTTATCTGGTAAGTATTTGTTGGTTTGTCTGGTAAGTATTTGTTGGTTTGTCTGGTAAGTATTTGTTGGTTTGTCTGGTAGGTATTTGTTGGTTTATCTGGTAAGTATTTGTTGGTTTGTCTGGTAGGTATTTGTTGGTTTGTCTAGTAGGTATTTGTTGGTTTGTCTCATAGGTATTTGTTGGTTTATCTGGTAAGTATTTGTTGGTTTGTCTGGTAGTTATTTGTCTGGTAAGTATTTGTTGGTTTGTCTGGTAGTTATTTGTCTGGTAAGTATTTGTTGGTTTATCTGGTAGGTATTTGTTGGTTTGTCTGGTAGGTATTCATAATTTGCATTTGTCTATTTACTGGTAATATGTTGAATTTCCATTTATCCATTTTGTTTGGATTAAATAATGATAGCAGTCTAGCTGTAATACCAGATGTTATGGCAGCCATGAAAGTAAACATCATATCAATTTTATTTACATACATTAATTGATTTGTTGGTGTTTAGTGTCAGTGTGAGCCTTTGAATTATATTTTGTAAAATGTTAAAAAAATTAATCTTGCAATGAAAAGAGAATCAGTTTAGTTTTGAGACAGTCTATTGCACAGGTTCCTAATAATAGAAATAAGTTACACAAAATCTCCATGAATGGTCCACCCACAATGAAAGTCATTTCTTTTCTTTCTTTTTTCGCCAGACATATTATGAAATGACCACCCATTAAAGTGTACTGACATTAAATTTAGACATATGTATTGGAGCGAAATGACCTAAAAGTAAGTTTAGAGCTTATGTATTGGAGCAAACTGACCTCATGTTTCAATATTTAGCATACAATACGATCCCTGACCCTGTATTTGCTGTTTGACTTTCAGGTGACCTTACCAGTACCAAAAAATGCCCATTATAAATTTTGTTGTTTTCTGACTTAATTTGTCAATTAAAAATATGACATTTTTCTTGGATACCTACCTTTAAATTGATTGTCTTACACATTTAAAAACAAAACTGCAAGCAATAAGTAATATGAAATGTATTTACAATTTTGTAACTAAAAAAAGATTACATTTAGAGGAGAAATTTAATAAATTTGCATAAAATGTATAAGAAGTTGGTCATCAAATTAATGTCACCGCTGCAACTATAAATGGTTAACAATAACCTCAGATGAGTTTCTAGTTACAATAGGTACTGACAGGACGTCACATAAAGATGAATTAACTCTGATGTACTGTGATCTCTTTGTCGCTTACATCACTTTCTAATCTGGTTTTAAAATGGATTTTAACAATTTAGAGTCAATTGCTGTGTCCAAATTGCTGCTATTGCATGTCAGCTGATACTGATCGGTAAGATTATGAGAAATGTCTTCTGAATCAGTGAATTTGATGGTCTTTAATACAGTTATATTGTGCAATCGAAAGAGTGTTAATCAATTTATCTTTTATCTTCTTTATGCATCAGTTATTTAATTCCACAATAGCATTTAAAGGATACAGCATTTTATGGTTTTTACGACTATTATTGTTTATTTATTTGATTAAAAGTCTTTCCTTTTTTTGTGTTTTTTTAAATTGCTTTTAGTACTGGTAATTTAATGAAGAAGTTTTAAAAGGTTTTCATTTATACTGGTATAATGATTTTAAAATACTGATAATAAATATATTTAGGATTTACCTTTAATTTTAAACAAAGAAGTGCAACCTAATCAGGCATTGTAGATTTCTATTTATACAGAAACCACAAGACACCAATTTGATAAAACCACAATGATTAAAATCAAATAATGATGAAGCTGTTTTGTTATAATTACTGTTCAGTTTAAGGGTTCCAACAATAGCAGATTGTACTATGATTATCATGTCCATTTAATGGTAAGCTGTCATTAAAAGGTGAAGTTTTATGGCAGTCTAGAAAACAGTTTATAATCCCATACAGTCACATATCATAAGATGTGAAAAAGGATTAATTTTCATAATTTTCTTTGTCATTTAAAAAGCATTTATTTCTTTTTGTTCTGCTTTGTTTATAATAAATATCAGTGAATACAAGGATTTACAAAATATACGTTTCCTGTAATGCTGGCGGTGGATACAAGGATTTACAAAATATACGTTTCCTGTAATGCTGGCGGTGGGGTATTGAAATATATTGAAAAGGATTTTACTATTTACATCATGTACATTATGGATGTCGATTTAACTCGCCTGTATTTTTGCAAAAGTTCCCTCTGCTACCACTAAGCCAATTTAAAACAAGTTGGGCTGAATCACCCTTAGAATGTCTGTAAAAAAGTTTGTAAATTTACATGGCCAACCAACATGTCCATCAGCGATTACTTTAGACAATAGGGTGAAAATGAAGACTAATATCTTGTAAAACATTGATTTAAAAAAGTGGGCAGGGCATAAATGTTTAGAATTTCAAGATCTACCTTCCATTCATTAAGAAAAATTGTCAGATGTAATTGCAGCTGTTATTGCCCTATATATTTAATATTTCTCGGTTGTTTTTGGCTTTTGTCATCAAACTGTAATAGAGAAAAACTTTTAAAGGTTTGGAACAGTGTTTACACAAAATTTTGCTTTATATCTTTATACACTTGTGATATCTTTATTCTCTAAAAACCAACACAGAGAACACAAAGGTACAGAAAAAGAAAAAAAAAATGAGCAAAGTTAAAAATACAATCCAGTTCATTAAATTGCTAAATTGGAGGTACACATTTAATGAAAGTCAGATATTGTGCCCGGAGATTCTATCTTTTTATTGATAACACAAACAAATTTACATAATTTGACGATATTTGGTGGATGGCTACTATTTGTTAATTCATTAGGTTTGTTAACATTACAGTTTGGTAGTTTTCAATTGACATTGACCTTAATATCAGTGACTGCATCAGACCTATTTATATATATATTTTTATACCCCCGATAAAAGAGTCCAGGGTATATAGTGGTTCACATGACTGTCTGCTGCACTGTACGTTCGTCTGTCCAAATTTGATTTCCGGTATATAGCTTAGCATAGGATTTTTATTGACCTCTGATATCATTAAGGGGATATAATTGGACTTGAAAGCGTGCTCACAGTCCACACTAGTTTAATAACTTGTTCTGGTTCTGAATATATCTGACATTAAGCAAACATCCAGTCAATCAATCACTTTTAGAAGGAATACCTTGCAAGAGCCTAAGTAATAGAGAAAAATATTTTGTTCACTCAAAAATGGTTGTTCAGTTTACACGCTTATATGATGAAGCTTTTAAGTTAATTGTCCATTTTCAGTTCTGAATAAGTGATCTATATATATCTGCCAATAAATATGTTGGTTACCATTATAAAGGCTGAAAATTTGTTGAAAGTGTTATTTAAAAAAAACCCACAAATACTCTTATAATCATCTCTTGCTGAACTTCACATTAAACAGTGTCTTTGGATTAATTTCAGAGGATGACTTAGGTTCATTAAAGGTTATTGATTTTGGAAATGCCATTCATCATGTTCATAAGGAAGTTGCTTTGTACTATGAGGACTTTGAAGTACAGACACCCCTGTATAGAGCTCCAGAGGTAATAGACTTTAATCAGCTAGAGCTGCTAACTGCTTTGTGATGTACTTAAATTTAAACAATTTTCTGACAAACCACTTGGTAGATTGAAATGTGATATTGTAGAAATGTACCTCAGCTGGTTCTGTACTATTTTAAAATTTTGGTGCTGATCATAAATCCAGGATGGCCACCTGTAGCTTCAGATAGGATCCAATAAGAAATATTGTGTTTGTTTGAATAGTGTTTACCCCCACTTAAAGCACTTTTTCAGCTATATCATGGTGTCCAGTTTTTATTGGAGAGAAAGCCCGAGTACCCAGAAAAAACCCACAAGCTTCGGGGGGAAAACTGGCAATCCTTGTCAGTTAAGATTGGGGTCAAGTACACCCTGCCTGCAGTGAGAATCGGCCCTGCAATCTCGGTGTTGACAAACCACATGATCATTAGTAGAGGAACTACCTTAAACAATCGGATGCCTAGGCTTCTCTAATTGGAAATATATAAAAACAGCTTTTTTCAGAAACCATATCACACAAAGTAAATCTTGCAGATATGATACCAGACTGGTTGTGTTTATTTTAGATTTTTTTGTTGATTTGGTTAGAGCGATTAGCTCAGTGGACTCGTTGAATGATTGACCTGAAAATGTATTAAAAGATAGATTGTACCGTATTTTGTGCATTCTTTATTCTTTTAAATAGCATTGTATTGAATTTATCTGTTGTGTTACTCTTCAGGTGATATTTGGAATTCCTTTTGGATCAGAAATAGATATGTGGTCTGTTGGTTGTATCTTAGCAGAATTGTATGCTGGTAAACCATTGTTCTTTGGAACTGATGAAAATGCTATTTTGGACAAGGTTTGTAATAATCTAAGAAACCACAAGTAATGAAATCTGTGTAATGTGGACAAGTTTTTTCAATTTTTGTGGAATTATTATCACTTGAGGAATTTTTAAATGTATATGTGTATTATAAAATGTGTTTTAGTATTTTTGCGCCCATAGATATCAGCACAAATTCAAACCTTTGAGATATCTGGGACACTCTAATGTCTAGAGTTAACAGTTGACAGACTTCTAGTCATAGCAGTCATGTCTGACTTTGTTGACTGTACAGGAATAACTCAAGTGCATAACCTAAAAAAAACCCTCATTCGGAACTCCCTGAATGGGTCATTTGATTATCATCTCAAGTACCTGTTTTTATTGAATACATTTTTAGTATGTCTTTTTAAGTCTTATTTTAACTCAAATTAGTTAGTCAGTTTTCAAGATTATGTAGAATTTTTTTCTCCAGTATATTTAATTTTTTTTTCTATATTTCAGATGACTAAAATTTTAGGTCCTGTACCTTCACACATTTTTCAAAGAGGGAAGTTTTACCGCAGATTAAAACATTACACAGAAAGTAGTTCACAGAACAGTGGTAAGAATTAATGTTTAGATAAAAAGCAGTGAGCAATTGAAAGTAATTTTTGTCTTGCCTGCAACGAAAGTCGCTGGAGGCGAGACATATGTATGGGAATCCGGCGGCGGCGGCGGCGTAAACACTTGACATCTTGCTTCATATATTTGTAAGCCCAAGCCCTAGGTCCATCAAATTTGGTACAGAGGTAGCTTATGATGAGTACTTGCCAGCCAGTCACCTGACCTTGACCTCAATTTCACGTTCCAGCGACTACGTTAAAGTTTTTGGGTTACGGCAGTTCCTCTGTAACTACGCATGGTAGGATGACAATATTTGGTGTATAGGTTGCTGATGACTAGTACATGACTGTCTGGTAGGTGTCACCTGACCTTGACCTTAATTTCACGGTCCAGCGACTACGTTAAAGTTTTTGGTTACGACAGTTCCTCTGTAACCACGCATGGTAGGATGACAATATTTGGTGTATAGGTTGCTGATGACTAGTACATGACTGTCTGGTAGGTGTCACCTGACCTTGACCTCAATTTCACGGTCCAGCGACTACGTTAAAGTTTTTGGGTTACGACAGTTCCTCTGTAACCACGCGTGGTAGGATGACAATATTTGGTATATAGGTTGCTGATGACTAGTACATGACTGTCTGGTAGGTGTCAGTTCACGGTCCAGCGACTACGTTAAAGTTTTGGGTTACGACAGTTTCTCTGTAACTATGCATGGTAGGATGACAATATTTGGTATATAGGTTGCTGATGAATAGTACATGACTGTCTGGTAGGTGTCACCTGACCTTGACCTCAATTTCACGGTCCAGTGACTACGTTAAAGTTTTTGTATTAGGAGTTCCTCTGTAACTATGCATGGTATGGTGACAATATTTGGTATACAGGCCGCTGCTGATATTGAATGCTATTTACGTAATGCTTATGACAAAATTTATTTTCGTTACTGATGCAGAATGCAGGTGAGACGTTTTTCTGTGTCCACACTTGTTTTAAAGATTTTGAAAAAAAAAACACTTTGAAAGTAAAATTTCAATGAATGGTGAAGAACCAAAGCATTTTTAAAACAAAGTTAAAGCCTATTGGTAGTTATCTATGTTTGCAGTAATTTCTTATATGGGAAATCTCCCAAATTGCAAAGAAAAAGATGTTAATAAGATTCAGTGCACAGAGTTATTCAGTTGCTTGAAATTAACATTCTAATACTTCTGTCAAACATTTCAAGGGGAATAACCTGAGTGAAATACTCTGTCCTTTGTTTGTTTGTTTTGTGCTACTTTTAGACATTTTTCAGCTATATTATAGCTGTTAAAAGTTGCAGACCTTTGGGAGGAAAGCTCACAGTTCTCATCAATTAAAGATTACAATCCAGCTGGTAACAGCAGCTCTTGATAACTGCCTTACCCATGAAGCCATGAGGCCCTTTCCACTGTGGTGTTTCTAATTTTAAATCCGATTTCGAACTTTCTCAATTATGAGTTTTAATTCCTAATTTATATCTTCATTTTTTTTTTCAGTGTGTGAGACTTTAATGAAACATTTAGAATGTAGAGATTACAAGTTTTGTTCTTTTCTGGCAGGATTTCTGCAGTACAACCCTGGTAGGTAATAACAGTGAAAGTTCCAACTTAATGTCTACATTATGAACCAGTTAGACAGTATAGAGATTTTTTTAACAAGTGTTGCCAAAATATTATTAGAACAGGAGTAAGATGTAGGGGAATACATACAGATAGAATAATCTTAATATCTACAATATAAACCAGATAGACAGTATAAAGATTTTTTACAACATTGTTGCAAAAATATTATTAGAACAGGAGAATCTTTAAATGTTGTTTAATGCCAGTTTCAGAATTTTTTTTAGCTGTATCATGGTGTCCAGTTTTTATTGGGGAGGAAGCCAGAGAAAACCCCCAACCTTTGGAAGGAAAACTGGCAATCCTTGTCAATTAGGATTGGATAGATTTTTTCAAAAGTGTTGCCAAACTTTTATTAGAACAGGAGTAGGATGGAGGGGAGACATACAAATAGAAAACTATGTTCTTGATCTTCTGCACTGTACAACCAGGTCTTGTACATCATTCTTTACCAACACCTTAAAAAAAAATAACGTTAATGTTGCCTATTAGTTGGCATATCAAGTTTTAAACTTACAGTACATATCAGAACCAGTAAAAAGAATATTTGCGACAGTAAAATCATTGTTGCTGCATTTTACTGTGCCAAGTAAAAACTACCAGAAAATGAAATGATTTTTTTGTTTTTCTTTGGATGCATAATTTGACCTAAAACTGAAATGATTGTTTTTGTTTGTTTGTTTGATGGTGTTTAACACTACTTTCAGCAATTTTTCAGCTATATCATGGCGTCCAGTTTTTATTAGGGGAGGAAGCCGGAGTACCCGGAGAAAACCCCCAACCTGCGGTAGAAAAACTGGCAATCTTTGTCAATTAAGATTGGAGTCGAGTACACCCTGCCTGCAGTAAGAATCGAACCCGCAATCTCAGTGTTGACAGACCACGTGATCAATAGTAGACCAACTACCTTGACCACTTGGCCACCGAGGCCCCAAAACTGAAATGATATACCAGATTTGATTTATCATAGTATATGTATTTTTATTTTAAATTTCAGACAAGAGGGTGAAACCAAATGAAGCAGCCCTTCATCCATTTCTTGCTAAAGAATTACCAGTTGGATTTCTTATTGGTTTTCATAAAGGTATTGTTGATTTAAAACTGTCCATTTCTATTAAATTTGCTATATTGATATATAGTTCAAACAAATACTCATTAAGCCAGGTTTATATGAATAACAACACATATTTTTAGTTTCAACCCAACAAGAAGAAGATATTCATATGAACTGAAAAAATAATATTTTCATCCTTAAATGGTCAATTTTGTGTTCAGATGAATCCAAGTACAATCATCTCTACTTGTTACATGAAACAAGAATGTTGCTATGGGAACATAACAACATCCTTGCTTAATGTTCTTGTTTCTGGCATTTTGATTGGATGTTGGGATATAAGATATTTCAGGTCTTTGTGAAAAAGTAAATTCTTATTTATCTTAATCAAATTAGGAAATTGTAACTTTATCAGATAAGTAAGAGGACACTCAAATGATCAAAAGTAAAGAAAACTGTATGGATTAGATTCCTGAAACCAAATCTTTTCATTTATCTTGTGAACTTTAGCTTCCATATTATTCAAGTTTTAATTGTCACTGTATTGCTGGGTACACTTCATCCTTATGTGTAACAAATTTCAGCATTTTGTATTTCAGATAAAGTCTACCCATCTGTTTATGTACCAGGCTATGTCCAATGTCCTCATGTATCATCAGATATACAGAGAAGTCAGCCCTCATCACTTGATTTACTGAAGATAGGAACAAAAGCTATGTCACTGGAAGTCAACAATTCCAACATTTCTAGCACACAATGCTCAGATTGTCCAGTTGCCATGGTGAATCCATTCAAAAATGAAGGAATTCATGGTAACACAAAAAACGAAAACTTAGAGCAAGATTTAAGAATAAGTGATAGGCATTCCAATCTGAATAGGATTACAAATACGCCAGTACATCATGTAGATAGAACAGTGAGTTCAGAAGGAAGTCAGAATATCAACAGACATAGAGTTACTTCATTGTCCCATTTAGATAGAAGAATAAGCTCAGAAGGCCATCCAAATGTCAACAGAGATGCAGAGCCTCACTTTGATAGAAGAATGAATTCAGAAGACAGCCCAAATATCAACAGAGATGCAGAGCCTCACTTTGATAGAAGAATGAATTCAGAAGACAGCCCAAATATCAACAAAGATGGAGATACTTCAGGGACTCACTTTGATAGAAGAATGAGTTCAGAATGCAGTTCAGAAGGCAGCCCAAATATCAACAGAGATGGAGATACTTCAGGGCCTCAATTTGGTAAAAGAATAAGTTCAGAACACAGTCCAAATATCAACAGAGTTGTAGATACTTCAGGGCCCCACTTTGGTAAAAGAATGAGTTCAGAATGCAGCCCAAATATCAATAGAGTTGGAGATACTTCAATGCCTCACTTAGGTAGAAAAATGAAGTCAGAAGTCAGCCCAAATATCAACAGAAGTAAATATAATTCATTGCCCCATTTCGATGGAAATATAAGTATCAGTGCAAACAAAATCAATTTAGATTCTTCCAACGTTTCACAAAACAAAGGAGGAAGTTCATTTTTAAAAGTAAATAATGATTTGTTAATTGGAATTCAAAGTGTTAATTGTAACAACAAGAAACAGAGCAAACAAAAAACTCAACATACACATAGGTTAAACTTATTTAAAGATGGAGATACATATAGAAGTAAGATTGAAGAAGATAACAATTTAGAACAGAAAAGAAAAAAGAAAAATATGAAAGACAATGTAAAAGCCGAAAATGAAGCTGAGATTTGGGAAATAAATCAATCTAACTCGCTGAAAGAAGATAAAAACAAACTTATTTTAAGTCACGCAGATAAATTTCCAGCAAACTATGTACAAATAAAAAGTAACCTTGGAAACAGTGTTGAGTCAGAAAAAAATGTACAACATAAGGATGGAACACATGTACCACAAATTGATTTTAAGCAAGAAATATGTGAAAATCAGATTGACAAAGAATGGTCAAAACAAGAAATAGAAGCCATCGAAGAGGAATCTTTGAACATTCCACAGACAAATTTACATCATATACGGCAATGTTCCTTAATCAAAAGAAAACAAACTTCCAAATGCTCCAGATTAAAATTTCTGGACACTGAGAAGGATGATAATGCAGAATCATTGAAATGTTTATTTGATGAATATGATATGCAAAATAAGACATGTTTAGATAGTATAAAACATACAACTGAAAACACAGACAATATTGGAAGTTCTAAAACAAGATCAGTATCAAATTCTAAAAAAAAAAATATCAACATTAATGGCAGGATGAAGCCAAAAAGAAGGAAATACATGATTGTGAGTGATCCAACTTTGAAGGATCAGGTGTCAGCTGATATAGAGGACAGTTGTCATAGTGATGGATACAAGTCTGGTCCTGAACAAGACAGAAAAAGATCATCGGATAAATGTGATGCAGTTATACATGGAAAAAATGAGCAGTATGCAAGAATGTCAAACTCTGAGTTTGAACAAGTATTTAGACATTACAAGTATAATAATGTCAAAGGTCATGAACAAATTACAGGTTTATTTAATTCAACTCAAACAGCTGACACCAGCTCTGAAAGAAATAATACATATGAAAAATTTTTAATTTCAGATGATCATAAAAAATCCATTCATAAGGGTAAAGATACTGATCTTAGTAGAGACATTTCAGGCATGTATAACAGGCCCAGTTTGAATAAACAAGATTTTAAAATTGGCTCAGATATTGAAAAGTGTACTGCAAACTGCAAAAGGAAATTACAATGCCAGAATGGTACAAATGGTAATGAGAACAGTAAAAGAAAGTTATTGCAAAATGATACAGAAATGGATAAAGAGAGGATATCTGGAAGTTGTGATGGAAACAGATTTAGTTCAGTTGTCACAAAAGAAGGATCTGCCTCATGCAGTCTGTCTTTAAATACTGGTGAACACAGAAATAGCTTTATAGTAGGTGAACAATACCATGAACAAGGAAGTCAGTTGTTCAAATTGAATAATACATCAGAAAGAAATATGCAACATGGCTTTGAACTGAATAAAAATAATACTGAAGCTGAAAATGGGAACTTGACACATAAATTACCACTTCTTTATAGTACAGATGAAAAAGCAAGAAAACGATTGCTATTTTCTGGTGCACTTAATCCACGTAAATCAAAGCCATTAACATTGAAGAACGGAAGGCATAAAAAAACCCCTAAAGGATTAGTTTTGCCAAACAGTCGACTAAATAAGAATCTATTTAATGGCCTTTACAGCTATAATGAAACACCTGACAAGATTACATCACACACAATAGAGACTCAAGACAAGGATTTATATGAAGGTCGACTGAAGGATTCAAAAAAAGATTTACAATTTAAAAATGGTACTAAAAGACGGACTACATTTAACTTGGATATGTCCATAGATACACATTCTTCATATGGTAATTTACAACTTACGTTTAGTCCAGTAAACACTAATTTTCAAACAATAAAAGATTATATTAAAGATACTAAATCTGTCAAAACTGAAACTCCAGTCAAGTTTCTGGATAAAAATGACTTTACAATCCATTCAGCAGAGAAAGGACATCGAGATGAGCCGTTGAGGAGTAAAAGCATGTCAGACTGTTTCAACCATAGAATGTCTCAAAGTGTATCAGCAGAAACAATTAAACAAGATCAAAGTTCTGTAGTTGTTCATTCAGATAGTACTGGACATTTCAAATTTGTTAATGAGAAAAAAAAATGTACTGCACAACACAAAAATGGAAACATTTCTTCAGATTCCATTCAAGGTCAAAGAATATCACCAAATATTATGGGTTACACATCATCAAGTCATAGAAGTAAAAAGTTTTCACCAAGTGTAAGGCAATACATTTCACCAAATTTAAGTCATAATTATGTAAAGCTCTCACCAGGAACAGACAGAACAAAGAGGTCTGGAGTTATGTCCCCTGCCGATGATCATGTTAGTCTAATAATGTCAGATGATGAGGATGTGAGTATTCCAGATAGCTTAGGATTTTTATGGTTACTGTATTAGACCTTAATGTTAATTTGTTTTATTAATAAGTCAAGAGAAAAAAAATCAAATTAGTATGTGTGGTATTTTTATCACATAATTTTATCATGGATAACATTGAATTGAAGCAGCATGGATTTTATTTATATTTTTATTGTTTCAGGCTTTGTTACTTTTTAAGAGAAAAAAAGTAATATTTCATTTACAACAGTCGATTTTATTATACCCCATGCAATGGGTCAATCTTTCCATCAGTAAGTCCTATTCATGTAAGCACAACTCCTTAGTGACTACTGATACGAATTTTATGAAACTTGGTAGGAGTGATGGACACCATATATCATGTATATAGTTGTGCATTTCAACAGGAAATTTTGATACAATATTTTTTGTAGAAGTTTCCCACTTTTGAACTTAGAAATTTCTCAAAATATTCTTATAAATGCAACTCCTCAGTAACTTAGTACTGATAAAAATTTTAAGAAACTTGGAAGGAATGAAGGACACCATATGTAGTTTTGCGTATCAATAGAAAAAAATGACATGATATTTTTTGTAGTAGTTATTCCCCCTTTAAACTTAGAATTTCTCAATATATATGTATGAACCACCTATGCACTTAAATTCAGAAACTACTGATCACAATTTTTTGGAACTTGATAGCTATGTTGGATCATGGGGTATGTGAGAAAGCTAACTGAGGTTCTTTAATTTTGGATTGACTTGTCCAGCTAACTTCTCCTACAGTTTTAGGGCTACAACATTAATATTTTGCAGAATGTTTGTATATATAATGAAGGTGTGAAGGGCCAAAGAATTTTTAAATGAAAGTTGGACTTTGTAGGTTGCTTGCCATATGTACATGTATTGTCTGTCTATCTTCTGGGACAGCTGTAAAGCTACAGCATTGATATTTAGTAGGATATTTGAACACATAAAGAAGGTGTGCAGGGCAAAAGAATTTTGATTTTTGTGAGTTATTCTTAAAACTGCAGATAGTTGGACTTTTGCAGACCAGAAAACTGAGATAGGGGTACATGTATTGTCCAGCTATCTTCTCATTTTTGTCTCGCCTGCGACGAAAGTCGCTGGAGGCGAGACATGTATGGGAATCTGGTGGCGGCGGTGGCGTAAACACTTGACATCTTGCTTCATATATTTTGTAAGCCCAAGCCCTAGGTCCATCAAATTTGATACAGAGGTAGCTTATGATGAGTACTTGCCAGTCAGTCACCTGGCACCTGACTTTGACCTCAATTTCACGGTCCAGCGACTACGTTCAAGTTTTTGGGTTACGGCAGTTCCTCTGTAACTACACATAGTAGGATGACAATATTTGGTGTATAGGTTGCTGATGACTAGAACATGACTGTCTGGTAGGTGTCACCTGACCTTGACCTCAATTTCACGGTCCAGCGACTACGTTAAAGTTTTTGGGTTACGACAGTTCCTCTGTAACCACACATGATAGGATGACAATATTTGGTATGTAGGTTGCTGATGACTAGTACATGACTGTCTGGTAGGTGTCACCTGACCTTGACCTCAATTTCACGGTCCAGTGACTACGTTCAAGTTTTTGGGTTACGACAGTTCCCTTGTTACCACGCATGGTTGGATGACAATATTTGGTATATAGGTTGCTGATGACTAGTACATGACTGTCTGGTAGGTGTCACCTGACCTTGACCTCAATTTCACGGTCCAGTGACTACGTTAAAGTTTTTGGGTTACGGCAGTTCCTCTGTTACCATGCATGGTAGGATGACAATATTTGGTATATGGGTTGCTGATGACTAGTACATGACTGTCTGGTAGGTGTCACCTGACCTTGACCTCAATTTCACGGTCCAGCGACTACCTTAAAGTTTTTGGGTTAAGACAGTTCCTCTGTAACCACGCATGGTAGAATGACAATATTTGGTATATTAGTTGCTGATGACTAGTACATGACTGTCTGGTAGGTGTCATGTGACCTTGACCTCAATTTCACGGTCCAGCAACTATGTTAAAGTTTTTGTGTTACTGCAGTTTCTCTGTAACTATGCATGGTAGGATGACAATATTTGGTATATAGGTTGCTGATGAATAGTACATGACTGTCTGGTAGGTGCCACGTAACCTTGACCTCAATTTCACGGTCCAGTGACTACATTAAAGTTTTCAGGTTACTGCTGTTCCCCTGTAACCAAGCATGGTAGGATGACAATATTTGGTATATAGGTTGCTGATGAATAGTACATGATTGTCTGGTAGGTGTCACCTGACCTTGACCTCAATTTCACGGTTCAGCGACTACGTTAAAGTTTTTGTATTAGGACAGTTCCTCTGTAACTATGCATAGTATTGTGACAATATTTGGTATACAGGTCGCTGCTCATAATTAACGCTATTTACGTAATGCTTATGACGAAATTTATTTTCGTTACTGATGCGGAATTCAGGCGAGATGTTTTTCTGTGTCCACACTTGTTTTTATAGAGCTACAGCATTTATATTTAGGTGCGATGTTTATGCACATAAAGAAAGTGTGCAGAACAAATTGATTTTGATTTTTATTCAATTTTCTTAAAATATCTGCCAACACACCTCCATGTCGCTGGTCAGGAAGGGGCATTGTTTGCGTCTTACAGACACACTTTACAAAAAACCATTGCCACAAACATATCAATCTTTTATTCTCAAATGCAGGGACATACTATTTTGAAGTTTGTTTATATTGCTTCATTTCTGACAATAAATGTTTCAACAATGAGAACTCTTTACAATAGTGATAAGTTATAAATAGAAATTCAAAAACGAAACTATTTGCACGCATCTGTATAATTGCTTACAGATCCATTCTGATTGTATGAAAATTGTTGTAATTAAAGCTCAGGTCGCACAAAAACATTGTGTATGTAAATGACATGTTCAACAATAAGTAACACTAGGCCAGTGAAACTCCGTTTTTTAGCAGACGGATCTGGCCTAGAGGTTACCCCTCTGTCTTTACATGCTAGGCACAGTAGCCATAGGTGTTATAAACTGACACAATTATTCCATCGCCAAATGAAAAAATACTAGAGGTAAACGCCACAGTCTTTGTCTAAATTTTTGACAATAAACACCGTCATTTGTATCGTTTGCATAATCTTCTAGACTTGTATATTATTTTTTGTCAATATATATATATAATATACACGTCTAGAAGATTATGCAACGATACAAATGACGGTGTTTATTATAAAAAATTTAGAAAAAGACTGACCAACGAATGGCCTTAGTCATTGAATGTCAATAGAAATAAATGACGTACACAAGTCATAACATATTGATCTTAAACTTTCTCACTCCAACTTAACCCCATATAGTTGCTTCATAGTCCGCCACCCGTGGACGTGCCATGCGGTTACTTGGCTTTGCTAAAATATTCCAACAAGATGTAATCAAAATAACCAAGGTGACAAATTCATTATGCCAGGTATGCACATTTATTAGGCAAATCCAAATTAAATGTAGTTTCTCATTATTCTTCAAAAACAGGACAGGCAAAATAATTTTGTTTTTAAAAATTTATGTTTGAACCACTGCCTGATGATATTAGCACACATATAGTCTATATTGTTGTACTTAAAATTATCATCAGTCATATTCTCAGTAATTTATATATATAAATGGTTAAGAAAGCTACTAACCAGTACACTTATTTAGTATCGTAACATATGACGGTGTTTTGTCAAAATTATAGACACAAGACAGACCAACAAATGGTCTTAGTTATTGAGCGTCAGTATAAATAAATAAGGTGAACAAGTCATAAAATATTGATCTTGAATTATCTAACTCCAACTGAACCTAATAGCAGTACTCATTGAATAATTTTCTACTAAGTTATTTTGTATATGCCTGAAGAAAATTGACAAAAGATGACATCAATGGCTAAAAGAATTAGATTAACATAAATTATATGCCTTCTTCATTGCCTATAAAAAAAATCCTGTGAGCATAGCTCTTGAGAGGTTCTGGCTACATAGTTCCGGTAAACATTGAAAATAAGAAAAAAAAACACAGCTTTGGATCAATCTAACACAACAATAGATGCAATGTTGGGTCTAGGAAGATGCAGACTTATGTTACATGTACCATCTGAAAGTTATAATATAAAAATAAATCTTAAATATCCCAGATCTTTTGTAAAACAGATAGACATAGGGTTATGGGTTAATTTGTCAAGGGAAATCGGTAGTTTATACAAAGATGTCAGTTGAGGGTTTAGAAATCCTCTTTTCCACTTTTAAATTTGACAAGTATAAGCAAAAACTTATAATGACAGCTTTTAATAAGCTCAGTCTTTTTATTTGCAGGAAGTAATGTTGCTGTGTGTATGAACCATTAATTGATGTGTTGAGGGAACAATGACCATCATAGTACAAGATGAAGCAAGATTGAATATTGTTATGTAAATTATTTCTGTGTTATTATACCCCCCGCTTGAAAAGCGGGGGGTATATAGTGTTCATGGTGTCCGTCCGTCCGTCCGTCCGTCCGTTACACTTTCTATTATTTGCAACTCCTCCTACACCACTGAAAGGAATTTGATGAAACTTACACAGAATCTTTGTCTCATAGTGCCATTGTGCAGGAGATATTTAACATTTTGATCGGAATGATATTTGGGGTTTCCCATAGAAAAACATGGACTTTGTCATTGACCTAAGGGGGTCCCTATCTCTTATGTGCAACTCCTCCTACACCACTGAATGGAATCTAATGAAACTTACACAGAATGCTTGTCACATAGTGCCATTGTGCAGGAGATATTTAACATTTTGATCGGATCGATATTTGGGGTTTCCCATAGAAAAACATGGACATTGTCATTGACCTAAGGGGGGCCTCATCTCTTATGTGCAACTCCTCCTACACCACTGAATGGAATTTAAAGAAACTTACACAGCATCCTTGTCACATAGTGCCATTGTGCAGGAGATATTAAACATTTTGATCGGATCGATATTTGGGGTTTCCCATAGAAAAACATGGACATTGTCATTGACCTAAGGGGGTCCTCATGTCTTATGTGCAACTCCTCCTACACCACTGAATGGAATTTGTTGAAACTTACACAGAATCCTTGTCACATAGTGCCATTGTGCAGGAGATATTTATTATTTTGATCGGAATGATATTTTGGGTTTCCCATAGAACAACATGGACTGTCATTGACAAAAGGGGATACCCATTTCTTATGTGTGACTCCTCCTACACCACTAAATGGAATTTGATGAAACTTACACAGAATGTTGTCACATATTGCCACTGTGCACTAGATATATAACATTTTGATAGGAATGATATTTGGGGTTTCCCATAGAAAAACATGGACTTGGTCATGGACATAAGGGATACCCATCTCTTATGTGCAACTCATTCCTACACCACTGAATGGAATTTTATGAAACTTACACAGAATCCATGTCACATAGTGCCATTGTGCAGGAGATATTTAAAATTTTGATCGGAATGATATTTGGGGTTTCCCATAGAAAAACATGGAGTTTGTAATGGACATAATGGGATACCCATCTTTTATTTACAATTCCTCCTACACCACTGAATGGAATTTGTTGAAACTTATAAAGAATCTTGGTCACATATTGCCATTGTGCATTGGATATTAAACATTTTTATCAGAATATTATTGGAGGTTTGCCATAGAAAAACATGGACTTTGTCATTGACATAGGGGATGCCATTCTTTGGGGGATTGGGGAGGGTTACATGTATTATCTGCAATTTCGCCTTCACGTTTAACTAGATAAAGTTTCAATTTCATAATTAAGAACACCTGAATTTTCAAAGTAATTGTGAAGCGGGGGGTATCAATGGTGAGCAGTGCTCACGGGTGTTTTTACTCTAGTTTATTATATTTATTATATTTGTTTATTATAAATTTGTTGCATAGTGTTTAATGTG
This sequence comes from Limnoperna fortunei, assembly GCA_944474755.1. NCBI lineage: Eukaryota > Metazoa > Mollusca > Bivalvia > Mytilida > Modiolidae > Limnoperna > Limnoperna fortunei. Next base: position 19,039,865 of record OX104113.1, on the reverse strand, counting down.
TACCACCATGAAGTTTGGATAAAAAGTTTGAACAATTATCTTGACAAAACGATACTTTAAAAAACAACACATTTTGATATGAACCGATAAACATGTGGATTGTGTGTGGCATCATGACAATGGTGTCTTTTGAAAGGGACTTCTGAAAGTCAAATTGGACTGGACCTTGAAAGAAAACATCTTACTTATCTTATTTGGTACCAGTATTCATGATCATTTGCAAAAAAGTAGTGCTTTGGAATGTATAACTTTTGAGGTCATTTTTACATAGATTATGAAAGAGAAATATTTGTTTTGGTAAAAGTAAAAAATTAAATGTTTATGATCAACATTTTAAATATTTACACACATGGTTTCTCTTTATTAAAATTTAAATAGAATAGGAAAAAAGTTTGGGTTCACTGACTTGTTTGTTTTTAAAAAATGTAGAAGATGTCAATTTTCACTATAGTGTCTGTTTAAGTATCTCCAATTGAAAAATTGCTACTTTTAAAAAAGTTATATTTTTTATGATTTTTAAAACAACACATTATAAAATGAAAATGCATTTAAAAAATATATTAAATTTATTTCCGATTGTACACTTTTTTAATTGAAATATACATGTACAATAAAATGTTATTATCAGGAAATCAAAATGGCAATGTGTTTTTTATTATACCGGGTAGTTCTTTCTACATCTTTTGTTATGCAATGGTGTTGCTATAAACAGCGAACACTTTTAACTTGAGCCGTTTTATCCAAGGTATGATTTTGGAGGACGTATACAATCTGTATTAAAAAAACCCTTGAGTGGCATATTTCTGGTTTATTATAAGGGTAGAAAAATTGATCAGATTCAAATATTACTACTACATTATCATGTCTTTATGTTTGTGTGTTTTTTTTTTTTTTGGGGGGGGGGGGTAGGCTGATGGATATTGGTTACAAAATGAATTAAATAACTCAAATAAAACTAGTAGGGTATCATGTGTCCTTTTATGCCCACGCGAAAATGAGTCCGGGGGGGGGGGGGGGGGCATATTTATTTATGGGTCTATCCAGATTAGCTTGTCCGACTAAAGTTTTAGAGCTACATTTCTATATTCCTGAAAGTTTGTGTATCTAATGAGGATGAGAAGGACCAAAGGATTTTGATTTTGATTAAATTTTCATCAAATTAAAAATAGTTGGACTTAGAAGGGTTGTATGCCATATAGAGGTACATGTTTAGTCCGGCTATCTTCTCCATCATCTTTGAAGCTATAGTGTTTATATTTGGTAGGATGTTTGAACACATAATGGAGCTGTGCATGGTCAAATCAATTTGATTTTTGTGAAATATTCTTAAAACTACAGATAGTTGGACTTGGTCAGTTTGAAGACCAGATAGCTGTGAGGGGTGTATGTCTTGTCTGCCTATCTTCTCCTTTATCTTTGAAGTGACAGTGTTTATATTTGGTAGAATATATGAACACATACTGAAGGTGTGCAAGGTCAGAGGATTTTGATTTTCTATGAAACTACAGAAAGTTAGACTTAGTTTGCAGACCAGATAACTGTGACAGGGGTACATGTCTTGTCTGGCGATTCTCTCCTTCATTTTAAAGCTACAGTGTTTATATTTGATTGCATATTTGAACACTAAAACTACAGATAGTTTGCAGACCAGATAACTGTGACAGGGGTATATGTCTTGTCCAGTTATCTTATTCTTCATTTTTAGAGATACAGCATTCAAATTTAAATGCTTGTTTGTACGCACAAAGATGAATTGCAGGACCAAGTATTTTGATTTTCATATAATTTGCATAAAATTAAAGATAGTTGGATTCGGAGTTGCAGTCAGGAGGCAGGGGTACATATCCTTTCCTGCTATCTGGTACTTCATTTTTAGAGCTACAGTATTTATATTTAGGGGGATGTTTCTGTGCATAGTGAAAGTGTGCAAAACAAATGAATTTTGTTTTGAATTCAATTTTCTTAAAATGTCCGCCTGTTGCAACAAACTGCTTATGTTACTGGTCAGGTGGTGGCATCATTTGTATCTTACAGACTCTTACAAAAAAAACACTTTTCCCCTTACATATCAAATTTATTTTCTCAGCTGAAGGGGGGGGGGGGGGGTGGGGGGGCATACTTTTCATCTAGTTTTTTATTGGGATGGTGTATATATTCAATAATCCAGATATTACTATTAGGGTAGAATGACCAAATATCACACTAGGGTGTTTTTGCAGGTGGGGTGGGGGTAAATTATAATCCAAATAACTCGAGTGTCATGTCTTCGTTTTTTGAGATGGGGTAACAGTATATTTAGTTCCCCATGATGAAAGAGTCATGTAAGCTATTGCCATACTTGGTGTCAATCGTCATTAACTTTTCTTTAAAAATCTTCTCTAAAACCACTGAAGGGATTGCTTTGAAACTTTGCACACATAATAACAGTAAAATCTTCCTATACCAAGTTTGCACAAATCATTCTGCAGACAACTAAAAGCCAAAAACTATATCTTTCCCCCCCCCCCCACCCCCCGACGATTTAAAAATATAAATTAAAATTTGATTTACAAAAGTTCAAGGGGAATAACTCCTAAATGCTTGATCAGACAATCTTGACCATGCACTTATTTTTTGTAGCTATCATAGAGCTGAACAATTTAGCAATGCTCACTTTTTCTCTAGTTCTAATTTTCAAGATTTTGAGGAAAAAATGGGAAAAATCATTTTGAGGCAATGATTCCTGCAGCATTACTGGACAAGTCATTATAGTTAATAAAAGCTAGATAAAAAAGAATTGCATGGTTGTTCAATTGGTTTCAGGTTCAGGTGAGTGATCCAGGCTCATAGTTACATTATTATTTATTGTTAATGTAATATTTATTGTGCAATTAAACTTTTAATTTTTCATCTCAATATGAATAAAAATGCATCAACTTAGTAATAAGATCCTTGGCATTATAAATGTAGCTTTTTTTGAGTGGCCTATTGTTGGCTAAATTTTCTGTTCCTATTCATGTTTGTACTATAGTAGTCAAAATTTCTCCAAATACCCAGTCTGATACTGTTTTTTATTCCATGTTGGTTGTCACAAACCAATTGAAAATAAATAAAATTCTTCAAAAGAAATTTACTCTTCATTCATTTATATTAACACTACATGACTTTGGTCATAGTTTCACTTAATAAATTGTGAACAACGTCAAGATGAAAACAATATTTTAAGACAATAGTCCACAATAATGTTGGCAACTCAATATAAGTCAAGGTTTATGTGGGACAAACAGTATCCTCTGCTGTAAAGTACTTCCATACATGCTAAAACACTGAAAATGTAAGGAGTCTTCGGATATGGTGAGCTCAACTATTATTGCCATGGAGTGTCAGCTTTTCCGCTAATAGTGGGGTTCCTGTTTCCTGCACTAAGTAGATATATCTGAAAAATTGTCTTACAATTTCAAAATAAATAATTCTGTAAACAAAATAATAGTATATGAAGTAATTTATTACAGTACAAATTGGAGTGATCAATCGTCAATATTTTATCATTGTTTAACCATTCTGGATTCCCTTCTGTGTTCAAGGAAATCAGCTGCAGTATTTTGGTTATGATTAATTTAGTCTCAAAAAATTCTACATTTATATTTTTAGAACTGATGTCAAGTATACTGTACACAACATGTTTGAAAGTGTATTTAAGGCTTCTTATTTTTCTGCAAAATGTTCAGAAACTTTCCTCTTGTCATTTCTCTAGCTAAAAAAAAAGAAAAATAAAACAGTTAGATTCACAATAAAACATGAGAGCTTTTAGTAATTTTTCAGTGGAAAAAACAAGCTTTTAAAAAATGGTTATAAGATGTAAGTAACGTACCATGATTTATTTTGCATTTAATGTCGGGTTTCATTTGTTAATATATTTTTTAATGTAAATCCTTAAATGTAAATAATAGGACTGGAACTTCTATAAGCTTCAAGAACTTCTAGACTATGGTAAGCTAATTTTTCGTTTTGAAGGACAGTCGGATTGCTTTTTTAGAAGAAAATAGAAAACTAGGGGCTCCCAGGAGTCTGTATCGCTCACCTGAACCTGAAACCAAACAACCCTTTTTTATCCAGCTTTTCTTTGCTATAAGGAATTGCCTAACACTTCTGCAAAAGTCATTAATTTTGACCTTTTAAGGGAAATAATTCCTATAAGGAGGAGCTTTTGATGCTTAGAGGGAGAAGGGAGGTTCACTTTAACTATCAGTGGGAAAACTCTCTTGACCCCCCCCCCCCCCCATTTTCTATTTTAAGCCAACGTAGCTATGTAGGTAGTCAGGTGTCATGATTTGCACAATTTTGGTAGAGGACGTCCTAAAGATGATGTGTGCAATGTTTCAAAGCAGTCCTTTAATGGGTTAAAGAGGAGAAGATTTTTTAAAATCAAGTAAAATTGATTAAAAAAATGTTCAAGGAGAATAATTCCTAAACGGTTCATCAGACAATCTTGACCCTAAGTCATTTTTGTAGCGCTCATAGAGCAGAACAATTAAGCAATGCTAGCTTTTTCTCTAGTTCAAATAATTTTCATGATTTTGATGCAAAATGTCAAAAATAATCCATTTTGACAATTAAAGGGCAATAACTACTATAAGGAGTCCTCATACAACTTCAACCCAATGGAGTGTTTCGTAGAGCTTTTGATGCAGATGAAGGCATGTCTCTTCGGTTTTCCTGTATCTGTTACACTTTTTTAAATATAAGCCAAAAACTGTATTTTATCCCCCCCTTTCCATTCTATTTTTAGTCATGGCGGCCATGTTGGTTAATCTGCGGCCATGGTTGGTGCAAACTTGGTTGAGGACATTTGACGGATGATGTGTACAAAGTTTCAAAGCAGTACTTTCAGTGGTTTCAGAGGAGAAGATTATAAAAAATTAATTAAAACCGATTAAAATAAACAGTTCAAGGGGAATAACTCTTCAACGGTTAATCAGACAATCTTGACTCTAAAGCCAATTTTGTAGCCCTCATAGAGCAGAACAATTAGGCAATGCTTACTTTTCTCTAGTTCTAATAATTTTCAAGATTTTGAGCCAAAAATGGCAAAAATCATCAATTTTGACAATTAAAGGGCAATAACTCCTACAAGGAGTCGTCATACAACTTTGACCCAATGGAGTATTTTGTAGAGCTTTGATGCTGAAGAAGGAAGGTCTCTTTGGTTTTCCTGTATCTGTTAAACTTTTTGAACTATAAGCCAAAAACTGTATTTTGACCCCCCTGTTCTATTTTTAGCCATGGCAGCCATGTTGGTTGATCTGAGGCCATGATTTGTGCAAACTTGGCAGAGGACATTTTACTGATGATATGTGCAAAGTTTCAAAGCAATCACTTCAGTGGTTTTGGAGGAGAAGATTTTTAAAGAAAAGTTAAGGACGACGACGGCGGCGGAAGCCAAGTGATGGCAATAGCTCACATGACCCTTCGGGTCAGGTGAGCTAAAAAAGTTGTTTGATGTTACGGTTGTCCAGCTTTAAGACTTTTCAATATAAAAGTTCCAGATGTACAAACACATGTTACAAAGGAACATGTTTCCTTTATCATACTAATTCAGTAAAACCTCCAAGAAACCAGTTATACGTGTTCTTATTTGACCCAATGTGAAAGATCCTTTCCATGGATAAATTAATTACACATGTTCATATCCGTAGATATGGAAATTAACACCTTCGTACATCCTTCAGCTTTGGGGAACTTAAGGTGTTAAATCTCCTTATCAATGGATGTAAACACATGTGACAAATAATAAACCAGATGATCTATTAGCCAAGGCTTAGTTTTATAAAAAAATCTCAAATTTGAGGATTTACTCCAATTTAATTATTAACCAATCTTATTGCTGGAAAATTTGCATTTTAGGATAATCTCAATTTGATGTTTCATGAAACATTTTTATGGGGAGTTTTTACCCCCTTTTACTAGTATACACAAATCTCCCTGATGGGATGGGATATTCTAAAAGGGGCAAGTAAACATCATTGGGAGAACTCTGCCAGACATGCTATCCATTATAACAATGTACATGATGGGTTTTATTGTACAATGCATTGCATTTGCAACTACATATGCTTCACAACTCAGGATACAACTCCACCAATTAAAGCCAGACTTTGCAAAAATGATGAGGTTATTTTCCTCATTTCCTGTTGACTAAGTGAAAACATGGCCACCATGAAATGCTTCATTCTGTCTTCTGATTGCCTAAAGTTTACAAAATCTTATCTGAAACTAGCTAGATGTCCAACTGTTTCGTAATGATCTCTGTTCCGTTCTTTACAAAGGCATGAATTTATACTTGTTGATTAAAAAAACAATGCAACCGTGATCTATCATTCCTTGTTTAAAATTGATTGATAAATAAAGATCTAATTCTCAGAACTTTTGTAACATGGTACAGATGATGTATGTAAGGTCCTCTACAAAGATTTATCATGTCTTGATGAGGCAAAAAAATGACCTCCTTATTGGCCGATTTCAAAAAACTAGAATTCCAATTGGTTTATAGTTATTCCAGAGACTAGATTAACATATGATGCTGATTTTTCAAATGTTTGTCCATATTTCTCAAGTAAAAAGACAGGCTGCTGTGGACAATACCTAAGTCTGATTGTCTCTGCTACATACACTTTGACATTTGTCTAGCATGTTTTTTTTCAATTGTATTTCTATATTCACAGCTGGATACACATAGACACTGAAATGATTTTTAGTTATTCCAAATGGGCTTATAGAAAGAATTCTGCATTGTTGTAAGATTTAAGCATTCTAGTAATTATATACCTTCATCAAGACCAAGTTGGTAAGCCAGATTTTGTAGGCCTCTGATTTTCTCCATCAGCTGTGAGGTAGTAAGACTTCCAAATTCTGTCAACAAACAATAAATTTAGACATACATCAACATCTAATAAAGTAATAAATAATGAAAAATGACTTCAAATTAGTCTGAGAATACCCTGCTGTCCAAACTTTTTTCTATTTTGATGGAAGCAAGAGACCCATGCCCATTTCAAGGTTAAAAAAACCATTAAATAGCTGCTGATTCTCACACTAACTTCATCTTGATACCATTTTACATTTGTTGGTGACTGAAATTCACTTTTATTTTTTCATACTTTCCTTAAGCTTGTATAATGTGAAGCTCTTCAGCAACTAATACAAAATGTAAGTTACTGCACTAGAAAGTGATCATGGAAAATTCAAGGCTAGAAAAAAAGAAGCTAATCAGGCCAAGGACTGTTATCAATTCTGTAGACAATATATATGGTTAATTAAATGTAAAGAATTTAGTTCAATATGAGCAGTCTATTCATGTGAAAAAATAAATTGTAGAACAAACCTTGCAGTAATCCAATATCATCATTTTCTAAATCTGTCATCCACTTTGATTGGGTATTGGTAGCAGAAAGAGGCTGAAAAAATAATTCCAAACTTTTGATGTATCTGTAAATTACTTGATATGTATGTTTTATGTACCTATAGTTTGCTTTTTAAAATTTATTTTGGCTTCCTATTACATTTGCCTTAAAGTTAATTACAAATCTTTTATGAAAAGGTGAGTTGTAGAATTACTAGTAATCAGATCTGTCTATGTCGAAGAAATAGAAAACAACATAGTGAAACTAGTCACAAATTTTTTAAATTTTTAACACAGAAAAACCTTGAAAAAAAATGAAACAATATATTATCTTTATTATTCAATTTAATCTACCTACTAATAGTTTAAACACTTGAAGCCACAAATACTCATTCCAGTGAAACATTTTTTTTATCAAAAAAAAAAAGAGTTGTATTCATTCTAAATTATAAATGAAAATTGCTGTTTATATTGCCATCTTTGGCCCAAAATAAACTGAGCCAATATATTAAGGAAGAGCTTTATATGAAAGCTACATGCATTTTGGAAAAACAGACAAGTGGCAGTGAGGCACTATATTACATATATCGATGGAGCACTTAACCATTATTTTGTTAGGAATCTAGAATAATTGCATGTACAAGGTTAATAACTATATTAATCCCTTTTTCATCATTGAACAATTAATGTATACATTTCTGTACAAAAACTAATGTATACTTTTTGTTTGATCACAACAAAAACTTACACTTTTTGCAGCTGCAAATTCTGATACACCTGGAACTGAAAACAGAAGTAAAAGGATTTTTTTATTAATGGCAATAAAGTCTCTCTAAAAGTATCAATTTTCTTGTGCTTTTTGTTTCTCAAATATTTTAGTAATTTAATTTAAACTCAGACTTAACTAAGCAAGTTATAATAAAGAAATTTACACCAATTAATAGCCCAACACAATTTTATTTCATACAGTAAACAAGGGCAAGTTGCTACATATAGCCAAATGTCACCTGCCGCTGCAGTATCTACCCTGTAACTGCCTAAGAGGCGTGAAAAAATAAAATGGAAAAAAATTTTTTGTGATACATTTAGTTTTGGGACAAAATAATAAGCATGTAATATTAGAACTCTTTTGACAGGTATTTGGGAAGAGCTAAGCAACTACATGAAAAAACTTCCTCAGAATTTTTTGCTTTCAATATTGTTCAATATTGCTAAAAAAGGTCAAAGTCCCATAACTCCTAAAAAATGTGACAAATCAAAATGGTGGTAGTGCACATCTACACATGACAACAATTAATCCTATTAAATATCAAAGCAATCCATTGAACGGTTTCAGAGATGCATCCACAAGATCTACCATTGTATTACACTGCTGAAATACTCAGTTCCATAACTCCTAAAAATTTAATGAATCAAAATGGTGGTAGACTATGCACATCAATACTTCATAACAATTAATCCAACCAAACATTAATGCAATCCATCAAGCGGTTTCAGAGGAGATGCATCCACAAGACCTACTATTGTATTATTTGCTGAAATGGTAAAGTCCCATAACTCCTATAAAATTTTACAAATCAAAATGACGGTTAAGTATGCAAATCTACCCATCATAACAATTAATCCTACAAAATATCAAAGCAATCCATCAAGCAGTTTCAGAGGAGATTTGTCCACAAGATCTACCATGGTATTATTTTGCTGAAACAGTAAAATTCCCATAACTCCTACAAAATTTGACAAATCAAAATGACGGTATAGTATGCACATCAAACTATCAAAACAATTAATCAAACCAAATATCAAAGCAATCTATCAAGCGGTTTCAGAGGAGTTGTGTCCACAAAAGTGTAACGGACGGATGGACACAGACCATTACTAGGTCCCTCCATCGTGTTGCCGCAGGGGACAAAAACATTTTTCTGTCTTATTACATGTACACATTCCATTTCCTGTAAATCTCGGCCTACTACTCCTGAATCCTGAATGAACTTTATTCTCTAAAACTAGAAATAACATATAGTTACAGAGAAGACAAATATACAACATTTAACAAAATTAATGAACAGTTTATTTACATGGAAGAAAATGTACAACAACTTTATTTCAGAACGTTAATAAGATTAAAAATTCAAACGATTGTCCCAGATGAGATTTGGATTAACTGCTTTTCAATTAACAGCATTTGATGTAATCTGTTTGATGCTCATCAGCAGCTCTACTCACTTTGTTCAGGCCATAGATCTGGTGAAGCTCTGTCTAACTTCTCAAAACTCATTAGATCTGGATCTTCTGCTTCTGCTGATAAGATTAAATTTAAAATATAAAGTAGATACCAGTATGAACAAAACTAGTGTTTTGCTCCCTGTCCCCCAAACTGGATCTATTAGTTAAATAATTTCAGTACACGAAATAACTCGTATTTTTTTAAATGTTGACAGTGGCATAAAACACCTTTCAAACAAACAGTAAAGCTCAACATGTAACTAAAAATACTAGATTGACATAATTATTGTAAAGAACTTTCTGAGAATTTGCAAGATAATACCAAAAGAAAAGTTTTGTTTTGAAAGTCAATGACAACAGTAAGAGTTAGAACTGGTGATACATGTTGACAAGATTGAATACCACGGAGAAATGGCAGTCTGTCAACATCTGCAGATGTACTAAGTTATGTTGGTTACATGGTTAATTGTCTAGGATAACCAAGCTTGATATATAACAACTCTATGCAGGAATTTAAATAGAAGCCAGCTACTAGCTCATCTGTTGCTGGCTACTTGCAAATCAAAAATATGTCAATCTTCGTAAATGTTCATTGGAAGTACATATACTAGTATGTATTTTGCAGTACTTTCACAGAAAAATGTCTCAACTGCATTACACATCAGTAATGAAAAAAATTATTTCATGTGCAAAATGTACAATGCATAGCATTATATTGTCATCATTTAAAATATACAATGCATAGTTAGAGAGGAAATCCAAAAACTTGAACGTAGTCACTGGACTTTGACCTTGAAGTCAAGGTCAGGTGACACCGTAAGTACCAGACTGTTATTCATTAGCAACCTATATACCAAATATTGTCATCTTACCATGCATGGTTACCCTTATCCAAAAACGTTCACATAATCACTGTACCATGATTGTTTGTCGGAATATTGCTTGAACGCTACATTCAACAATTTTTCAGCTATATCATGACGTCCAGTTTTTATTGGGGGAGGAAGCTGGAGAACCCAGAGAAAACCCTTGACCTAGGAAAACTGGCAATCCTTGTCAATTAAGATTGGAGTCAAGTACACCCTACCAGCAGTGAGACTATAACCGGCAACCTCAGTGTTGACAGACCACATGACAAATAGTAGACAAACTACCATAACCACTTGGCCACCAAGGCCCCCACTGGACCATTAGATTGATGTCAAGGCATGGCTGACTGGCAAGTACTCAAGCTACCATTAGACCAAATCTGGTGCACCAGGGGCTTAAGCTAACAATGATATAAATCAAAATGTTATTCTGCTGCCGCTGCCAGATTCCCATGTACACAAGAACATGTATATGTCTTGTCCCAGGCTAGAAAAAAATGAGTCCAATGCATCAGTTATTAGTTAGACTGCGTATATTCCAGTTTATCTAAATTAATATAGACATTTCTTTTTTATTAGGCGTTCAAAATGGGACTTTCGAAAATTAGAAACTAGTTTTTTTTAATATTTGGTCAACAAAAATCTAAGGACAGATTTGAGATGCAATATGGCACATTTTTGAAGTTTATACGTACAGTAAAGTGTATATATTTCAATGACATAACCCCCAGATTGCAGGAAATTTCATTTCAGATTTAAAATTGTTGTGACTAACTTTTTTTCTACTAACAAAATAAGTAAAATCCATGTCTATGACTACAAAATACATTGGCTTCTATTTCAACTTGTATACTAGTACACTCCAATTTCGGCGATGAAAATGTGTCGGTTCAACGCACGTTAATTTCGTTGAAACACACTATATTTTATTATTTTGGAGTCATTTGGTTAGAGCAATAAATGCACTATATTTTTAAAGTAATTTAGTCTTGGGTTCATTGTTTAAATTGCATAATGAAGGAAAATCGCAGAAATTCGAGTGTGTGGCCATACTACGTATAATCAGTAACTAACTCGGGGGTCACCACACTCTAAAAAAGTAGGGAGAAGTGACTTCTGCCTGGCAGCCAACTAGGGAGAAGTGAGGCCCTGATAAGGAGACTTCAGGGAGACATTAGGGAGAAGTCAGGGGACCATACAAATAATTAATTTTCGCAGTTCATCATTTACATAATTTTTTGTCTCTCCTGCGACGAAAGTCGCTGGAGGCGAGACATATGTATGGGAATCCGGCGGCCGCGGTGGCGGCGCGTAAACACTTGACATCTTGCTTCATATCTTTGTAAGCCCAAGCCCTAGGTCCATCAAATTTGGTCCAGAGGTAGCTTATGATGAGTACTTGCCAGTCAGTCACCTGTCACCTGACCTTGACCTCAATTTCACGGTCCAGTGACTACGTTAAAGTTTTTGGGTTAGGACAGTTCCTCTGTAACTACACATGGTAGGATGACAATATTTGGTGTATAGGTTGCTGATGACTAGTACATGACTGTCTGGTAGGTGTCACCTGACCTTGACCTCAATTTCACGGTCCAGCGACTACGTTAAAGTTTTTGGGTTACGATAGTTCCTATGTAACTACGCATGGTAGGATGACAATATTTGGTGTATAGGTTGCTGATGAATAGTACATGACTGTCTGGTAGGTTCCACCTGACCTTGACCTCAATTTCACGGTCCAGCGACTACGTTAAAGTTTTTGGGTTAGGACAGTTCCTCTGTAACTACACATGGTAGGATGACAATATTTGGTGTATAGGTTGCTGATGAATAGTACATGACTGTCTGGTAGGTTCCACCTGACCTTGACCTCAATTTCACGGTCCAGCGACTACGTTAAAGTTTTTGGGTTACGGCTGTTCCCCTGTAACTATGCAGGGTATGGTGACAATATTTTGTATACAGGCCACTGCTGATATTTAATGCTATTTACGTAATGCTTATGACGAAATTTATTTTCGTTACTGATGCGGAATGCAGGCGAGACGTTTTTCTGTGTCCACACTTGTTTTTTATAATTGTGGATTTCCAGGATTATTTCTCTTGTGTTTTTAAACCATATCACACTTAGATTCAGTTTTTTTCTATCTTTTTCCTTATTATTCATGGTATGAAATATCAAATATAACATACCCTTTATCATTATAAAATCAATGAAACAATAAAATTTCTAAAGATGATTTATGATGGTGTAATGGTATAGGGGCTGCTATTTAGATGATCTACTAGTCAAAGAGTAGTTCTCGCCGGCAAGTAATTCTCGCCACCCGATTTTTCAACAATTTTTGTGAAAAATTGTCATTTGAAAAATGATAAACGTAATTTGTTTTGGATGGAAGAAAGTGAAATCTATCAAATGAAGCCTTTTCTGTCGATTTTAATGGAAAAATAACGACACAGTCACCAAAATGGCGAGAATTGCTTCTGTCATTTTAATGGCGAGAACTACTCTCTGACCAGTACATGTATACCACGTGATTGCACCAGAAACATCATGATGTACTTGAACACATGATTTTTCCAGTACAAATGTCACATTATCCAGTATTTATTTGTCTACCTTTGCTCTTTTAAAAATTTAAAAAGTATTACTTGTATACAAATGTACCAGAACTGTATATTAGGAAGTGCATAACGTGTTAACATTGGTAAACATAAATTTATTGTTACAACACAGATAAGATTCTGAGCAGCAAACGCACAGGTGTTAGCCATGCTAGAATTAAAAAAATATTGTGTGAAGTTTCGATTTAACACATCTTTTGTCTATATTTAACAGACACAAACTATAAAGGGGTAAAGGGGCATAAACCACAGATATATGGACAAACTGACGATGGAATTTCGGCGCAAATCATTTCTACTCGCGCCTTAAATTATTTTTATGTCATGATTAAGATACGTGCACTAACGTGTCCGTAAAACATACAAAAACATCTCAAATATATATTTTATACTTAAATTTACCCGCATTTGTTGTCATCTCTCGTTTTCAATTGTTGTAATAATGGAATCGTACCCGGTTGTAGATACGAAGATTTGTACAACGACCGAAAAAAGAAATAAGGTAAACACGAACCAGATAACGTATTTTTCTTAAATTTTGTCTTTTTTGTATTTATATCTCTATATTTATATGTAAAGTCTATATAAATTCAAGCCATTTAAGCTTTTACTAATAATATGATTATCATATCATAGACTATGACCAGGGACAGTCTATACTAAAAATAGACTGTCCCTGCTTTGACTTATTCAAGATTATAAGATATCAAGTCTGTGTTCCATCAAGAGTGGCAGATCTTTTTACCACCAGATTTTTTCCATCAAAGATATGAAAAATCTATTGTCATTCCATCAACAGCCCAGTAGTTGAAAAAAAAAAACTCATCAAACTTGGATTTGAGAAAAATAAAATTTACTCCTTTAATTTCTTAAACTGCAAAGGATAGGGAATATCCATTGACATTGTATCAAAAGCTCTTTCAAAAACACATGTAATTAAGGAAATACCAACAAAATAGAAACTAGAGGCTCCCAGGAACCTGTATCGCTCACCTGAACCTGAAACCAAACAACCCTTTTTTATCTAGCTTTTCTTTGCTATTAGGAATTGCCCAACACTTCTGCAAAAATCATTAATTTTGACCTTTTAAGGGAAATAACTCCTATAAGGAGGAGCTTTTGATGCTTAGAGGGAGAAGGGAGGTTCAATTCAAATTTGCTGTACCTGTTATACTTTTTAAACTAACAGTCCAAAACTCTCTCGACTCCCCCCCCCCTTTTTTTCATTTTTTCTATTTTAAGCCAACTCCCCCCCTTTTTTTTTCATTTTTTCTATTTTAAGCCAACGTAGCTATGCAGGTAGTCAGGTGTAATGATTTGCACAATTTTGGTAGAGGACATCCTAAAGATGATGTGTGCAATGTTTCAAAGCAGTCCTTTCATTGGTTAAAGGCTGAGGAGAAGATTTTTTAAAATCAAGTAAAATTGATTAAAAAAATGTTCAAGGAGAATAATTCCTAAACGGTTCATCGGACAATCTTGACCCTCGAGTCATTTTTGTAGCCCTCATAGAGCAGAACAATTAAGCAATGCTAACTTTTTCTCTAGTTCTAATAATTTTCAAGATTTTGATGCAAAATATATGTCAAAAATTATCAATTTCGACAATTAAAGGCAATAACTCCTATAAGGAGTCATCATACAACTTCAACCCAATGGAGAGTTTCGTAGAGCTTTTGATGCAGATGAAGGCATGTCTCTCCGGTTTTCCTGTATCTGTTACCCTTTTTTAAGTATAAGCAAAAAACTGTATTTTACCCCCCCCCCCCCCCAACCCCTTCCGTCCTATTTTTAGCCATGGTGGCCATGTTGGTTATTCTGCAGCCATGGTTGGTGCAAACTTGGTTGAGGACATTTGACGGATGATGTGTACAAAGTTTAGAATAGAAAACAAAATTGATGAAATAAGGCATAGTATTCTAATCTCTGAAACTCAGCCAGACATCTTAGGGTTCTGTGAGACATTTTTATCAGACAACATAAACAACAATTTAATCAATATTTCTGGTTATGTCATTGAAAGAAAAGATAGAATTTCCCATGGTGGGGGTCTTATTGTTTATATTAATGAAGAAATCAATTATTCAAGGTCAATTATTCTTGAAGTTGGAAATATTGAAACAATATGGCTTGAAGTTAAACCATCATACAAGAAACCATTTTTGCTATGTTTTGTTTATAGACCACCACAATCTTTGTCAAGTTGGATTGATAATTTTGAATTAGAATTAAGGTTGGCATTAAAAATGAATGAAGATGTAATTATCATGGGGGATCTTAACTTAAATTTTATGTTGCCTCAGAAACTCCCACAAAAGTGAACTTGATCTTATGAATATTTATCACTTTCATCAAGTAATTCAGGAGCCAACCAGAACTACTAAAGAAACAAATACTTTAATTGACCATATTTATGTTAATAATCTTGAAATGGTCCATGAATCTCATGTTAGTAAAATAGCAATAAGTGACCACTACCCTGTGTGTTTAACCCATTTTATCCTGATAGCTATTTTCTGTTGCAGTGTGTAATCACTGTGAGCTATTTTTATCTACAGCTGTGAAAAACGGATGCCAATCAGCAACTGCAGCTGACATTTTATTTATTTTTACCACATGTAATTATAATCACAATTTCTATGTTATCTTAATTGGAAAGTATATAAACCTGTATATTTTTGAAAAGCTTATTTAATTTGCTACAAGATGATATAAATTTTGTTATCATTTACTTATGATGGTACTTTGTATTTGACATCAAAACGCATTGTTTACACTTGATAATGTTTAAAAAAATACTTACTTTTGATTTTAATTAGATTTTATTCCAAAACTTCCAATAGAAACATGCCAAAGTAATGTTAAAAAAACATTCTATTTTCATTTATCTTTCCAAATGTGAAAGATTGATGTATTTATCACTTAAAATCAACAGGTACCCATTTAGGAGACTTAGGTAGAGGGGGTTTTTTTTCCCGTTCTTGTGCCGCGTACCGATTAGTTTCCTCAACAATTTTGTGCCAAAGATCATTTGTCCACAAAAGCTCGAAGTAGTGGAATGCATTTGCATCCTCTGGGTGTTCAAAAACGGCTCCTCCGATCAATTTTCTGCGTGGGGGGACTCGGCGAGTAAAATTTTCGAAGACCCATTTATCCTGGAAGCCATCGAATTCCTCGTCTTCCGAGTCGCTTTCAAACAATGCATCTAGCCATTCATCGGCATTTCTTTCAACTTCTACATACTCAAACTCATCATTTTCATCATCATTCTCCACTTCAATATCACTTCCTTCACTATTTACATCGGAGTCAGACTCCATGACGAATAAAAATAACAACAGATTTATCGATCGATTTTCTATCTATAGCGACCACGTGTTCAAACAATTTCATTCATACACACTTATTACCCATTTCCTAATACGGAGAATCATCCACACACGTTTTAATGACGTATAACACAGATTAAGCGTGTTTATTAACAAGCAGGTCAAAACTACGACTGTAGTAGTATTCAGGATACAATGGGGAAGTACGACTGCAGTCGTATTCAGGATTGAAAGGGTGACTACGACTGTAGTAGTATTCAGGATACAATGGGTTAACAAGGAAGGGAAAAAAGAGAAACAGTAAGGAAACACACAATACTATTGAATATAGAAACTTTAAAAACTTTAATGAGGCTCAGTTTATATCTGACATTGAATATGCTCCATTTAATACTGTTGAATTTGAAAGTGACCCTTCAATATGTCTTGAAATATTTTACCAAATATTAAACAATATACTGGATAAACATGTCCCTTTAATCAAAAAAAGGGTTAAAAAAGACAAACAGCCAGAATGGTACAATAAAGAAATTAATTATGCTAGAATTAAGAGAGATAAATATAAAGCTAAAGAAATGTGGGATGAATATAAATATTGGAGAAATAAAACAAAATCTATCACAGTAAACTCCAAAAAACAATATTATAATGATATGGTCAAAGACAATAGACATTCAAGAAACCTCTGGAACTGCATTAATAGTCTAAACCCTAAAACAAATATTATTCCAAATAAACTAAAAGTGAACGACAATATAATTACAAATAAAAAAGAATTAGCGGAGACGTTTAATGACTTCTTTACCTCTTGTGTTGACCAAATTAGGAATAATAATCTTTTCCCTCAAACTCCTTTAAAGCTTGACTAAAAAAATGTTCAAGGAGAATAATTCCTAAACGGTTCATCAGACAATCTTGACCCTTCAGTCATTTTTGTAGCCCTCATAGAGCAGAACAATTAAGCAATGCTAACTTTTTCTCTAGTTCTAATAATTTTCAAGATTTTGAGGCAAAAATGGCAAAAATCATCAATTTTGACAATTAAAGGGCAATAACTCCTACAAGGAGTCATCATACAACTTTGATCCAATAGAGTGTTTTGTAGAGCTTTAGATGCTGAAGAAGGAAAGTCTCTTCGGCTTTCCTGTATCTGTTATACTTTTTGAACTATAAGCAAAAAACTGTATTTTGACCCCCCTGTTCTATTTTTAGCCATGGCAGCCATGTTGGTTGGTCTGAGGCCATGATTTGTGCAAATTTGGTAGAGGACATTTTACTGATGATGTGTGCAAAGTTTCAAAGCAATCCCTTCTGTGGTTTTGGAGAAGATTTTTGAAGAAAAGTTAACGACGACGACCAAGGACGACGACGACGGACGCCAAGTGATGGCAATATCTCACCTGACCCTTCGGGTCAGGTGAGCTAAAAACAATAAATTATTTACAAAAAAGTGAAAACCCAAATTAAGCACTTATCAAAACCTTTTATTTCATAAACCATTCAAGGAATTTGAAACTATATTGACAAACTACTGACAACTCAATTAGAGGAATCAAATTTTAACAAGGGCAAGTTTGCTATGCCTAGGCAAATGTCCCCTGCAGTTGCATTATCGAATTGCCCAAGAGGTGCAAGTAACTATAATAGAAGAATTTTGTTTGTGATACATTTAGTTATGGGACAAAATAATAAGCATGTAATATTAGAATTGTTTGAACGGGTATTTGGTCAAGAGCTAAGCAACTACAAAAAAATTGAACAGAATGTGCAATCTTTAGAAGAGTGCTTGGTAAAATTTGCTTTTAATATTGTTCAATATTGCTAAAATAGTCAAAGTCCCATAACTCCTTAAAAAAAATTGGACAAATTAAAAAAGGTTGATACAGTATGCACATCTACACATCACAACAATTAATCCTATTAAATATCAAAGCAATCCATTTAACAATCTGCCATTGTAGTCCCACAACTCCTACAAAATTTGATGAATCAAAATGACAGTAAAGTATACATAACTACATATTATAACAATTAATCCTACTAAATTTCAAAGCAAGCGGTTTCAGGGAAGATGCGTCCCCAAAGTGCTGCCGACGGACAGACCAAGAGCAAGACAATGTCCCTCCGACCCTTTGCAGCAGGGTACAAAAGTAGGCCATTTAGCTTGACATTAAATAATACCCTGCCACATTTGCACTGATTGTAATATTCATAAACACACTTTACTGAATTACAAATCAGCCTATAGGAACAGCTGAGCATGATAACAATCCATTTCAAAGACTTGACCTTGGACCTATAAAATAATTTAAAATTGGCACAATTCAATAACTACAAATGGAATTGTGCTTAAAATCAATCTAATTAAAATTAAATCTTTCACTTGCTCATCTGTTTTTCTTATTGGTCACTGCGTTGTTGATGTGTTTTCAAGTTATCATCTGTAAACCAGCAACTGTTAACCAAAAAATATTTGAATTGGCCCAAGACAAAAACAACAATTGAATTGTGCTAAAAATCGAACTTGGTCTTCATTTTATAGTACTTCTGGAAGTTTATTTTTTAACTAGAGGCACACAAGAGCCTATAATCACTCACCTGGAATTCAAATGACTTCAACTATATTGAAATTTTGCAATTTACATTTTCAGTCTAGTTGTTAAAGCTTTTAAGTTCCTGCAGAAACTAAATATTAATACAACATTTCTTCAAAATCATTGATGAAGTACAATAACACCTATAAGGTGCCATCAGATAATTTCTGAAAATTGAAATGATTTTTAGGCCTTGTCTTTAGGTTAATTTTGTAATTTTTTTTTACTCTAGACTCAATGTGTTTTAGACTTATTTATAAAGCAAATACTGATTATTTTGTCCAAATTGGTAATTAAGGGATAACAAACTCCTAAAAAGAGTCATCCAACAATTTTAGACTAAGTAATGATTTGTTTCAAGGATAATAACTCTTGCAAGGAGTCATCTGACAATTTCAGACCAATTAAGTGAATTGTAGGACTTATATTGCTGTTCATTTTTGCAATTTACAGTTTCACTCTAGGCCGAATTTTACTGCTATTATAATCCGAAGTTAATTTTGTGATTTGTTGGATACCGCGATGGTATGATTTTCGTTCTAAGTTTCACTCTAGCTGTTGCAGGTTTTTGGTTACAGGAAACGGAAAATTTCATGAAAAAAAAAAGAAAAATCTAAATAAATGAGAAAATTTCAAAAGCTTCAGGTTTGGCCTTTTTTGCCTCTTTTACCTACAAAGTGGATGTGTAAAGCATAATAATGAAAGCATAGGTCCTCCAAATATTGTGCAAAAGTTGTTGCTTAATTTTGTAAATTGTTGAGGTCAACTTAAAACTGAAGATATTGATAGACTCATATCACAATATCTTTATGGTTGTATGAAAAGGTAACTGGTGTGCATGTGTTTATATGTTGTAGCTATGTATGTCAATACTTTAACAAGTGTGGACACAGAAAAACGTCTCGCCTGCATTCCGCATCAGTAACGAAAATAAATTTCGTCATATGCATTACGTAAATAGCATTAAATATCAGCAGCGGCCTGTATACAAAATATTGTCACCATAACCTGCATAGTTACAGGGGAACAGCCGTAACCCAAAAACTTAAACATAGTTGCTGGACCGTGAAATTGAGGTCAAGGTCAGGTGGAACCTACCAGACTGTCATGTACTATTCATCAGCAACCTATATACCAAATATTGTCATCCTACCATGCGTAGTTACAGAGGAACTATCGTAACCCAAAAACTTTAACGCAGTCGCTGGACCGTGAAATTGAGGTCAAGGTCAGGTGACACCTACCAGACAGTCATGTACTAGTCATCAGCAACCTATACACCAAATATTGTTATCCTACCATGCTTAGTTACAGAGGAACTGTCGTAACCCAAAAACTTTAACGTAGTCGCTGGACCGTGAAATTGAGGTCAAGGTCAGGTGACACCTACCAGACAGTCATGTACTAGTCATCAGCAACCTATACACCAAATATTGTCATCCTACCATACGTAGTTACAGAGGAACTGTCGTAACCCAAAAACTTTAACGTAGTCGCTGGACCGTGAAATTGAGGTCAAGGTCAGGTGAAACCTACCAGACAGTCATGTACTAGTCATCAGCAACCTATACACCAAACATTGTCATCCTACCATGCGTAGTTACAGAGGAACTGTCGTAACCCAAAAACTTTAACGTATTCGCTGGACCGTGAAATTGAGGTCAAGGTCAGGTGACACCTACCAGACAGTCATGTACTAGTCATCAGCAACCTATACACCAAATATTGTCATCCTACCATGCGTAGTTACAGAGGAACTGTCGTAACCCAAAAACTTTAACGTAGTCGCTGGACCGTGAAATTGAGGTCAAGGTCAGGTGACACCTACCAGACAGTCATGTACTAGTCATCAGCAACCTATACACCAAATATTGTCATCCTACCATGTGTAGTTACAGAGGAACTGTCGTAACCCAAAAACTTTAACGTAGTCGCTGGACCGTGAAATTGAGGTCAAGGTCAGATGACACCTACCAGACAGTCATGTACTAGTCATTAGCAACCTATACACCAAATATTGTCATCCTACCATGCGTAGTTACAGAGGAACTGTCGTAACCCAAAAACTTTAACGTAGTCGCTGGACCGTGAAATAGAGGTCAAGGTCAGGTGACAGGTGACTGACTGGCAAGTACTCATCATAAGCTACCTCTGGACCAAATTTGATGGACCTAGGGCTTGGGCTTACAAAGATATGAAGCAAGATGTCAAGTGTTTACGCCGCCGCCGCCGCCGCCGGATTCCCATACATATGTCTCGCCTCCAGCGACTTTCGTCGCAGGCGAGACAAAAATCAACTTGCAGGTCAAAAGATGTCTTTATAATGCTTATTATAAATTATCCAAATTTGGTGGTTCATATTCTAGTCAGTCTCCTGTTTGACTTGATGAGAAATAACTCCCAACATCCATGCCTAGAACATAAACTGCAACCTTCCATTCTCTGCTGGATATTTCATTTTGACCTTTATCATAAAAATTGTGCTGTAATAGAGATCCAATACATATATATCAGTTAATTTTTCTTTTAAGTAATGAAGACCCTCAGATCTTGTCAGCCACTGCTAAATTCATTATAGATTGTTCTAATTAACAAGCATATGGTACATTTGATTGTATTCATATTTTCTTTTTTGTTAATTTATATTGTCATTTTACATGTGAATTCTATTGCTACAATTGTTGATAATCTTTTATTGTGCGTCTTAATATGTCTGTAAATCATGTACTTTCCTCTGATATTTTTAAACCTTCCTTTGCTCCATGTGGGCGCCTGATTTGGAAATAAAAATATGTTATGTTATGTTATGTTATATACCACAGCAGATCATCTTTTAGTTTAATATTATGCAAAGTAAATTGTGATGCTCCACAAATATGGACAGATGACCAAACGTGTTCATCATCATGATTAATGGTTATCTTGTTGTAAAGAAAACAGAAATAGCAGAATGTGCTGGCTTCAACAATGGTTATCTTCAAGTATAATATTACATACAAAGAAAAGTATGAGCTGTTTAGCTATTATGTAGTGAAATAATGGTGATGTGTATAAAAACATACCGTCTTATCTAGACAGGGTGGTTTTAAACAGAAAACATTGTGTATATATGTGCAATTTATTTACAAATAACGATATACCCAGTACAAATATATTTGTATAATATTTATGCATATTTCCAAAACAAATCATTTAAAAACAACAGGTAAAATGTATAAACAAATTTTGAATAATCACAAAATTGTTCAACAACATGACTTAGCACTTTCAGTAAATGTACAATGAGGTTGTGTAAAGGCTTTCAACAAAAAGTTAAATAACAGTTTCAATTCAAGTTGAAGGCTTTCTAGAAAACATCAGCATTCAAGTCTAATGAAACCTGGAAATTCTCTGATTAGAAAATACCATCCCATCATGCAATATAAACATGTACAATGTCATGCATTGTATGTACAGGTGTCTACTTCATGACTGGCATGGCTAGAGGACTAGCCTTTGAAACAGCATCATCCGATCTCCACAACTGTGTTACCGTCTTCAACTGAGTATAAAAGTTTATTCCCTGTAAATGAAAGAGGGATAAGTAATTGTTAAATTTTACTGAGAACTTGTTCTTTCAAAAGAATGAGTAACACAAAAGGCAAAAATAAACAGCATTTTCATTAACATCGAGAAATATATCTTGATTAAAATGAAACATATAAAAATTGTGTATTCATTTATTTACACATGTCGAATATCTTCATGTATTGGTTGAAAGTAATCATAAGTAAACACAATAATTATAACGACAGTATAATACCAATGTCACCCACTACTCTCCAAATGATGGCAAAATCAAGAAAAAAAAGATGACTACTATACACAATTTCAATCCATATACATTAAGTGTGAAATTAATTAAATATCCGGAGGAAATACTTTAAGTAATGACACATATTAGATAGACAAAAAAAACCCTACTTGCTCTGTGTTGCATCATGGGACAATAAAGTGGTATACATGTACTAAGTATATATACACGAGACATAATTGTTTGATAATTTAAAATACTTACAGCTTTTCCATAGAAGTTTTGGTCACCCTTGAATGAACCCCTGGATCCAGTGAAGGAGAACATTGGCAATGGAACGGGGATAGGTACATTAACACCGACCTAATTAAATAAACAAAAATATAAACACCATTGAAACATTTGGTTTCTATTACTTCTGTACATAAATTAAGTTTTAAAAACTTTTTAACACATGCTACCACAGCCAACATTTTCTGTCTGTTGGCAGCCATTAACTGTAAAACAATAAAGTAGTTTACTGATGTAATGGCATTTATAAGCCGAGTTGCACTAAAGTTGAACTCGGCTATTGTTATTATGATGGCGGGCGGTGGGCGGGCGGGCATCAACAATTGGTTTCCGGACCATAACTCAGAAAGTTGTGAACCGATTTTAATGAAACTTTAGGATATTGTTACATACCATAATAGGAGGAAACCTATTGATTTTGGGGTAAATCTGTTCAAGGTCAAGGTCACAGTGACAGAAAAACGATAGAAAATTTCTTGAATTAGTGGTTTCAGGACCATAACTCAAAAAGTTCTCAACTAATTTTATTGAAAATTTGGGATATTGTTACATACCATAAGAGGAGGAACCCTATTGATTTTGGGGAAATCTGTTCAAGGTCACAGCAACAGAAAAGCGTTAGAAAGTTTCTTTAATTAGTGGTTTCAGGACCATAACTCAAAAAGTTCTCAACCGATTTTAATGAAACGATTGGAAGGGATTACTACTTATGAACGGTTGAATTTGTAATAACAAATTATGTTAAATCTTAAAATGAAGACAAGGAAAGTTTTGGTTAATAAAATACGGCAACTCGGCTTTTGCACCCCTGTGCATATTGATTTTTTAATGTATTTCTATTTCAACACTTGAATAATTCTTCAACAAATAATATTTGTGAGAGTAAAAAATATTTTTTGTAAACATTTAGACATGAGTGATAAGCTAAAATTCAACTGTCTTCCTGAACAGAAACTGCATTATCATCTGTTTTGATCCTTAATCTGATGACAAAGGGGTCTTATTAGATTTAGTAACAAGTGTGGACACAGAAAAACGTCTCGCCTGCATTCCGCATCAGTAACGAAAATAAATTTCGTCATAAGCATTACGTAAATAGCATTAAATATCAGCAGCGGCCTGTATACAAAATATTGTCACCATACCCTGCATAGTTACAGGGAACAGCCGTAACCCAAAAACTTTAATGTAGTCACTGGACCGTGAAATTGAGGTCAAGGTCAGGTGGAACCTACCAGACAGTCATGTACTATTTATCAGCAACCTATATACCAAATATTGTCATCCTACCATGCGTAGTTACAGAGGAACTATCGTAACCCAAAAACTTTAACACAGTCGCTGGACCGTGAAATTAAGGTCAAGGTCAGGTGACACCTACCAGACAGTCATGTACTAGTCATCAGCAACCTATACACCAAATATTGTCATCCTACCATGCGTAGTTACAGAGGAACTGTCATAACCCCAAAACTTTAACGTAGTCGCTGGACCGTGAAATTGAGGTCAAGGTCAGGTGACACCTACCAGACAGTCATGTACTAGTCATCAGCAACCTATACACCTAATATTGTCATCCTACCATGCATAGTTACAGAGGAACTGTCGTAACCCCAAAACTTTAACGTAGTCGCTGGACCGTGAAATTGAGGTCAAGGTCAGGTGACACCTACCAGACAGTCATGTACTAGTCATCAGCAACCTATACACCAAATATTGTCATCCTACCATGCGTAGTTACAGAGGAACTGTCGTAACCCCAAAACTTTAACGTAGTCGATGGACCGTGAAATTGAGGTCAAGGTCAGGTGACACCTACCAGAGAGTCATGTACTAGTCATCAGCAACCTATACACCAAATATTGTCATCCTACCATGCGTAGTTACAGAGGAACTGTCGTAACCCAAAAACTTTAACGTAGTCGCTGGACCGTGAAATTGAGGTCAAGGTCAGGTGACACCTACCAGACAGTCATGTACTAGTCATCAGCAACCTATACACCAAATATTGTCATCCTACCATGCGTAGTTACAGAGGAATTGTCGTAACCCAAAAACTTTAACGTAGTCGCTGGACCGTGAAATTGAGGTCAAGGTCAGGTGACACCTACCAGACAGTCATGTACTAGTCATTAGCAACCTATACACCAAATATTGTCATCCTACCATGCATAGTTACAGAGGAACTGTCGTAACCCAAAAACTTTAACGTAGTCACTGGACCGTGAAATTGAGGTCAAGGTCAGGTGACAGGTGACTGACTGGCAAGTACTCATCATAAGCTACCTCTGGACCAAATTTGATGGACCTAGGGCTTGGGCTTACAAAGATATGAAGCAAGATGTCAAGTGTTTACGCCGCCGCCGCCGCCGCCGCCGCCGCCGCCGGATTCCCATACATATGTCTCGCCTCCAGCGACTTACGTCGCAGGCGAGACAATAAAAACCTACTATTTTATATCCTACTTAGAAGACAATCCATCAGTACTTGTTAACATAGCACTTTGGGCATAATTCTGAACCATATATGTTTCAGTAAATTGATTGTATGAAACTTTCCAAATTGATAAATATATTTTTTAAATGATCATTTTTAACTTTATCTGAAAACGTCCAGTGTAGTCTTATCTGACAGTTTTGGGAAAAAAAATATACCAGATAAATCCAGGTAAATATATGTATCCTATTTGTATTTGAATAAAAGTAACTGGGAAGTCACATGGTTATTATAAATAAAAATTTCGTGCATTTTGTAAACTAGGCAGAATTTTACTGCTAACATAATACAATTTTAGTTTTGTGAGTTGTTGAATTAACCACAGAATTTAGTCCCATTACTCGTAATGTATCAAATAAAACATTTTATCTTTCAAAAAACATGAAACAGACAAAAAATGGTGACACTGTTGTTTGTTTGTTTGATGGTGTTTAAAACTAATTTCAGCAATTTTTCAGCTATATCATGGCATCCAGTTTTTATTGGGGGAGGAAGCCAGAGTACCCAGAGAAAACCCCCAACCTGCGGTCGGAAAAATGGCAATCCTTGTCAATTAAGATTGGAGTCGAGTACACCCTGCCTGCAGTGAGAATCGAACCCGCAATCTCAGTGTTGACAGACCACGTCATCAATAGTAGACGAACTACCTTGACCACTCGGCCACCGAGTCCCCGTGACACTGTTGAAAGATATCAAGATTTACATGACGGATTATATATGCAACTGCTTTTTGACATCAAAGTGCAGAGAGTGATTCACTCCCGCAATGCTATATTGTGAGTAATGGTAATAAATTTGTGCCCTTGCCAAAAAAAAAAAGGTAAGGTTATGATAGTTTGTTCTAACAAAATTTGTTCTTCACCTGTCCAACATCTGCCTCCATGGTGAACTTTCTGGCCGTGGCACCATTAGTTGTAAAAATGGCAGTTCCATTACCATAAGGATTAGCATTAATGACCTTAATAGCATCATCCAGTGTTTCTACCTCCATGCTGACCAAAACTGGACCAAAAATCTCTTCCGTGTAGCATTTCATCTTAGGCTGAAACAGATCAAAGTTCATGTGAATTGAGTACAAGTATATTTTTTATGTGTCAAATGTTTTACAACTATATAAGATTTGTTAGAAAAAGACATTGGCAGTTATGTATAATTTATGATAACTACAGGGCACTTGCTAGGTCGGAGAGACTTGTCTTATGATAGGCTGACATGGAGAAGTAAAGATAGAACAGAGTAGACAAGAGGGAGAAGTTGCATTATATGTTGCAAAAGAATCATGTTCATTAAGTGTTCGTTTGTGCATTTTATATGGGTTAAGTTAAATTACTGAAGATAAAGTATCAATAAACGATCAGAACAAATGCACTATTACACTAATCATTCTACTTATATCACACATTTCCATAAGTATTCAACATTACAATGAATGAAGAATCAACTGCACACAAAAAGTTCAATAAAATTTGTCACTGTCATTAGTACACAAGTTGACTGAATTATGAATTAAGTAGAACTAGAAGTAGAAAATGACATCATTGTGAAACATATAATCTTATGTATTTAATGTAACATATACTATTACAAGAATTAACACGATTTAAATTAAATTTGTTGAAAGTGACTGTCAAAATACTAATTTTTATTATGTTTAAATTAAAGGAAATAAAAAAAAACCCAACACATTTGTGCAAACATATTTTTATAAAATCAAAAATTAAAAAGCATGTTCCACACACTGTATCAAGATCAGATGAACTTTTGCCACATTTGTGATAGTTTATTACACGTTTCCAAGAGAATTTTGTTTAACATTGCAAATTTCATTTTACCAATATAGAGTTAACACTCTCCCTCCTACATGTATATCTGACATGTACTACTTAAAACATGAATTATCATTTGTTTATTTAATTAGCTTACATTAACATAGTGAAGAATTGTTGGTCCAACAAAGTTTCCCTTCTCATAACCTTTGACCTTTATATTTCTTCCATCTAACAAGACCTTAGCTCCTTCATCAACACCACTCTGAACCAGTTCACACACCCTCTTCTTTGCCTCTGGTGAAATCAGGGGACCTAGATCTGCATCAGGTTCAGTCCCTGTATTGTATAAACACACAAACAATCATGTCACATGTGGATGACAACAAATTATGTGAAGGCTTGGAAGGCTTGAAGATAAATTGCTGTAAGTACAGATATACTGATACCAAATTTCAACATAAGTGGATATATAATAGTAAATAGACAGAACTTTAAGTGAACAAAATTATAGGGTCAAGGAGATGGTCTATTTTTAATAGGTGTCACGATGTGGCTACAAATACAACAGACGAAAAATGGATTGCATGCAATGTTAATGCCAGCTTGATATATTTGTATATATAATAGCACTGCACCTACTTAAAGCCTTGGCTAGAAAATTGCTTAAATATTGCTCGCAGTAAATAAATAAATCCATCAATCAATCTTACAACTATCTTGGAACAATAGGAAAATGAGTATTCAGGGGTCTTTAAATACGCCTGTGACCTGCAAATCACCTCGAGCTTATCAACATGACCAACCTGCATTAACTTTGAGTTTCTTGGCCCTTTCTACAAGTTCGGGGATCCACTGTTTGGCTTCTCCTACAAACACAGCTGTAGATAAAGCCATGCATCTCTGCCCTGCAGCACCAAAAGCAGCTCCTACCAACTGTGAAAAAGTAACAGTTGATTTTTTGTAAATGTTTTTTCTCTTATTCAAAAGTCAAATATCTGAAAATCACACTGTTACCACCATCCTTAATAAAGAACTAATATAATACATTATTATAACCTAATACAATGCAGAAAATACTTATAAAGGAGATTTTTCTCATTTAGCATTTAATTGCAAACAAAGAACTACTTATTTTTTTCTATCAAAAATTCATTAAAAATTGCAAATATATTGGTAATTTGTAATATTCTTGAAAATCTCATTATAATTATAAATTTTCTCCTTTGATTTTATGAAAATGTATCTATTTGAGCATTTTATATATATATATATATCAAATCCAGCTAAGGCCATCTAACAATATCTGTTACAACTTACTTGGTTCAGTGTGTTTTCTTTATTAGCATCAGGCATTATAACTCCATGATTTTTAGCTCCCTAAAACATATATTTGTAAAACTCTGAACTTACACATTTTAAAGTTTACTGGATCCAGCTTTTTCCTGTTCTAAACTTTTATACCATATTATTCTTTTGAATCACAACAAATCAAAGTGCAAACTGCACCGAAGGAAAGGTTGCTTCGCAATTATGAAATGAGATTCCTGCCTCATGTTTGACAGGCAATAAAACAAACCAATGTAAAATAAATCAGGTAAATTTAGAAACATATTAGATATAATTTTAAAAGACTAGAAAAAATTTTTGCAATCCTCAGAATTGATAGCCCCAGCTCCCCTATGTCTTGAATGGCTATGTCCAGGGCTTTGCTGTTGGAAACTCCAAAAATCCTTTTGCTCAAACTGTAAATAATCAGGTGCACAATTCCACCATATGACAAAGGATTCTGCAAAAGTTTCATCAAATCCCACTCAGTGGTGCAAGTAGTTGTGGATAAGAGATAGAATCAAAGAATGGCAAGTCAATGTTTGCTATGGAAAATCCTAAATATCATTCCAATCAAAATTTAAAATATCAGGTGTACAATAGCACTATGTGACAAAGAGTCCATCAAAATCCATTCAGTGCAACAGTACAATTGAAGATGCTTCTATCATTTATTTTATAAATATATTAATAAATAAGACAAAATTGCTGCTGCCCATTTCAGACATAAAAATCGCACCTGTTATATGGTTGGAATATAACTTGCATCAAATACATGTACATATATGTAAATGTCTCCCTATAAATGTAAGTGATGGCATAAGCTTCTAAAATATTCAAATCTAAAATAATTTATTTCTGTAATACTCCAGGGTTTCAGTTGCCGAATGGTTAAGGTAGTATTCATCTACTATTGATAGAATGCCTGTCAGCACTTGTTTGAATCTTATTGCTGCCAGGGTGTGCTCAACTTCAATCTTGATTGACAATTATTAAAAGACTCCTACAATCTGGCTTTCCCCTTCAATAAAAACAGGACGCCCAAATATAGTTGAAAAATTGCTGAAAGTGGTATTAAACAATTACAACACAGGGATCTGTGCATGACGATTTACATGTGCTTTGGAATGATACTGGGTCGATTTTGCTATTTCGAGTCCCACACACTATAAAAAGATCGACACAGTATTATTCAAAAGCGCATGTAAATCAATTTCTATAAATCCCCCGGATTCAAACAAACAAAAACGACTGTATGAGGCAACATATATCTTTATAATCAGAATGCATGTCAACTAGTTTGTTTTAAATTTAAACAGTGTGTTAATAGCTTATTCTAAAAGACACAATCAAATGGAGTGCTTTTCTGCTTACGTTTTTTAAAATTAATATTCAATATGCGATATTGTAACTTTTATTACAAAAATCCAATAAAAAAATGTCCACTGTACATATTCCATACTATGCTTATTGTTTACATGTTCTTGACTTTTGCTACACAATCTGACACTTTTTGTTTTTTGTTTTTGTCTTACGATGTTTGCAAAAGCTAGATCGCCAGCTTTCGTGACGTTCGATGGCATTTGCGCCTAAACCGCAAACGACATTACCCCAAGGTTTTCAAATGGACAATAATCGCTTGCTCCAAGTTACACCCATTCTAATTTTGGTCAAAATTAACCTTGGAAAATCGCTCTATCAAATTAAAAAACAGCATTTCAAAACGCTGAACAAATGTTAAAAAATAATTGCTGATTTCAATTTGCACCTTTTTGGATCTACATAAGGAACATAAGATCGACCATACGCGCTAAGAGGTTTTATTTGTCACTTCTGCTAAAACACACTGACTTGATCACATCTTCCTTTGTTTTAAGGAACACACAAAATGAAGAAAAAAATATATCGTTTTGCCTTTCGTTTAATTAGATACTTAAAGCATAAAAATGCAACATCGTCTGAAACAATGGCAATTTCGTGAGGTAAACATGCACGACAAATTGGTACGTTTTTTGGCTTGTTACGATGGGTGGTGACCAATTTCGACTCGTGTAACGAGAAATATTAATGGTTCAGCATGAATTACCAATTATAAAAATTAATCAAAAGGACCGGAAACAAATTGTGTCAGCTTTTACTGTGGAATAATATAGTGACATTGTGAGTGCAATTGATCACCGATGCCGAATAATCCATTTACTATTCTTGTGCCACAAACACCAAAATATCTTTTTCAATACATTTTTATTAGTTAGAAATTGTTATATTTTTAAATATACTTGTATTTATTTACCAAACTTCTACATGCCATTCTCCCAACCTTAAAAAAAGTTTATAGATGGCGCCGCTCTGCAAATCTGTACATCGACAAAGCACACACTTTTGTGTTGAATTTCATTTTATTAAACACATAAAAAATAGAATGCAAAACCGTATGAAACGACGACCATACGATCCCACAAAATAATCATTAAATCACTTCAATCATAATAACGTCGTCAAATATTATTAGACTGGTGTCACTGTCACTACTACATTTGTCGGTTCAGTGAACAGCTATCGCGAGGATTGCCAAATATCGCGTTGATTTCCGAAACCAAAAAGTGTAACGAGTCTGTCTCTCGCGGATGAACATGGAATATTAGTTTAAATCGTAATATTAGTTATCAATTATACAGTAAATGAGACATAATACGAAAGGACATGTATAGTAAAGTTGTTCAAGATAAATGTGGTGCACCGATTCATGTTACTGATAGATTCCTCAAAGTGACCTATATTTTACGAGCGTAAGGTTTGATTACACGCCGGTCGCAGTAGTTTCTATGTATTAGAGCGTTAGCAAGGGGAAAGTTTGCTACGCAACCTTCCCAAAAAGTATGTTACAATAATATTTGGTAGTCTAACTTTGTGTTGATCTTTTTATTTTCTTTGAGAATATACATCTTATTTACTTTAAGTGAACTCCACAAGTGTTGGGGGGAGGGGATGGGTGGATCATGGATGACATTATAATACTGATAATACTGAAATACAAATATATACAATGTTTTAAATTTCCAGATATAATATGTCTTAATTGCAGAAGATTAACAAATACCAAATAAAATACATACCATGTTAGATTGTACTCTCTTTCCGTGCTTTGATCCTCTTTCGTATATGTAACTTCCCTATACATAATAAAAAAATATAAGTAACAAATAATTATATAAAAAAAATGAGAAATTTTTCAATGATTAAGTTCATTGGGATAGGAAGTAGAAAAACCATTTAATTGTTACGGTAAAATTTGTATAAAAGGATACAATTACAAGAAATTTAAATAATAAATAGTTCACACTTGCCTACAACAGAGATAAATATATATTTAACAAAAATAGTTTCTGCAAAAAGTTTCCTTTCATTTGTTTGCACAAGAATAATAAACATAATTACTAAATTAGGTAAGAAACAAAAAAGAAGGGCATGTTTGCTAATTTATATTCAATCAATCTTGTAAACAATTTCCCAGTCAGGTTTCTTAAAATTACACTATTAATAGCACTAAACATTATTTTAAAAGCTTGAATTAATTACAGAAGTAGGATTCTTAAATATAGAGTTTTGTAACATGAATGAAATTTTTTAAATTGATCTTTTTATAGGAATAAACAAGAGACAATGAGAATGTATGCTCTAAAGCAAAACACTTGCATAATATAGCATGAAAGATCATGTGTGCCTGTTAAACGTGAGGGAAAAAACACTTAGATAAATGCAATAACCAACTACAATTAGATTGATTGATTGAATGGTTTTTTAACGCCACTTTCAGCAATTTTTCAGATATTTCATGGCGTCCAGTTTTTATTGGGGGAGGAAGCCGGAGTACCAGAAGAGAACCCCCGACCTGCGGTAGGAAAACTGGCAATCCTTGTCAATTAAGATTGGAGTCAAGTAAACCCTGCCTGCAGTGAGAATCGAACCCGCAATCTCAGTGTTGACAGACCACGTGATCAATAGTAGACGAACTACCTTGACCACTCGGCCACTCAGGCACCAACTACCATTAGAACCAATATTGCATAGAAAAGCTTTACCTTAATCAGTGAAATTTTATTTGTTTTCTCAGCAAAAAATAGCATGAGCTTTATTTATCATTTTTTATTTAATTGGTCAATATTTGTCAAACCATAATAAGGACAAACTGCCCTACTTGTTTATCACTAATTATACATAGGGGAGAGAGAGATTTGGAGCTTGTTCATGTCACAAATCATTTAGAGCAAGGCTTTCTTCATTAGACAAAAACACTTTCTTTCTCGTTCTACCATGGTCAGCTCTAACCTTCAAGAAACTCTTAAATGAATATTAAATTTTCACCTTAAAAATATGATGTATTTTCTGTTTAATTAAATTAAACATAAAAAAACAAAAACCACAATTATGTCTAGAATTTAAATAATTCCTGAAAGCTTCATTTTTTGTTTTGGCAATTATAACCATTGACAATAAATTGGATTGTTAGTTTGATACAATAGTACTTTAAATGCCATGTCAACCAAATGGTTGGATACATCAGTAAACATAGACTTACAGCTTGATCAGATCCAACAAAGGAAATAGCTTTAATGTCTGGATGATCACAGATGAAGTTTACAGCTGAAATATACAATGTCAAATTATCAACAAAACAAAATCTTCTCAAAATTTAGAAGAATGAATATATTCCCCATTCCTTGTATTGATAATTAAAAGATACCCAAGGTACCAATTAATATGGATACTTTATAAAGTCAGCTTCTTTTCCGTTAAAGCAAAAGTCGTAGAGAGGCTCTGAATTGGTTTTTTACATTTAAGGAATAGAATTTTACAAAATAAAAATTTTAATTGTTTTAATGACCATTAATTAATTATTTTTGGCATTCATAATCATTGATGTTTTTCAACATTTATGAAATATCTCATTTTGGGTCTTGTCCAGTAAAGACAAGATGCAAGATCACAGACACTATTTTTTTTACCATTACAAGTTATTTCTTGCAATGATAAGTTTCAGTTGGTCAAAATATGAGGTATAATATACTTTAGTATGTAAATGATATTCTTTCATCCAATTTTTCTACGGTTGCCATGGCAACTGTTCAAACGACATCAAAAATGTATGTTTCACACCTATTGTGGCAAAGAGAAAGATATTAATAATTTCTAAAATTATGACAGAAGGAAATACACTATTGTTTTTAAATGCTTGCATCCATCTTGTACTCATTTCCAATATAAATTGTTATAGAAATTCATCTACCAGAACAATATTTTCTAGGCTGTTTCTATGCCGTCTATGGTTGTAAAAAACATGTCAGTGATAACATTTTTCTAATTTCCATAGAAAGCCTTATCCCCATTTATAAAATTATTATCTAATGATGCTGATATATACTTTATTTGGTGTATAAAATGCACATTTATTTTTATGTTAAAGGCACAAAACTTGTTTAGAAATACCCTTAATTTGCACTTGGATCCATTTTCTAAAAGTGCATCAGGCATTCATTAAGGGTATACATTGACTTTTATAACAGTTTTACATTGTATACATTGTCTAAAATTGCAACCTTGAAATCAAACATTCATTATTGAAAGTGATTTAAGGTTACAAGAAATCCAAAGATCTATATAACATTTTTTGGTATATAAAATGCACTTTTATTTTTCTGAAAAGACAAATAAAGTTAAATTAGAAATACCTAAATGGAATAAAAATATAATTTCATTTTACAATTGAACTTTGTACTAATGCTTTTGCTAAAAGTGCACCTAACATTCATTTAAAGTATACACTGTCAACATTTGCAGGTTGGCAACCTTGAAATCTCTGGTACAAACAACCTAATGGCTCTTTAATACATGTAGCATATACTTTAAAATGATGTTTGTTGTTTGTTTGATGGTGTTTAACGCCACTTTCAGCAATTTTTCAGCTCTATCATGGCGTCCAGTTTTTATTGGGGGAGGAAGCCGGAGTACCCGGAGAAAACCCCCGACCTGCGGTAGGAAAACTGGCAATCCTTGTCAATTAAGATTGGAGTCGAGTACACCCTGCCTGCAGTGAGAATCGAACCCGCAATCTCAGTGTTGACAGACCATGTGATCAATAGTAGACGAACTACCTTGACCACTCGGCCACCGAGGCACCCTTTAAAATGATGAAAAGAAACTGAATTTCAGGGATTTTAAAGTAAAATGCACTTGTATCTCTTTCAGCAATCTTTTTTTTTTTGTAGATAAATAGTATCTATCACAAGTGGGAAGGCGAGACAAGGACAAAGATATCTTGTATATCCAGGGGCTCTGAAATGTATAAACTGTATTGACAATATAAACCTTTCACATCACAATAATTTGACCTTGATAAATATTGACCATCTAAGAAGGGCTGCATAGCCAAAGTGGGGGACATGGTTGCTTTGCACCTCCCGGAAGTCAAGCAGGTTTTAATCAATTTTGGATAATGAACAGTATCAAACAACAATTTTCATACTCAAATTCTGCTGATTATTTTACAATTTTGGTTGAAAAGTAGGGGTCAGGGCTCATGCTGTGTGCGCACCCCACAAGATACAACACTGTTATCTAAATAAGAGTGAACATCACAAATTATCCAGGGGCCACCTCAATCTATAAAATTAGAGAGACCTGAAGGAGAAGCGAGAGAGACCATAAATATCCTTAATTTTGCAGTCATGATGCACTTTTTTTATTTTGTTTACATCAGATTGTTAATAACTGTAGGTTTTTCTGGATTTAATTTTTTCTTCTTTTTTTTCATTATTACGTGTGGTAAGCAAAAACACCAAACTGCATACCCATTTATCAATAAGCATTGAAAAAGTCAGTCCCATATACAGTAATTAATTTTCTATTAATACAAGTTATTAACAAATAAAAATAGATCAACTTAAAAATATTTGAATATATGGACCTTTTGTATACATTATAATGTTCCTAACAATTTGATATGAAATGTCATGTTTATCTGGAAACAAGGCTCAAAGAATATAAATAAAACTAGAAAAGTGATTATTTGTAACCAACTTAAATTTTTAAAACTTTTTGTTGACTGATGACCTTGACCTGGAATTCCTAAAGCATCAATAGGCTCCTTGTCTACCTGATATGTAATGATATCCTAAAGTTCATTTTAAATCAAATGCAACCTTTTTTGAGTTATTGTCCAATAACATCTTATTTGTAAACATTTCTAAAGTTTTTGCACTGTGTCCTTGAAATTTGATGGAATTCCACATAAATCTATAGGCTTCCAAACCTCCTAATATGAATCAATATCCCAAAGTTCAATGAAATCAAATGAGTTATTTTCTAAAAACATCTTTTTAGTAAACATTTTTTTTGTCAAGTGTGACTTTGACCTTAGACAAATTCTTCAAGCATCATTAGGCTTCTTACCCACCTGATATGTAACAATATCTCATAGTTTCATTGAAATGAGATGCCAGTTTTTTATACATCATTGGCTAATCAAGTTTGAATAGACAGACAGATATGAGGATCACTATATGCCCAGACTCTTGTTGATCAGGGGTATAATAACTACATTAAACCCAGAATACACTTCCACTTCCACTTGAAGCAGGAAGTTTGGCATGCCAGGTTTTACCCACCATTTCTTTTGAAATGCCTGAACAATTGCTGAAGTTACTTTTTTTGGTTGTTTTATATTTTTGGTTGTTGGTTCTGGAGTTTGCCCTTTTCTCTTACTTTCATTTGTGGATCGTCTTTTTGACAATTTCCTTGGTGTTCTGTATTTTGTAATATCCTTCACTTGCACAAAGCTGTGCTGAAACCAATTTGCTTCATGGGACACCCAGCTACAGAATTTATCATGAGGTCATAAGGTCACTGATGATTAGTTATCTTATTTTTTCGCTTTCAGCTTATACAGTAGTCCCCCTCTTATACGATCCCCTGGCCAGCAACCACCCGCCTCATCCGGAGAAAACCCTGATGCATTAAGTGTTTCTAACGTAAAATTACCTCTCGCCAACGACCACCCCTCAAATGCGACCAGCGACCACGTTTATTCATCAAAGACTATTAATAAAACTAAGATTTTTTCCTAGTTTTTATTCTGAACAAAATAAAAAACATACCATCATGTCTGCCATGTATTACATTGACGACACCATCTGGTAAGCCAGCATCCTTGGCCATCTGTACCAACATCATACAGGCTCCTGGATCTCTCTCTGATGGCTTCATTACACAGGTATTACCACAGACCACAGACATAGGAAACATCTGAAAAATATATATAGCTTGACATATATAACATATAGATATTTTAGCCACCCCCCCCCCCCCCCACCCCCAAATGCATGACTGACTGATGATGTTGACTATATACATGTTTTCTTCTGCAAGCCACAAGTGACAACGAATTGCAAATACTATTTGATTACTTGTTTATTATGTTTTTTTATTCCTTTTTTATTATACTAAATTTAAAATATAAGGATTGATTTCAATGGTTGGTTAGATTATTAGATATAGACGACTTTGGGTCAGTTTACGCTGTACATAAACTGCTTCACGATTTATTAGCATGAACCGACCTAAAGTCATCTATGTCCAATAATCTAACCAACAATTGAAAACATCAGTTATTTAAGTAAAGATGATACACCATGTTTCTGTAATCAGGTTTGTTATTGTAACAGGGTAGCTACAAGGAGCGATTCAAGCAAACTTCAAAACCACTAACGCAATATTTATAGTCATTATTTTATTGATTATATGTGAAAGCAATCATTACTGAAATGCTAAATTACATACTAATGCAAATACCACATATGGCATTCTGTAAATGTTGGTCTTGGTTATAGGAAACTCACCCACAAAGGAATCATAGCTGGAAAGTTAAACGGTGTAATTCCAGCAGTAACACCTAATGGCAATCTGTAACTCATGGTGTCCATGTCTTTTGAAATACCAGGTAGAGTCTCTCCAAGTTGTAGAGAAGTAATACTGCAACAATGTTCCACGACCTCTGTAAAAAATAGTACCAATTGATGTTTTAAAATTGACAATGCACAGGCATATCAATGACAAAAACGCTTTATGATTCAAAGCAGCCACAATATTTGATTGCTTTTAACAGTCAACACCTTATTCGTAGATATAAAGATTCTTATACAAGTATAACTTACGTAAACCTCTGGTCACATCTCCTTCTGCATCTACCAACGTCTTCCCCTGTTCTTTGGTTATATTTTTAGCTATGTCTTTCTGCAATACAGAAATTCTTTCTTTACTCCAAACAAATTACATTCTTCATATCCTGTCAATCTC
This sequence comes from Limnoperna fortunei, assembly GCA_944474755.1. NCBI lineage: Eukaryota > Metazoa > Mollusca > Bivalvia > Mytilida > Modiolidae > Limnoperna > Limnoperna fortunei. The sequence continues at coordinate 19,001,818 of OX104113.1, read as the reverse complement.
CACTATATATATGAAATAAATGTAAAATCCTAAACTTCGCACAACCTTAGATGTAATAATAACTGATATTACTTTATTTGCTATTTCCAGCTATATTAACATATACAGTGTTGGACAAATTAGTTGTGCACCATTAATAACATAAATTACGCTAGAAAGATGAAAAGAATTTAGTCCAAGTGATACACTTTTTCAAAAAATCTAAATCCAAATATATATACATTTCATGTTGCCCCATCCTATTAAAGCCCATTTTCACAAAAGATCATATGTGAAATGTAAAAGAATTATGACTGGTAACAAGTTGCAAATAATTCTCTAAAATGGGGGCTGATCTTTCATAAATTCAGTAACAAAATGATCAGGTTAATGCAAGATTGGTAATGTGTTTACAAAAATATGTAATTTTCATGTCAATTTCTGGTCTTTATGATATCCAGAATTAGGAGAAAAAAAACATACTAAATTGGCTTTGATGAGGTTCTGAAAGTTAAACATAATTTGTTGGCGAGTTAGTACTGTAGTTTTGGACCAGCTTTCAAAGGCTCTTTTACTAGACTCTACTGCAGCTTGCATCTCGTCTTTGGTAGCCTCTGGAACTCTGGTAACAACTTCATTTGTAGCCTGTTAACAAAAATTAACATATTATAAGGTTTTAAAAAATACTAAATAAAATCCCATTTTACAAACTCATTCTTTAAAAAAATGATAAAGCACAAGACACTTGATAATTCACTTCAAATAATTTATTTACCTTAAGTATAAGGAACAAAACTAAAATTAATAGACAGTACTCCAGACAATTTGTCACCATATAAACATGTTCTTTTATTGGTAATTTTTTCAGTTCTAAAATGAAGTAAAATAAATTAAAACAGGACAAAAACAGTATTTCCTGTAAAGAATCAGACTCGATCGCTACTCATAGAATATGTAATCATGTATAGGAGACAGAATTCACATGACAGAAATTTGTACATGTCCGAAAACTGAAACGGACACGTAGTGGGAGGCGTAACATGTTGAATGGTACATACAAAACTGAAAAGACACATACAATATGCATCTAGACATGTATTCATACGTCACAGTGCCTCGGCATTGTCATAGTATCTTAGTATTGTGATGTCACAGTGCTTAAGTATTGTGATGTCACAAAAGATATTAATGTGTCACAATGCCTAAGTTAATATTGCAATGTTACAAAATTAATCATGTCACAGTGCCTTTGTACTGTTATGTCATTAAAGGTATCTAAATCCTAGTGCTTCAGAATTATGATGTCACAAATAAGGACACATGTATTCATATGTCACATTGCCTTAGTATTGTAATATCACAAAAGGTATCAAAATGTCACAGCGCCTCAGTACTGTTGTCTCGAAGGTATACATATGTCAGTTCTTCAGTATTGTTATGTAAGAAATGATTTTCATTTGTCACCATGCCTTAGTAATATGATAGCAGACTCTTAGCAGGGTTTGACATTATGGCACAACCAAACAACACTGTCCAGTAAATGTTTGCTCGAGTCTAGTATACATTCCCAGTAGCTGGTACGACTGGTCATGTTGATAATGATTAGCCACTACTGGTAATGTCATTAAAGGTTATTCATATATCACAGTGCCTCAGTATTGTGATGTCACTAAAGGTATCTAAAAGTCACAGTGCCTTAGTATAGTGATGTCCCTAAAGGTATCTAAAAGTCACAGTGCCTCAGTATTGTGATGTCACTAAAGGTATCTAAAAGTCACAGTGCCTTAGTATAGTGATGTCACTAAAGGTATCTAAAAGTCACAGTGCCTTAGTATTGTGATGTCATTAAATGTTATTCATGTATCACAGTGCCTTAGTATTGTGATGTCATTAAATGTTATTCATATATCACAGTGCCTCAGTATAGTGATGTCACTAAAGGTATCTAAAAGTCACAGTGCCTCAGTATTGTGATGTCACTAAAGGTATCTAAAAGTCACAGTGCCTTAGTATTGTGATGTCATTAAAGGTTATTCATGTATCACAGTGCCTCAGTGTCACTATAGTGATGTCACTAAAGGTATCTAAAAGTCACAGTGCCTTAGTATTGTGATGTCATGAAATGTTATTCATGTATCACAGTGCCTTAGTATTGTGATGTCATTAAATGTTATTCATGTATCACAGTGCCTTAGTATTGTGATGTCATTAAAGGTTATTCATATATCACAGTGCAACTGTATTGTGGAGTCACAGTACCGTAGTATTACAGTCTTCACGAAATCTTTCCAAAGAATGGTGGACATTCGGTCCACCAACTTCCCCAGAAATGCTGGACCGAAGCAGCTTTTGCCGGACCAAATTTGTCTGATGTTGCCATTGTTTACATTTAACTAGCTACCTTATATGCATGTAAATACAGACATAAATCTCATAAATAAAAGTTATTGTAAACATCATACTATTCATAACTGTTATAAACAAGCTGTGTATATCTGGACAAATGTGTCTAAAGAATATAAATAAAATAACATTTATTATACACAGAAATACTTTACAAAGCTGAAAGCAACTGCTCAATGGGACACCCATTTACAGAAATTATCATGTGGTCATTGATAACTAGTTATCTTTACTCTTCAATTTCAGCTTATATTTACTAGTATATATTTTATATATTATCAAAGCCAATGATTAAAATAAAATATGTTTTAAATGAACTTTTGAGTTTCAACTCCACTTTAAAGTGTTTGTTTATCAAACAGTTACGATTTTTCATTAAAGGCCGTTGTAGTCTACATTTTTCTCATTTCTCGCTGTTGGTAATTAAACGTATCCCGGAAATAAAAAAATGGCGCGTAATCCATTTGCCAAACTAAAATTTTTCAAAAATGAGTTAAATACGCAGGATCTTTGCAATTTTTATTGGTTTTACATATTTACTCAAAAGTTGAAAGTCTGTTTTAATCAGTACTACAAGATATATAAGTATTTTCTGTGAATGAACCATCAGGGCAACTTGAACTTCGATAATAACAATGTCGGACTTTCGGACCGAGGAAACACGATTTTTTACCGGTCCAAGCGTTATTACATCGGTTTTGTCCGTCGGACCAACGCATTTCGTGAAGACTGGTATTAAGAATGGACCAATACAGTATTGTAATGTCACAAATGCTATTAATGTCAAATGCCTAAGTATTGTGATGTCACAAAGGTATTCATGTGTTGTGACATCACAGTGTTTAAGTATTGTAATGTAACTACAGGTATCAATTGTCACACTTTACTTTATGATGTCACTAGATATCCATATGTCACAATTCCACAGTATTGTGATTTTATGAAAGGTATTAATATGTCACAGTGTTTCATTATTGTGATGTCATTTCTGGATGTGTAGTTCACCACACTTTAGGTCTGTGATGTCAAATTTCATCTGCATGAAACTGTGGTTATGTATAAATTTGATGTCACGAAAGATACCTGTAAATCAAGCACTTTAGGCCTGTGATGTCAAATTTCATCTGTATGAAACTGTGGTTATGTATAATTTTGATGTCACGAAAGATACCTTAAGTCAAGCACTTTAGGACTGTAATGTCACTACTAAAGTAATATAATATGAAATGTTGCAGTGCTTTTGGAATAAAATGTATGTAAAACTAGATGAAAAGTACGCAACGCATTTAATAATTAAAGGCTGATAAGTGCAATGTATTTTAGAATGTAAAGTGTGTCTGTAAGATACAAATGAAGCCCCTGAATGACCGGCAACATTACCGGTTTGTTGCAAAAGGCAGACATTTTAAATCATAATCCATTATCATGCATACTTTTATTATGTGCATACCTTCATTATTTATACAACTTTTCAGCAAAATATATATGTTGTAGCCCTATAGCTGTAGAAAGTAGCTGGAGAAGCCAATCCAGATGCAATGGTGGATGAGGGTATAAAAAACAATCTATCAAAGTCCTTAGGATTGATGCATCATAAGGTATCTGTGTGTCATTACTTTAATAACTACTTACTGGATTGTGCACATCTATCCACTTTTTAGTTTTTGATTCTACCATCTTTCCATCAATAAACAGTTTTGTGGTTGGCTTAAAACAAATGTGTTTAACAATTGTTATAATTAATTAATTATACATGACGTAAGTCTCTATTCAATATCATCTACACATACCCTGGTTATAATTCTATCAAATGTGGCTACTAACTTTAATAAATTACATGTACATTTTTAGATTTGCATACTCTTACAATAGTTTGAAACTAAAGTGCATTTATAATTCTCACAGTTGTGCTGTGAATTGAAATGCAAGTGAACTTGATGCGATTTTTGGAAATACATATACGTCAAAACAATAATTAATGGTTGAAATGAAAGCACTTAAGGTGAATAATAGCCGTTCCCATTTTTTTATAACAAATAAAACATCACAAAAATTTCTTAATTCAAGAGGGTCATGCTACAAATTAATAGTTCTTTACAAATTTTTGTGAGAGAGTACATTGTATACTTACAACTGAGGATGAAGCATATAACCTGGTCAGTCTGTTTGTATTCCATCCCAACTGTAGAAAAAACATAAATTGGATTAATATTTGACTAATGACATTAAAAATTAATACATAAATGCATTATTATCTATTTCTTAAATGACAAAATAAAGTTTACTTTTCTCAGGGGTCACCACACTCCAAAAAAGTAAGGAGAAGTGACTTCTCCCTGGCAGCCAAAGAGGGAGAAGTGAGGCCCTGATAGGGAGACTTCATGGAGACATTGGGGAGAAGTCAGGGGGACCTTTTTTCAAAGAAGATAGATAAAATAACATAACATTAAACCCAGAAATAATTCTTCTGTTCAGCACACTTCCACTTTGACAAAGTTGTGCTGATCAAAGTTGCTTCATCGGACACCCATCTACAGAACGGTGTCTGGTCAATTGGTCCCAGCCAATTTGTTCCAAGTCTTTGCCAATTGGTCCCACTTTTGGACAATTGGTCCCAACACTTTCAAAACTGGTCCCAATACTTGTAAAATGTATATTTTAGAACAATTTTAGGTTTTGTATAGAAATTAACATTAAGTTATTGAAATTTAAGAAGCTCACAATTCAAAACAAATTATAATTTGTTCAAATTTGTTAATTTATATACATATTTATATATAAAAGTAATGACAAATATTATTAAAAATAATTTGAGAATTGTGCATTCTTTTTCAAATATAAAAGTTTTATAGTTTATATTATAGAAATAGAGCGAGGAAGATATAGAAAGATTCCTCGTGAACAACGTATTTGTACTTTTTGTAATCAAAATAGTATTGACGACGAATGCCACTTCTTTTTAAAATGCGATAATAATCTCATATTTAGAAATAAACTATTGTCAGATTTTAATATTGTAAACGAAACTAGTAATACCTCTGATCAAGACAATTTAATAAAAATACTCTCTCCTGCAAATTTTCGGCAAACTCAGAGTCTTGCCTCCTTTATAAAACGGTCATCAGAACTGAGGATAGGAGACTCAGACTTTATTTTGTCGTTATTTGTTTCTTTACTCTTTATTTTGTTTTCTGTCACGAATCATTTAAATGTGATTTATTTGACAATAAAGTTATTAATAATTTTGTCTTATTAGTTTCATTAGAAGCTTGAGCATATAATTATTACTTTTTTATCTTTTGAAGCATTAGGTCTGAGTATTAATTAAAAATTCAAGGAGCTATATAAATGCAATTGATTGCCTTTGAATGTTATTATACAAACATCAAGCAGTTAAATGTTTATCTGAACATTTACTCTTAAACCATACACTTGTATATTTAACAATATTAAACAACTAAATTTTACTCACTGTCCCTTTTGAAGTCTTACAGAAACAATATCTAAAGACACGCATAATTGTGACTTCGGCTTGGGAGTAAGGGGTAAAAAAAATGTCTTATGATAGGTCAGTTATAGAAAAACCAATCAAATTTAATCATTAAATGATAAAATATAAAAGACAAAGACGTAGCTCTAAAAATCTCTTAATTCGACATCATTTATAATGAATGTGTAATCTGCACCAGACCAGTTCGTGTGAAACACCATGCCGTTCAGTCTTTGTGTTGAGGGTTATGCAATTCTTGAACACACAGAAGATGTAATTCTGGTAAGTCTTTTTTATTTTTTTCCATATTTTACATTCGTCAACCATAATCATTTATAAACTTAAATGTTGTACAATAAGATTAAGGGACAAAACCTTATTGAT